>OX421413.1:18554641-18832461 GCA_949126915.1 Musotima nitidalis
GCGAGTGCTTGTGACTATAATCTTGTTTTTTTTTCACCTTAAGTCTAGGCGGATACATTATATACTCGGCAGATATAATATCTGTATCCAATGCTATTTATCTAAAGGCCGCCATAGACGTTTCAGTATTTTGATCAAACAGGCTGGTTTAAAATGTTTATTCAAATTGGCATGAATATTTGTGGTAAAATATGATTAAATGTAATAAAAACCGCCTTAAGACACATGCATTTTTGTATTTTTATTTAATCTTAGTCACCTGCAACGGCAGTACTGGTGACAGGTAGCTAAGAACAGATATCGATATCTCAAGTCGGAAGCCTAGGTTGGTCGGTTCGCTGCGCCAGCGCTGAATAATTGATTTAACAACGATTTTTTTATACATTTAATTAATTATTTAGTACCATGTATCTAGGCTAGGTTTCATGATGAAGCACTTGTAATAGTAATATTGTATGTTACAGGAGCGGTACTTGGGGCATCCTGCGGCAACGCAAGCCGATATCCTGGTACAAATGCAAGACCTGATTACAAAAGTAAACCGGACTCTTGATCGTGTCTTTCAGTAGGGATCTGAAAACCTGGTCGAGTTTAATGCCACCAAAACCCAGGTTTGTGCATTTTCGTCCAAAGTTACACCCTCTCTTACTCCTCCCTCTCCTCAGAACTCTCCGTTGTCCTATATAGGTGGACCCCAGCATTCTTGTCAAGGACATCGGCCAGGACCTTAACCCGAAATGCTACATCTAGGGTGTTATATGAACTGCCTCCCGTAAGTTGGGTATCCTTAATAAGGTAAGGCCGTTTTTCACTCCCGAGCAGCGCTCATTGTTCATTGTTCATCTCAAGACTCAAGTGCGATCGAGTGTGGAGCTTTGTTCCCTCTGTCCTGCTAAGTATTTTATTGACGCACTTAATATATTGCAAATATTTTGCACTATAGGGGACGCTCAGGCAACAGCCTCTCTCATATACATAACCTCTCTCAGTGTCTTCTACCGGAACCACTACTATAGGGAGCGTTCTGAGGAGCTTTTCGACCTTATACCGTCTCTCCGTGCAGAGTATCAGAACTCGAACTAAGAAATTTGGTAAGTAGTTCTTGTGCAAGAAAATTAAGCTCTGGAATTTGCTGCTTGCTCAATTGTTTCCATGATCCCGGGTATTTATAGCGGGGCGTGAAACTGCATTTTAGCAGGCCGTTATGAGTGGTGCGCTTTGTACCGTGCTTACTCCACGGTATAAAGCGCCTTCATTTTTTGAATTGCATCGACTGCATCAGGCAGATTGTAATCATTATGACACATTAAAAAAAGAAAAAGAAATCTATTAAACCACAAAATTGAGAGCAGGATCTTCGGATCGTCGGATAAATGTCACTGTGAATCTTAATTTAAAGTCTCAAGCTCCTTGAAATCTTAGCCAAATAAAATTATCACTTATCATTAAAACTGGCTCATATAGTAAAAGTCTGATTTTTGAAATATGATATATTGAAATCCCAACAACATTATGTGGATTTAGGACTCATTATGTTTTGGCTATTTACTCAGTACTTAATAATGTTTTATTTTTGTAAACCAGAATGTTTTCCCAAACTTGCTTGTGAATGTAATTATTATTTCAAGAACATTACGTAATCATTCCTTAACTCGAGTTACACGTGTCAAAAGTTGAAATTACATCAAAGTTTACATTTACATTTATATTTTATACATTCCCTTTTAAAATTATTGCTTTCTTTTAGTGCATTTTTTAAACTTATTTAACTATATAAAAGATTTAAGTGGAACGTAATAATGGTGGAAGTAAAATATATTGAATGAGATTTAGTCCTAACAGAATCCTGAACATGTTAGTAAATAAGTTTGATGCACCAATCGTTAGGCACTTTGTGTCTGGTTTGATGTATCAGAAGCCAGCACGGTTTTAACATTGTTAGATTTTAGGTTTTATCATTATTATGGTTATATACTTACACTAGTTTTCAAGTTGCGTACATTACTCACAATTGGACCTTTGTTGTCAATTAAACGAATTTAATTATTATTATTATATTGTTTGATAAATTCTCTATTAATTAAGGTCAACTGGCACACATATGCAAAAGAATTCGAGATTTGGGTGTGTATCTTGACTGTAAGCTACATTTGGATACTCATGTTAATCACATTGTTAACAAAGCCTATCAATTATATGGATTCGTAATGCGCGGTTGTCAGAATTTTAAGAAAGTTTCATCTTTTTTCACACTCTACAAGTCTCTGGTTAGGTCACAGTTGGAATATGCCACAGTGTTGTGGAATCCACTATTTGAGAAATATAACTACCAATTAGAGATGGTACAAAAAAAAATCTACGCACTGTAAATTACAAATGTTTTCGAGCCAGAGCATCTTATGCACATCTTATAGAGTAATTTTCATTCTTGACTTTGAAATCTAGAAGGCTATATATTGATCAACTTTGTTTGTATAAAATAATCAGCAATAAATTTGACTGTAACAATTTGTTAAATAATGTATACATACGTATACCTTCTCATCGTCAATCACATCGTATTCGCAACATTTATGCACAAATACTTTTTGTACCTAAGGTATGCAGGACTAGGGCTGGTGAACGGGCTCCATTACGTCGTATTATGCACTCGTATATTACCAATTTTCTAGACATTGATCTATTCTTAATATCTGAAAATAAATTTAGAGACAGAGTATTACTGCAGCTTAAAGGTATGGATAGAAATGTGTAGTTGATAAATGTAAACGTAATTCGTCTATTTTGTAAATTTATTTCATCTATTTCATCTGTATTGTTATTTTTTTATGTATTTTTTGTTTAATGATGTTATTATTTTTAATGCACAGTTTAAATAATTATTTTGTGAATAACGCTATTGGTTATATTATAAGTAACTGTAAGTGTGTGATTTATATGTAAGCTTTATAGTGTAATTGTTTGTTGATCCAAATAAATAAAAACGAAATAAAATAAAACTCAGCAAAGAGAAATTAACTGATTATTACAATGAATTGTAAATGTAATTCTATAATAATTGCGTTAAGTCAAACAGAATATTATCTAAAGCCCATTATTATTAGTTATGTATTAATTTTAAACTTTCAAAGGTAAATATTATATATATAAAACTTTATTCATACACATTAACATTGAAGCTCACAACTGCATAAAGTTATTGTAATCGATTTCGTTAATCCGAATAAATAAGCTGCTGGGTCTTTAAAGAACTCTGTATGTAAGTAACCCAGAAAATTCTTGCTGATGTTTAAATGTTATTTGTTAAACTGCTTTTAACATGATGATTTTTTCACAAATATAGCTCGTGAGGTTCGTGGACTAAGCGGAGGGCAGCATCTAGACTAAGCCTCTCTTCTGCAAATTCAACTCTTGAATCTGATCAACGACTTTTATTTTTAGTTTAACTCTGGATGTGTCATACATAACATACCAATATATAAAAGGTTCACCAGGCACACCCACTGCGGATTGGCGGAGGAACAAGGCTTAACGAATACCATATATAGTGATTACTTTTCACATAAGTAGGTATTTAACTAGACCATAAGTCAATAGCCGTATTACTAACCATAGATTTATACCTAACGAGATCGTGGATATTGTTCCTTTTTACTGCGTTCAGGGGTAGAATTTTCACAACTTCCTTTGTGCTTGTCTACATTGTTAAATAAACTTATGAGCAAAGTTTGAGGATCCTAGAACCAATATTGTTTCTTACCGCATAAGGAAAATACAACAACTTATTACTTGTGTGCTCTGTTTTTGATGTTTATGATAAACTTCCTAATAAACAAATGTGTCCGAATTGTCATTGTTTCATTAAACAGATCATTACCCGAACCTTTACCCAACTCCTTATTGTATAACTACATTCTTGAAGCACTTATGACAAGAGCTCCTTACAAAAGGCAGGGAATAAAAAAGCTGTTATCTCTTCGCATTTCTCAGTGGGTGGTGCCCATCATCCAGGCGTAGAAATCCTTTTCTTATTACCATTGTGGGGAAAAGTACAATAAAAATGTATTGTTTTCTTAATAAAAATAAGCACTCTAACATAAGCAGCATTGGCTGGACATTAAACGGGATACCTTACTAGAACGCAGCTGATGTCTGATATTCTATAATTAGCTTCTTAATATATCTCAATTTTTCGTGAAAATTCGAGATATTTTATATGAAAATCTAGGCTACCAACTCGTTATAGACCAAAATGTATCTGTACTAAGCGGTTATAGTATGAAAGTGAAACTAACAACAACAACATCAACTCGACAATTTAACATTTCAAAATACGGGTAGGTACTTAGCATTAGTTGGTCCAAATTTCGCGTTAATGAAACTTAGCGGAAAACATCAAATTGGCAGATCTCTATTTTTCTTCGTATTTTTAATTAGAATTGCCTTCGACTTTGTGTACTGACTCTTGTTCCAATTCCACGAAAAGTCTTCAAGTTATATTTAAGAAGTAAAGTGTAGTCCATTATTTTGTCAGTTTATTGTCTTTTATTTGTGATACTGTAAAATACAATTGTACTAATTTTGCTCCGTTTGATTAATGATACGCCTTTCCATAGCTTACATACCTATTTATATTTAAAATAAACCTAATTAGGACTGTACTGCGCTAGTCACTAGGCATCTGATAAGTCTCTATTTGACCTACTATTTTTCTGTCTACAGGGCCTGAAATACTGCTAAAAGCAAACACCACCCTATCATATGATCGTCTACAGACGAAGATAATCAATTGAATACCTCGTCTCTCCAAATAATAGGTTGGGGAAAAAGTCTTTTCGTATTTTTGTATGAAAAGTCAAGACATTTTTTTCAAAGTTTATTTACATTTATTTACAATATATATGTACCGTTTTGTTGAATAACTTTCTGCCATTTTGTGGGCAGAGACATTATCCCGTTACTGTAGAAACTTTGGGACTTCTGATCAAAAAAACGGGACAAATAGTTTTGGCAGTCCTCTCTTGAGGTCAACCTTACAGAACCTAAAGAATTCTGCAGAGACCGAAACAGGTGAAAATCTGAAGGCGCAAGGTCAGGGCTATATGGTGGATGCACTAGGACCTCCCAGTTGAACTCTCTTAATTTTTGCTGAGTGGCTAAAGATGTGTGTGGTCTAGCGTTATCGTGATGAAAGACCACACCCTTCCTGTTGATCAATTCCGGCCGTTTTCTCTCGACTGCTTCCTTTAATCTCATCAGTTGCTGGCAGTAAAGATCAGAATCGATGGTTTTGCCGGGCGGTAAAAGCTCATAATAAACAATGCCCTTCCAATCCCACCATACACACAGCATCACCTTATTTCGTGTTAGGCCAGGTTTGGCCACAGTCTGTGAAGCCTGGCCAACTTTCGACCACGACCTTTTTCGCACGTTCTTGTCGTACGTGATCCACTTTTCATCGCCAGTTATCAATCTCTTCAAAAACGGCTCGGTTTCATTACGTCTCAATAATGAATCGCAAATGAGTACACGGTTCATTAAGTTTCTTTGAGTGAGCTCGTGTGGCACCCAAATATCGAGCTTTTTTGTATAACCAGCTTTCTTCAAATGGGTCAAAACTGTTTTGTGGTCAATTCCCAGTTCTTCAGCTACATCGTAACTACTAATATGCCGATCTTGCTCCACTGTTTCAAAAATGGCGTCCATTTTATTCGTAACAGGGCGACCAGAGCGAGGTGCATCTTTAACATCAAAATTTCCGGACTGAAAACGTTTGAACCAAATTTGTGCTACTCTTACTGACACTGCATCAGGTCCATAAACATCACAAATTTTTTTCACTGCTTGAAAAATGCAACATTTTTGCCTTTTTATAATAAAATTTTAAAATGTATCGAATTTCTTCATTAGATTCACTCATTTTTACGGAGAGAAAAACAAATGAAAAAGAGCGGGAAACAACTTTTTTTTATTTTTTTCTTTTCTTTATAATGGAACCTTTTTAATGTTACCAAAACCAGCCAGACACAAATAGTACAGTCAAAAAAATTTTATAATAAGTTTATACCTACGTTATGCGAAAGGACTTTTTCCCCGACCTAATATAACTGTGGCGCGCCAATTAGAGTGAGTAAATTTAATACATTTATTGTTGATTGCGTTTTAGTTAGAGTGACAAAGCGATAAAATGATCACTTCCCCTATAAAACAAAAGAAAGTATTTTGAAAAATATAATATTGTGCCAGCAGATTATCGTATTTGTCCAATATGTATCAATAAGCTTTATCGGTTAATCTTATCACGAAATATGAGCTTACGGATTCTTGCTTCAGGTTATATAATATGCTTTTCAACTCGCAAATCGTTCGTAAGCGTGACTTCGCATTTTATCGCCAGTTTTATTTAATCCAGGAATTTACTTTAAACTTTTATGTCTGTGGATATAAATATGTTATTATATTTTTAAGTATTGGTTAAATACAACCAATTATTATTAATCTTTCAAATCACGGGTCTATATAGACACAATAATTACGATTCTATTGTTTTTTGTCTCTTGACATTCGTACGCCACCTCTTAAATAAGTTGTAGAACAATTAACAAAATCTTGCACATATCGATGAATTAATTACTATGAAACTACCTCACAATCTGCCAGAGACCGCATAAATACTGCTTTACCCTTGTTTATGAGTTTATTTGTTATTGTTTTACATAATAATTTATGTAGTAGTGTTACAACTTATGGGATATACGAAAACCATAAATCGCGGTGCCGTATAGTACGAGATCCAATATATTAAAAAAATATATACTTTGATTTGCGAATGGTAAATACATATAATTGAAAATAGTTCGCCCCGCTGAATTTCAAGGCTCTTATATTTAATTAAACAGTAGTGTCACCTGAGTAGCACAGGCAATTTATTTTATATTCAAGCGTACTTTGTTGCGTTGTTCATCTTAATTTTTTACTTTATTGTGTAAAGGAAAAAAAAGCTTCTGGTTTAAAAACTATTCCCATGTTAGAAAGTAATTTAACATCCTGAGTACTGCTTTGTTTGTTTATCGTGTTCAGTGATGTTTAATCGATACACAATAATTAATAGCTCGCGTATAAACTAAAATCCATATCAGCTATTAGTTAAAAACTTCACAAACGGAATTCTATCGACAAGGTTATTATTTCATTGATTTCGTATTATTGAAAAGAATCATGATTTTTAGTAGTGGTAGAAGTATTGCATAGTTGAAAAGAATCATGATTTTTAGTAGTGGTAGAAGTTTTGCATAGTTATAGCCTGAGTTAATTACTTATACTTTTGTTAAAATAACTTATGTTGTAACTTATGTAAGCCCTTTATGCTAAATTTGATGCGTTTCAGTCATTTGTTTAAAGTGAGAGGGGCAGAACGATGTTTTAATAGACATAGCTCTAATCAGGATTAGTGATCGTTGTCGATCGATCGAAGACACCCTTAATGACGATAGGTTTACCAACAGACACATGTAATAAAATGTTTCTTACGATTTGAAATAATATAAATGGTTCAAGGGTTAATGGCATATACTTAAAATAAATGACATTAACTACTATCCTACCTAAGGTAGGAAGGTGTCTAAGGATCCTACCGACCACTAAGAATTCCAAGCCAACCTCACCTACAAGTGATGCACCTGCCGATCGACGGTCGAGGCCATGGCGAACATAAAAGATCCCGGTAAGCGGCAATGGCTCGCCAGCTATTACGTGAGACCAAACGTTCCGTGAGGGAATCTTCCAAAAGTGTAAAAAAGCAATATATGACTTTTAAAAAAGGCGATTAGTGTGCATATATAACAAGTGGACCGGATTTCTTGGCGGGAAAGTGAAGCGTCATGTCTGCAGTGTTGTTTTATTTTCTAAAATTTGTGATATTTCGAACATTAATGTGTAATAACGGTGGATTATTAACCGTTACGTGTTTTTGAACATACATGAGTGTTGGTAAATCAAATAAAACAGTGCAACATCACTTTTCAAATTCTCTTAAGAAGTCCATGTGAGATCTCAGTATAGCCCCACATCTTTACTGAGGACTCAGGGGGTTTAGGGGAGGGCATCTCATTTATCATTGTTATCACCACTCATTCTCATTTACGTATACTTAATATATATCTTACTTGACACTGGCTAAATGTGCTAAACGCACGAAGCCATTATCTAAAAGAAAAAGAAAAAAGTGGCCCCACAGACGCAGTTCTCTCGAAACGAATGCCTCCCTTTCCCTCTTCTCCTCACAAAAAAGTCATCGAAATCAGGTTACCCATTCCAGCAATCATGAACTAAGAAAGCATGTTGAGGTGATAAGGTTCATCTATTTGGCTCTGAAAGAAAGAAATTGATAATAATGTAACCGCACAAAAAATAATTAAGATTGCTATGGCAACGATGCAGATGGAGTACAAAGCCGTTTAGTACTTTATGTATAAATAAGATCATAACTTATTTTTAATGAAGATTAAAACTGATTACGAGACTGACTAAGATTATTACAGATATCAGGATTAAAGGCGACTCTCAAAATTTATTGTTTTGTTTTGTTGTTCTCGTGTTATAAATGGTTACACTAACACAACTTTCTTTTATATATTATATAGATTTGAATTGTTTGAAAAAAATTATGTAGAATAAATATTAATTCACGGGGCCAAGCCACGCTTCTTGTAGGATCCTTATACACCTAAAAACAAAGATTTTATCACGATTTTATATGAAAACAGGTCAGACGAATAGAGACCACCATATATATTATTCTGAGTTGATTTAAAGTCGGTTGGGTAGGCTACAGTATTGTGGTATTTCAATTAATCACTACTGCAATCCGTCGTTTATACTGAAGCGCAAAGGATTACCTAGGATATTATTAAAAATGAAATGTTATTTGTCGGTGAGCGCACTTCAACTGCTGGATTGATTTGGTTATTCTATGTTTGAAAATATTCGTAATACTCCAAATATTATTTCTACGAAAATATTCCAAGTCAATATTCGACTCGATATGGATATAAAAATAGAAGAGATAGAGATAAAAGTTTCAATAGAAAATATTGGTAGACCCATTAGACAATTACCAAAGGCACTAAAACACCATAGAAATCATTTAATTATGCATGTCAGTAATTAATTTCTACTAAAGTACACAGGACAATCTTAGAAAATATTTCCCAAGAAATACATGCATTACAGTTTAGAATAACAGTTTGAAAAATAATATGAAATTCTGAATGTTAATTTTAGTTTAAAAATTCTGCTCTTCGAGGCGTTGTTCATGTCTCTTAAACAGAATTCAAAATTTGTGCAAAAGATACAAAGCACTATTAGACTTGAATTAACAATACACAAATAGGGTTTATTATGTTAGAGTAGGACCCAATACCCTCACACCTTGATTTGTGTGAGGAGGCTCGTGCCCAGTAGTGGGACGTTAATGGGCTGAGATGATGATGATGTTAGAGTATTTTTGATTAAGAAACCATAACATCATAATCACCAAAACGCCATTTGACTCCAAACGCGGCAGAGTCTTTCTTTCTTTCTTAATTTTAAATAATTGCTTCGTGGGTCTAGCACATTTGGCCAGTGTCAAGTAAATGATATATTAATAATATATAATTCATAGTAAATGAAAATGAGTGGTGATAAAGATGATAAATGGTAAATGGGATAACCTCCCCTAAGCCCCTTGAGTCCTCAGTAAAGATGTGGGACTATACTGAGATCTCACATGGACTCCTTGAGAGAAAATTTGAAATGTGATGTTGCACTGTTTTGTTTGATTTACCAACAATCATGTATGTTCACAAACACTTAACGGTTAATAATCCACCGTTATTACGCATTAATGTTAGAAATATCACATATTTCAGAAAATAAAACAAAACTGCAGACATGACGCTTCACTTTCCCGCCAAGAAGTCAGCGGCAGAGTGTAAGAGTGCGTAAGAAGGTGGTTGATTGTCAAGATCCAGGTTTGGTGCTGGGAATCTTGGCTATAAATTAAACTCATTTTCGATATTAGTTAAACTGTATTTCCATTGTTAATGGTTCTGAGATGAAAGCCGTGCGTGCGCGCCTGTCTGTCGTGAGTCAGTGGGCTGAATGTAGGCGGTCGGCCACATATCGCGGGAGCCGACCGGTTCTCGACGGCACGGCGAAGTGAAGTTAGGAACATATTCCCCGGGTTGAAGTGTATAAAACTTCAAGAAGAAGATGGAGGGCCCGTAGTAGAAGACACAGGAAGAGGGCATATGTTGTTATATGCGCGTGTGATGATCCCCTTCTTCGTTAGGATTACGGCGACGCTGCTCAGTCCGTCGGTGCCCGGCTTGACGGCGATCACTCTGCCCAGCAACCATAGAAGAGGAGGCAAGTTAGCATCTCTCTAATTTAAGGTCTTGTCCGGCTGACTGCCATTTCGTTTTCTGCTGAAGAAGAAACACATATTCGTGAGAAAAGCGCTGCCAAAAATACTGCCTTAGTTTCTCAATGCGATCGGAGCGCTGCAGCCGCTGCATGTTGACATCAGTGATCTGAGGACGAGGAACTGACGTGAGAGATCGTCCGATGAGGAAATGTGAAGGGGAAAGAAAGGACAGATCAGAAGGATCATTGGATAGTGGTGTCAATAGTCTGGAATTTAAAACAGCCTCTATTTGGATCAGACACCTCGATAACTCTTCATAGGTTAAGTGAGTTAGGCTCAAGACTCTGCGTAATAAATGCTTTACTAACTTGACAGCTGCCTCCCAAATCCCACCAAAATGTGGCGAATATGCAGGAATAAATTTAAATTCTATGCCTTTGTTTGCGAGATCTGACTCAAGTTGGTTAGAAGAAACCTGGAAGAAGCGTGAAAGCTCGTTGTAAGCTCCGACAAAGGTTGTGCCGTTGTCGGAGTACACCCGCTGAGATTTCCCTCGTCAACTTATGAACCGGCTGAAGGCCGCAAGGAATGCCTCTTTAGTAAGATCGGGAACCAGCTCCAGGTGGACGGCTCTGATATATATGTGGTCATATAATAACACAAATGTAAGACTTTACTAATTTACTACCCCTGCCCTTACGATCGGCTATCAGCACTGGCCCGGCGTAATCACGACCAGTATTTAAAAAAGGGAACTCTAAATTCGTTCTGTCATGTGGTAAATTGCCCATAACAATCTGTACAGGCTGAGCTTTGAAGCTGCACTCCGAACACAGTTGCGAACAATTTGTTTCGCAAGGTTTCTACCTGCTAATGCCCAGTAAGTAAGTCTAATGTTTGCCAAAAGCATTTGAGGTCAGCCTGACAAAGAGCCTTGTGTTCTTTCTGAAAGATGATTTTTGTAAGATGATGTCTACTATGCAGTAGGATAGGGTGCTTGACATCATAACTATAGTTTGAGTTGTCAAGACGCCCACTTACGCGAATTAAATTCTGTGAATCAATGAAAGGAGAAAGACTGAGTAAACAATTCTTTTTGGGTAAGACCTGTTTACTTTTAAGAAGTATATATTCCTCAGGGAACATTTCCTGCTGAGAAATTTATAAAATGAAGAGTTGTGATGATTGTAGTTCTGAATATGTAAAATAAGATGTTTTGTGGTTGTTTTCTTTTTTACATCTATTAATAAATCTACGTAATATAAGCTACAATTCGAATTAATTATGTAAATATGGAGGAATTTTGAATAAGATTTGATATTAAATTATTATTCAAATGCATGCTTTTATTTTTTAGTGTATGTTCAACAGCTGTGTGTAAAGTGTGTTTGGTAGTGAATTATTATGTATGTTAGGTAATGAAGGAAATTGTATGTCTGTGTGACTCAGGAAATCTGGGCCCGACCACCAAAGACTGGAATTTCTGATTATATTAGCCTTCGCCCCCCGAGATGCTAGATACGCGGGGTTCAATTTCGAAGGCACATATTTCCACGTGTGGCCACTTTCTTGTATTTCACTAACTCTGTTGCGAACAAATAGGTCAAGTCGATTCGGTGGTGTAGATAGCCAACCAAGGACAATTGTAGAACCGCACCAAAATAAACAATTTTTTAATTGAAGAGTAAGTGACCTTCGAGCCTTTAGAAATAGTCTTGTACCGAGCAAAGCACCACACAGCTCTAAACGTGGTATAGTTGTGGGTTTTATTGGAGCAACCCTATTCTTTGAAGCTAAGAGACAAACGCAGACCGCTCCGTCGACCGCCACCGTTCTCACATAAACACAGGCTCCATAAGCACGTTCTGAAGCGTCCGTAAATGTGTGAAGTTCGATTGATAAAGGACTGCTACACGACACCCAACGAGAAATCTGAATAGAGTTGAGCGCGGTAAGTGAATGTACAAATTCAAGAAATTGTGATTTTATTTCTGCTGGTACTTCTTCGTCCCAGGTACATTAAGTATCCACAGTTGCTGTAATATCAGTTTGGCCTGCACAATGCAAGGGCCAACGAGACCAAGGGGATCGAACAATTGGCTAATGAATGATAAAATATTACGTTTTGTAATTATTTTACATTCGTGATTTAAGTCCACGGAAAAAAAAAGATTATCTAAATTAAAGTCCCAATAAAGACCAAGTGTTTTACATGATTAATTATTTAAGTTTAATCTGAATGGCTAGTGTTAATAATAGTGACAAATTTTAATAGTTCTGGGCTATTTGATTGCCATTTTCGAAGGTGGAACCTTGCGGTCTCGAGAGTCTGGACCACGTCCCGACATAACTTTTGTAGTATCGTGAAAGAACCTTTCGCAAGTCTGTTCTTCAGAGAATAAACAGTTAGTAGACGATACAGAATCAAGTTTCTAAAAGCGAGCCAGCTGATCAGAGTCTTTATTAGAAATAAAGTTATAGAAAGTAGTTTGTGAAGGAACATGGGACTGATATGTACAACCCGAAATAAGCCAACCCAATTTTGAACTATGTAATTTAGGTTGATGTTTACCTAAATTACTTGTTTTGTGACCTAAGACGTCCCAAAATATCTCAGCACCTACAAGGATGTCGATTACTTCTGGTATATTAAATGTAGGGTCTGCTAGCTTAAGACCTGGTGGTATTTTTATTTGATTTTTATCCATATAAGAACCAGGCAGCAGTTGCGATATAGTTGGTACGACGTCGCCCGATAGCCACTACAATAAGACTGTAAGGTAATCTCACAGCTCTCTCTAGTTTTAGAAACTTGATAGTTAATACCTGTTATGGCTGAGCTAGTGCGGTACTTTATCAGTCCAAGCCTTCTGCAGAAGTCCTCTGTGACGAGATTGCACGTACTGCCATTATCCAGAAGGAGTCTAGCAGCATGGAGTTTTCCATTGGAAGCTGTCACCTTCGCCAGTGCTGTGGAAAGCAGTACGGAAGCTGACTTAGTTTAGAAATAAGACGATTTTACTTGAGTGGACAATACTATATTTTCCTTTGTCTGAGTTTCTGAATCCCTATGTGAGAGGGTATTGTGTTTGAATTTGCAATACTTGCAATGAGAAAGATTGCAGCGTTTCTCTGTTTGACCAAGACGTAAACAGTTCATACAGACATTACTTTCTGAAGCCTTTTTAATACGAGACTCGATATCTAAGTTTCTAAAAAATTGACAGCTACATAGGAAGTGATTTTGAGAACACATAGGACAAGTAACTTGTGAGTTTGAAGTAGGTTTTGTTTTTGTAAATGTATCATTATTTTGATTAGGTTTGTTAGGAAGATGAGTATGTGTAGAAGTTGTATAGAAAGTAGATTTTAACTTAATGTTACAGTTTAAAGGTTCACGTAAAATAGCTCTGTTTGACAGAAAAATCATAAAGTCTTTTAAATTGGAAAAATTCTTTAATGTATTTTTATGCTCTTCCCATTCACGATTGGAATTATAGTTATGTCAAATTGATGTTTACTTTGAGTAATTATTGTTATAGTTTTTAATTAATGGTGTAATGTATGTTATAGCTGATATCATGAGTATCCGATGTACTGTACAAAACTTACTGTTTTTTTTTATTGTACATCGCAATTATTGTATTTGTGTAATGTATGTGTATAATGTAAACATAAATAAATAAATAATTAAGTTACGTAATGAATTACAAGACTCCTTTTGTAAGTATGTTGTCAAAATTAAATAATGCCTATACATGATTATTTATGAGCAATCTTTTATTGTCGTATCTGTCGATAAGTAATTGCCAAGCTATATCATAACTCTCTGCATTAAAATCAATACTTTTAATAATAATAGATGCGCTGCCGGTTAAAGCAGCGCGAATATAGTGAAATTTGTTTATTTTCTGTATGCTAGTGTTATTATGAATGAATGAAAGATACGTATCTCGGAATTCAAGCCAGTGCTGATAGTCCCCGCTAAAGCGCGGCAAGTCAATCTTGGGCAGCCGAACAAAGTCGTGCCTGCAGCCAGAGCCGTGACGCGAGCCGTCGTCGTTGGACGTGGCGGAGACGAGAGCAGGCGAGGAGGCACGCGCGGGCACTAGCATCGCTCGCCCGTGTGCCAGCTGCGTGTGCTCCAATTCAGTCTGTAACACGTCGAAATCCTTATATAGCGATTCCATTGAGTTAATACGACATTGTAATTCGGCCTCTTGGAAACATCTAAATTAATACTAGGCAATATTCTAATGAAGTTGCTAAAATGAGTAAGTTTAGCTTTTAAGCCGCCGCGCCTCTTCGCGCGGGTATCTTCTTATGTATATGAAGTATGAATATACAAAAAAGGTATTTACGTATGATTATCCGCTATATAGTATCTTTAATTAATCTTGGAACGAAATAATTTGTCTAATGGTCACAATTAAGATAAGCCAGTCTAACCAACAGCACGAGCAAATAAGGCGACGGAAAGAATAACGAATATAATAAAAAAATCGTATGAATAGCCAATGATTACGCTAGCGATAAACAGATAAGGTGCAGTTAGCGTGAGTAGCGTAAAGCGGGTGCTTTGAACCGGTTCGCACAATAGATGACCAACAGGCAAAGCGATAACGAACAAAAGAATTATAAAATAAATATGAATGAATGATTAAAAGCACTTATATTAGAAGAAGGCTTATCAGAAGGTTTAGTACGTTTGTAAGGCTATAATGCTATTTATGAAGAGACCGACACGCCCGACCCGTATAGCACTATTTAAAATTCCTGGATATGATAGAAAAAGATAGGAAATTAAGGATAATGGAACGAACTCACTCAGCACGTATTGTCCCATGTGGTTGACTGTTCCTCAAAGGTCCATGACGCCACGTGTTGCGGCGTGGTCGACAGTCCGAAGTCCACACGAGGTGCGTGCGCGCAGCAAAAATAAGACGGCGATCTTCTTATTCGAAGGACCACTGGTTTGATTGCCAAGCTCCAGGTTAGGTGCGTGCGCGCCTGTCTTTCGTGAGTGAGTGGGCTGAATGTAGGCGGTCGGCCACGCATCGCGGGAGCCGACCGGTTCTCGGCGGCACGGCGAAGTGAAGTTAGGAACAAAGGTTTTATTCTTAAATACATCAGTAAAGCGCTCGTAGCTCTGGGGCGCTCGGTGGTCGGAAACGATCACCGAAGTACAGCAGAGTTTACAGAGGTCAGTCCTAGGATGAGTGACCGTATGTGTGGCATTTGATACCGAGCGCTTACGTGCTTCGGAAGGCATGTTAAGCCGTTGGTCCCGGTTATCACTAAATGTGGTAGTCGTTAAGCCATGTTAGAGGCCTAATGGGCGGCTTGAAAAATTCTAACAGCAGGACGCCATACACCCGCCTCCGTTAATCCGCACTGGGTCAGCGTGGTGGAGTATGACCCAATACCCTCACACCTTGATATGTGAGAGGAGGCTCGTGCTCAGTAGTGGGACATTAATGGACTGTGATGATGATGACATCAGTAAATATCCATGTTTATACATACAAGTATTTGCAAGTGTAGGACATCTCAAAGAAGTTACTTGCTTCAAAAACCATTCTAATATTATTATTTATTTATGTATAATTATTTTTTAATTATTTCAATAAATACATTTCACGCATACTGCGCGTAGTAACACTTAATGCCTAGGTGTCCACAGAAGATCATCGTCGTGATATTTTAATGGTGTCCGACAGTGTGCTGAGTGGACACCGTTTCAGTACATATTTTATTTTGCTTGTGTAAATTTAATGGTTTTTTTTGTGTACATACTATGTTTATTTTCGTTCTTTCTGTCTTTCTAATATTTGCAATGGTTTAATTATAGTTTTAATAATCATAATTTTTGTCATAATTTCAGTCCAACTACTACGAGCCCCCCTTGCGAATCATAGTGAGGTCACACTCCTCCACAATGACCCAGAGCTTACTGGTGTTCTAATATTAATAATCTTGATTTGCCAGAATGCAGTTTTGCGCAATAATTATGTTGATATAAAATAAGTGGTCCACCAACAATGTATACCACTTGAATGGCGTACAAATGAAAAATACTAGGTAATTATGTATATAATGTAAATATAATATCATTATCAATAATAGTTAGTGTTACACATTATACAATTATATAAAACATGTTCATTCTACTTCATATGATCATTTAAAATGTTACTGCAAAAGTATGCGTTTTATAAAAAACACTCAACTATAACTAGCTTTTGTTTTCGTCGTAATTTCACGAGAATTCCAAAATAAGAGGGTGCGAATTTGCTCTAAATTACAACTTAAATGTGATATATAAAAACCGTAAAGTTGTAACGACCGTATAATAAAAGCAGGGACATTATCCCGATTAAAAGGGAAAACAACCGTTTATATAATTGAAAGTGGACCCTCCAAGATTCAATGCTTAATCCCTTTATCTTGTGAGGGTGTGTTTAACAGAAATGCTCGGAAAGCTACATTAATGAAATTATTTTAGCAAATAAATCAGTGCCCTTAACCTATAAAAAAGAGTACTTTTTTCAAATAAAGCTAATTTCGATATTTGGACACACAAAAAGTAAGTAAGAACAAAGGTGTACAAAGGTGAGCTAATTTCCCTAGCAGATGTGTCGGAAATTAGTGTGTGTGATAAAAATAATCTATATTGAAAAAAAAACAACTAAACTAAACCAAAACATATAAATCTATTGCATATTTTTTTAATTTTGTGTAAATGATCATGACTACGAGTATTATGTCATAGGTTTGTTATTTGTATTTATAAGTCAAAAATATTTTGAAAACCTCACACAGCGTTTTTATCCCTAAACTAAGCAAGAGCTTATAATATGGGTGCTAGACAACGAAGATACATTATAAACATCATCATCATCATCACAGCCCATTAACGTCCCACTACTGAGCACGAACCTCCTCACACAAATTAAGGTGTGAGGGTATGAGGGACAAAATATTGACTAATGCACTAAGTACTGAATTTTAGTGGTTGTATTAATCACTAAATATTTTGGTGTTTTAATTCCAGCCTAAACATAAAATTTAAATGTAATGATTTAAACTGAATGAAATAAAATCTACAAAAAGTACAGACTTACATATAAATCCTACTTGACCGTACTAAATACACAGTTATGCAAAGTCTACTATACAGCTACGGTGCTGAGTTTTACAAGTAAGTAAGTTAACTAAGTATTATTATACATAATTTATGACTCAAGGTGCCGATTCAATGTTCGGTGATGCCTGTTGGAATTTTAGCACTGGACCTATACGAATCCATACTAGTATAGAAGAACTTGTTATCAAGCGTGTGCGTATAATGCGCCTCTGTCACGAGTACTTAAAGAAATACATACACACATACATAATATCTCTTAAAAGTACGATCATGAAATATCACGTTTATTTCTTTCCTAGCATCTCATCTGTAATCCGGGAATGTTTTTATACTATATTCCTATGATATTTATTAAAATACGTAAATGTTTATGTATAGAAATAACACGGTTCTCCGCATTTCATTATAATATAACTTAAACTATAAACAGCTTGATTATGTTCTCCAATCTTTCTCCTTTTTAGAATTGATGAAGCTGATTTAGAATTTTTAATGTACTATCACGTAAATGTAGATCGACCTATGAAAAACGAATCAGTTTACGCGGGAATCAAAACAAGAATAAAGTACATACTTACATTTACGCCTGTTTCCCCGAAGGGGTAGGCAGAGGCATACTACACGCCTCCACTTCGCCACCTATATAGTTGGCCCCACGTAATAAGTGGCAAGCCTATTGCCGCTTGCCGGGCACTGTTATGTTCGCCAGAGCTTCGTCCGTTGATCGGCAGGTGCACCATTTGCCATGGCGGCGGCAGCTCTTGAGGAGTGCCGAGGGTACCGAAGGTTCGAGGCGCCGTATCTTCGAGGCGGTCGGGCTCATCTTGGAGCGATGGGTCGGCCGTCGGTGGGGGTCGATGTCCTTCCGGCTCACGCAGGTGCTTTCCAGGCACGGTTGTTTCGGGAAGTATCTGTGTGACGTCGTTGGGGGGGAATCGACCCGGTGCTGCCACCACTGTGACTGCGCAGTCGACACCGCGCAGCAAACGTTGGTGGAGTGCCCAGCGTGGGCGGGGCCGCGGTCGACGCTTACCGCGGCCCTGGGTGGAGTCGCTCTCTCGCTGCCGCCCATCATGCAAATGATGGTCGACAGTGAGACGGCGTGGGAGGCGATGGCCTCCTTCTGCGAAGTGGTGATGTCGCAGAGGGAGGCCGCGGAGCGGGAGAGGGAGCGGATCCGCTCTCTCTCCAGCTACGCCATTGGCGCAGCGGGCGGGCAAGGAGGGCCCGTCCCGCCGCGCCTGGGGGGTCTTAGGCGGCTGGGGCAGGGGGAGCCTTCCGTCTAGCTATAGACCCTTCCAGAAGTCGGCCAGTTACGCCATGGCCGCACAAGGAGGTAGGGGGGCGCGACACACTGCGCTTCTCTGAGAAGGTCCTCCCGGTTCTGATCCGGGGGACGTTGGCCGCGGGCGGGGTTCCAGAAGCTACAAACCCGGGCACTGGTGCCTCGCCCCTTTTCAACAGCGGTGGGCGTCGTCTTAAGTTTTTTAGTGGGTAGGGCTGCGGTGGTCGCGTCGGCCGCAGTGAGCCCCACACCCCCTCCCGGTCTCCCCCTTTTGGCCGGGAGACAGTGCGTAAGCAGCATTTTTTTTACAGACGATAATAAAAAAAATAAAAAAAAAAAGGATCCCTATGCACCCTCCAGAATAAAGTACTTAGTTGTGAAGTCAAATACTGATAAACTATAAATCTAAAAACTAAGACATGGAATTATTGGGAAATGCGATAAGTGCCTATGTAATATTGCACATCGGCACTTATCACATTTCCGAATATTGTACCCGAATTCCGAATATTGCTAAATTATAAGGACGGGTATGGACTGTAATAATTATACAGTTAAACAAATGGTGTACCACCCGCGATGGTATAAAACTTGTTTTTGATCAGAAGAGAAAAAATAAACTATTTTTACAGTTTAAGGCCATATTTTATCCAAGCTGAACACTCGAACATGAGGTGGGCGGGCTGGCTAGAATATAAACTTATTCGGCTAATAACTGGAACTAATTTAGGTTTGTCGATTTTTCCTGTCCAGTTTAATTTTGACTTGCTTGTACGTATTTCTTGCAGGTAAATATTAGTCAGAATAATTTTACTTGTTCAGTTCTTGCCAGGTTATTATGTAAATTACCTACTCTTACTTAATGTTAATGTACACAGCCGTTACAAGAAAATACCATTTATTATCTTATTCGTCAATTACGAAAACCACTTGTTCAAACGATTTTGGTACTAATTCGTGATTATTATGATTATCCTCAACTTAACTGTTATTTTGTTTTCTTATTAAAAATACGATCAAAAAATTGACCAACCAGAACCAAAATTCGTAGTCAAAATATAGTATACAATTTACAATAATATATACAAATATATCAGATTAAAGAATTGGTCAATTTTAAAATTGATTTCAAATAAAGTTTAAAATAATTATTAATTTGTTTTATCATTAAGAAATTCATTTACAGAGTAAGAGGCTTTATTAGTTAAAAATAGCTTAAGTTTGCGTTGAAAGCTTTCAAAAGAGACTACTGTCTTCAAATTCTGATTAATTCTCTTGATCTATTCGAGCTTTTTTTGTAGTTTCTGTTGTGCTGCTGTGCCAATATTAAAACTTACAGGAAAGCTACTTAGCTAGCTTAGAACTTACTTAAAATAGTACTCAAAATTATAAGTAAAATGGAATAAAATATTTTAAGACCACTTATAAGATTTATGTGATAAAGTATTACTAACAAATATCCCGGAGCTCGCCTTCAAGCAAGACTTCATCGCCACCCCACCACTGTAACAAAAATAAATATTTCATCAAAAAACCTTTTACAAGTAGGTAGACACTTGCTTATTTATTACAACAAAACAGCACTAACACGGAAAACTGTCAACGCGAAATCATATTTATTATTCACTGTATTGAATATAAGGCTCTTGCGAGAATCTCGTCTGAAAAGTTCCTCAAGTGCCTCAAGGAGATTTTTCTTTCGGTTTACTTGTTAAAATAATGATTTGAGAGTAAGCGAGGTGTATGCTATTAGACGTTGGAAGAGGAAACATTAATTCAATTTCACTTTGATAATGTATTCGCAAAGTTCCAAAAGCGCGAATCGCTTCGTCTTGATTTTAGATGTTAACAACTAGCTGATGTTTATGGAACAGCCTTCATTATGTCTGTTTTGTGAATTACGAAATTACATTACGAACAATAATGACGTTAATTTCTGTACAAAGTAATTTTTCCATAAAAGGTTTATTTGACTTTATTTAAGTAGATTCTAATCGTATCTGTAGTGCTATGCTGTAGTGAAAATTTGAATATTTAAAGAAATAGATATTCCTGGACATTTCTTACATTTAGCTCCACATAAAATAGAGCTTGCATTATGGACAACCATTTATCCCCAACTAAAATAAAGGGTTACACTCCTGCAGCGTCTGACACCCCGCTTGCGGCCAACGTCCCCCGGACCAAAACCGGGAAGAACTCTTCAAAGAGGCGCAGTGGACGCGCCTTACCTCCTTGTGCGACCACAGCGTGTGTGGCCGACTTCTCGGAGGGTCTATGGTTAGGCAGCAGGAGCCCTCTGCCCCCGCTGCCTAAGACCGTCCTGGCGCTGCTTGACAGGCCTTCCTGGCACGCCCGCTGCGCCCTCCACATGTCCCTCTTAATTTTCCCCCCGGTAGTCAGTACTAGGGACACCCAGAGTCGCCAATCTCTGGGTTTTACCTTTTCCCTAGCGCCCTCTGAGCCCTGAGACAAGGTGGAGACCAGTCGAGGGGGAGCAGTACTCACACCTGCCTCCGCTAATATAGGTGGTCGTAAACTGAATCCCTCTTACCTTGGTGGTTGAAATTGGCCCGTGTGTTTTGTTTCTTTTTATAAGTGGTAAGAACTTTTCTATGTCTGACTGTGGCCTTTGATACTCATACTTCAAAATATCGCCGTAATAGGTTGCTGGCCCAGGAAGCCAGAGTATAGTAGTAGAATTTGGACCATGCGTCATAAGATATGCTTTTATTAAGTTCAGACATTACGGAACTAAAAGGAAAGTCCACGCTACCAACTGGGAGGCTACGTGATATTTCTATATAACTACATAATATAATAAATTATTTCACTTTGGCTTGTACCCAAAGAGGGACACTCAGCCAATATCCTCAAAAATTTTACTAGTGATGTCAATTGCTTTCACTCTTTGTTTGTAGGAAATATTTTAACTCCAGATCAACTCATTTTAAATCTGAACGCTTAAACGACAGATCAGGACCGCCTTCTTAATGTCTGCATAACTGTAACTATGTCAACTGAATAATTGGTACTTAATAGTGCTTATTCAGACGGTCTCATTTAGTTTCTAGTGTAATCCTTGCGGTCCTAAATCACCTAAAACCTTACAACAGTGGCACAAATCTCGTTTACCGTAACACCAAATTACTTAGAAACACTTCTGGTGAGTGCCTCGTTCCGCGTGGTAACGAGCACCTATTGATTGCATTTGCACACAAACTCAAAACACCGAATTTGAGTATTAACGAGGTTGTTGTATGGCACACACAATCACCAACTTTGATTGCGTATTAAAGTTATTATAGCGAATAGAAGACAGCTCATCCGAGCTTATATCAAAACGTTGAATATGTTTAAGGAGAATTATTATAATCTTAAATTTGTTATGAAACTAGCTGTATTTGACAGAGTGATTATATTATAAGTAGTCATATTACTTACAGATAATGCTGTCATGATAATGTTTCGAGACATGAGAAGATTCCCAAAGAACTTAGGTCAAAGAATAAGCAAGTTGAAGCGGCATTGGGACGAGATGACACATAGATCTGACGGCTTATGGCACAGAATAATTCTGGAAAAAAGGTCCATTGACCGGAAACGTCGAACATAGCCATGCGGGATCCCGCATGATCAAGCTGGATGCAGACTGCCTGCTATCGGTTACATTAGAAGTAAAGCCTGCAGCCAAGCATGCCTGGACAATGATGATGAATAGCAACTTTATAGTGTCGAAATAACATAATACAAATTAGCAAATATGGTACAGAATGTAATATGCGAGCCGCAGAATTGAAACAAAATTAGACTAAGGATTTAGTAATAGAAACCTTTAGTCCATGGATCACTGCATTCCAAATCCAACGCGTATAGCTGAGTCAATCAGCGCCAGGTCGTCGTCGGTCCCCCCCCGACAGGTCTCAACCTTGGCGTGGTGGGGGGGCTGAGTACCTCCCGGTAGGGCGCAGAGGGCGCTACGGAAAAGGTAAAACCCAGAGACTGACTACAGGGGGGGAAACTAAGAGAGACCTGTGGAGGCCGCAGAGTGCGGGCCAAGAGGGCCCGTCCAGCAGCGCCAGGAGGATGGGCCATCCGAGGAGTCGCCTACACACGCTTTGGTCACACAAGGAGGTATGAGGGGCGCGTCTACTGCGTCTCTCTGAGGAGTTCCTACCGGTTGTGGTCTAGGAGACGTTGACTGCGGGCGGGGTGTCAGAGCTACCACCCAGGTACTGGCCCCCCGCGTCTTTCTCAACAAGCGGCGGGCGTGGACGAAAGATTTTTAGTGGATATTACTATTGGCGGTCGTGTCTGCCGGTGGTGAGTCCCACACACCACTCTCGGTCCCCCTTTGGCCGGGATATAGTGCGTAAATGCATTTTGTTACCGACGTAAATAAATTAAAAAAAAGGTCGTCGTCGGTGGGGGACCGAGTACCGCCCGGTAGGGCGCAGAGGTAGCTAGGGAAAAGGTAACACCCAGAGATTGGCGAATCTGGGTGCCCTTAGTACTGACTACCGAGGGGAAACTAAGAGGGAACTGTAGAGGGCGCAACGGTCGTGCCAGGAGGGTCCGTCAAGCAGCGCCAGGAGGGTCTTAGGCGGCAGGAAGTCGGCTACACACGCTATGGTCGCACGGGGAGGTAGGAGGGGCGCGTCCACTGCGCCTCTCTAAGGAGATCGTCTGGGTTTTGGTCTGGGATACGTTGGCCGCAGGCGGAGTTGTCGGACGCTGCAACCCAGGTATTGGCCCTCGCCTTTTTCTCAACAAGCAGCGGGCGTCGTCGGAAGATTTTTAGTGGGTATTACTGCGGGCAGTCGCGTCTGCCGGTAGTGAGTCACACACCCCTTTCGGTTCCCTTTTAGCCTGAAACTAGTGAGTAAATGTACTTTGTTACCGACGTAAAACAAAAAAGAAACTGGAGAGTGTTAGAAAGCGGGATATGGGTACCCTGCTGTCTAACCATTGTCTCTGGGATTGGGCCCTCCGAGAAGTCGGCCACACACGCTATGGTCGCACATAGGGGGTGTTATACGCTACAACCCAGACACTGGCCCCCGCCTCTTTCTAAACAAGCGGCGGGCGCCGTCGGAAGATTATGAATGAGTCCCTTGTGGACTTCATATAACACTAGGTTCTTTTTTTTTGACAATTCACCACTTTTGTGTTGATTTACTTTCATACACCGCTCTTATATAAAAGTAGGTCAGACCATAAGTCTAGGGAAACCGGGACAATGCTAAGATGCAGATGATTACAATAATTATATTATACAAGACCTGTCTCACTAGTTTCACCCGAATGGGAAAAAAAGAAATTGTAGGCAGCTCCACTTTAAAAAAAATTGTTGGAGCGACTCGTAAGCCTACCTACCGTTGCGATCGACGTTTTTGAGAAAGATTTAAGTATATTAATATACACTCATTGTGAAATTGATTATGTTCATGTATTACTTTTTTATAACATCATCATAATTTTAGCCATTTGAAGCCCACTGCTGAACATAGGATCCTACGTTGATCGATCTTGTGCCGCTTACATCCACCGGCTTCCCGCTGCCTTGACTGGATCATCGGTTCATCCGGTAGGAGGCCGTTTTTTACTACGTTTTCTGGTCCGTGGGTGCCTTTAATGAACCTTAGTCGTCGGTTCCTTGAGCAATGTTAATGTTGCATATAACTTTTTAAACTTGTATGCAAATCACATGTAAAAATTGTCAGTTACAATAAGATACATTAACAGGATAGAATTCGAGAATAATACATAATATAAACTCAGGCAAAAGTCCTATTCTCTTGCAGAATATGATAATCCGCTAACTCTTTAAAAAGCTGATTTGCATACATCTTAAAACAAGAAATAAATATTTAAATCTTCTTGAAACCTTTATAGATTAAGTATCTACATTAAAACAGTATGAGAGTTGTGTCTTTTAGTAAATTCTATATTTTGTTTATAAAATCCTTTCAGGAGGGTACCTGAAAGGGTTTGATATACTGGAACTGGAACTGCTACTGGAATATACCACAATGACCGCTTACCATCCGATGGGCTGGGATTTAGCTTAAAATAAAGTAGCGAAGCAATTATTTTTAAACATCAATTTCGTATGACAAATAATTTACTTACACTTTCACTTAAAACTTTAAATTTGCATCAATAAGACTGAAATCAAAGTAAATAGATTGTATAATATATAAAATATACAATACAATATATAAAATATACAATAAAAAGCTTGAGAAGTTTCTTCTATACTTAACCGCGCCTGGTCGTTGAGAAGGTGCGCTTTAGTATTAAGTTACCTTGGACATTATATTGCATTGTTTAGCGCCACGGACATCTGAAGATTGTAATTCAAGTAACCAATAGACAATTCAAAATAGCATACCCTGTGATTTTCTTGCCAGTTCTTCTCGCATAGCGGTGGCTCTGAACTGGCACTTAGACTTACACAATATATTTTTTGTTACTTGTATGTGAATCTAATCTTTGTGATTTCAGTGTAGTCATATTTATTTTGCTTTTACTGTTCATTTCGACATTTAAATAGTTTACGAAACATGGAATTTTTGATTTGATACATAAGTGCCCCATCGGAACCCAGATTGAATTAAGCGTTTTTCAATAAAAAATATCATACTTTCCGCTATTTTACTTTACAATCAATAGGTCTGTCTGCAGCTACCGATGGCCGCGAGCGAAATTGCATAATATTATACTGTTTTGTATTACTATACAGGGCCGCGCTTTCGCCATATTTATCATTTATCTATATTTGGCCAGAAGGGATCATGGGTTAAAACAACTAGATAGTCTACATGCTGTACGTTAAAACCAACTATGTTGGGTTAATTAACAAAATTATTCGACAGCAACACTATTTTTTTAACTGTCAAATTAAAGTAAACTTTTCAAATTGTATGCTATATATTATATGTATATATTATAAGACATTCGTGAAGTATTTACGTACTGTTAATTGTTAGATTTGAACCAGTTTTAAATGTGTAGAATCCGTTAAATATGACCTAATGTATGCAAATATCCTTCGGCCCTGTGCCCTACTCCTGACGGGTAAATACTTAGATAATTACTTAGAGTACTGATAAATTTTCTGGAACAAACAAATAACAACATTTAATAATTATATAATTGCTGTAAATTATACTCCAAAATTGAAGTAAATAGATTGTCACGGTACAACCAAATACAAATTAATTAGGTATCTTCAAAATATTTATGATTATGATTAAAAAGAACGCTAATATGCTATGCAGAGAGGCTTATACTCAGCAGTGGACGTAATAATTCAGTCTTGGTGCAGATACTGATGATATATTAAAAGCGAGCTAAGACAATACGTTCATGAATAAATATTTATTTCAGTTGCAAGTACTACTGCCGACAATATATTTTAAATATATTAATCTACATAATACAATAAAAGAATAATAATACTGTAAATGTTAGTGTTGCAATATAAACTAATTAATATACAATGTATTTTCGATCATGACCTTTCTGTACTTACAAACCTCCGAATCTGGTTTACCCATAATCAAAGCACAACATATGTATGAAATTTTAGCATTATAGTATCATTAAAAAAAATGCTATAACATCAAGCATGACCATGGCCCCTTTGCCGAGTAATTTACTCGACTCTCTTTGATAAATATCACTGGCTAAAGCAACACTTTCAGTCTCAGGTTGCGTACTGGCACGAAGCCATACACTTATCCCGCCGACAACGCGTTTCCAAACCTAGGCACGTACTCTAAATCTATATTTTCCTCGGAACATGAATGTAACTGAGTTTAAAAAACATCTGCCGTCCTTGTATGTGTGCGCTTGTGAAGGGAAAAGTGAACCTCGATTTTCGTGTATTATCATAGGAATTCTTTTTGTTATATCTCCAATAATTTGTTTGAAAGAAAGTCGCATCAATCTGATCGTGTTCTATTACTATTTTTCGACTTTGGTGATAAGAGTTCTTGGGGAAGAATAACATTGCAGAACACATGAGCAACTTACAAACAAACTGTCGGTAATCTTAAATCCTTCTAACAAAGAAAGAATAATAATTGCGGCCGAGGAAAATGTTTACCTTATATTTATTTTATCTTTTGTGTATCTTAAAATTGAGTGATAGGATAAGGAATGAAGTGATAAGGGTTAAAGCTTGTGTAAAAGAAGATATAGTGACAAGAATTGAGAAAGGTATGCTTAGATGGTTTGGTCATGTTGAGAGGATGAATGAAAGTAGATTAACGAAAGTGACTTATGATGGACAAGTGGATGGAAGTGTTGGGAGGGGAAGACCACGTAAGACCTTAAATACAAAAAATGTTAGAGAAAGGGCAGGTCAAAAGTACCCTAAACCGACGGGCGTGTATGAGGAGGTTAATGAGTGTGAATGAAGCTAAAAGTGTGTGCCAAGATCGTAGCAAGTGGAAGGATGTGATCTCTGCCTACCCCTACGGGAAAGAGGCGTGACATTATGTATGTATGTATGTATGTATGTGTATCGTAAAAGACAAAGACTGAGAATATTGTATACGAATATGAAATATATATACGAATATTTAAAATCTTAACAATATATGTAGTACAAACAATAAATACAAGGGTGAATCTACCATATATATCCCTATATGTTACTATTTGATAAATCAGAATATTACTTGAGCAACTACTTACTCTCTGAAATTGCTTCAGTTCATTCTACTAGTACAGGAAATTAAACTAGGTATGTAAGCTTATAGCTAAATCTAGTTAGCAGAATTACGACCAAGAAACTCTACTATGTTATGACATCATAAACGTGAGTATTTGTAAGTTTGTATGTTTTTATATCAATTGACAATTTATCGACGTATGAAAACTACTAAAATTGACAAACCGGTTGACTGGAATATTTTTACTGTAGATAACTTCCAAACTCTGGTGAAAATAAAATATTTGCATAAAACCTGATTCCGACTACGGACACGAGAGCGTATATAACTTTTCTTAAATTATTGAAAATCCTTTTTTAAACGGCGCCTCTGTCGATAAACGACGTAATTTTTTGTCCTTAATTAAATAATGGAATAAATAGAATAGATCTTTATTGCTAAGACTGTGTACATTTTGCTGGTGTTCATGCATTACATTAGTAACAACAGTGTACCCGTTGCGGGCGTGCAATTTATACAACTTCAACTAGTTACTTAATATTATTCGTAAAAAAGTATTCATTCAAATTGTAAAATGGTTTATTTATTAGCCAGGCTTTTAATTTGTATTTAAAAAATTAAATAAATAAATAATTCTTACAAATGTCGTCAGAGTTTTACTTAATTAGATTTAAAAAGCTTCCATTAATATAAAATAAAAAAGTTTGTAAGTGTATTTTTGCCTTTCCTCAACATGTGACCTCCTGAAGTGGCCACCATAGCCTATAAATGTCAATAATTCAGTGCCAGTTCCGTTTCATATCTTTTTTTATCTACGATTGCCACTTCTTCATGTTACAACGGGAAATGAATGTAATACACGTTTACAGCTTACAATATATTTCAATAAAAAACTATGTCTAACTCTTCTAACTCCCCAGCAGCGGGAACAGCTTGTTTCTGCTATGATAAGTCAGTCGTATATGAATATTACGACATGTCGGAGATCTCACAAATCATTTTCAAAAGCTGGAAGGATTAAATTGCCTAAGCTTTCTCCGCTTGATCTTTGTTCTAAAAATGCCTAACGTATCGCTCGGATTTACCGACTGATTTTTAAGACCGCTCCTTTAAACCCGTAGCGTGCTCCTGTGAAGTGACAAGATAAATATGTTCCCGACAGACAAAATGTTCGCTCTCTGGGGTTTTCACTACGAACAAGATATATCGGTGATGTATTTAGTATTTTGTTGCGTGATCTTTTTTAGTATTACGACCTTTTAGCACTTAAAAGATATTGAGTAAGGTCAGTATGTCGAGATTATGTTACTAGTAAGGTCAGTATGTCGAGATTATGTTATCAGAGGTATATTATACGCCCACACTTTGCCAATTATTTGATTGGTCCCACGTAATAGGTGGCGAGCCTATTGCCGCTTACCGGGCACTATTATATCTCGTGTCGTCCGTTGATCGGCAGCACTTGCAGGTAAGGCTTGCTTAGGCCCCTCAAGTCTTGGTAGGATCCCTAAGCACCCTGAAATAAAAATCTTTACTCGCAAAATAAATAAGTGAAACACTTAAAATACGTTCCGCTTTTTGCCCTAGGGAAATAAGGCGGCAACAGATTGTTATTACAATTTTTTTTATAAATTCATACAGAAAACACCGATTAATTTCTTTTATTTTCCAAAATCTAATAGAAAAATACAAAGAAAAAGCAACAATGGTCTATTTTCTTATAAAATGTTTACGGTTATGGTATTCACTTACAAAGAAAATACAAAAGTATATTATTAACTAGACGTACAACACCAACTAGCATTTTAAAAAAGTAGGTAGATTGATTAAATCTCATTTTAAACAGAGGGCAAGTGCACCAGCAAATCGGTGACTGCGTGCATGAATTAAGAACTATTTTATACATTATGACACAGTGCAAGAACGCGTGATAAACAAATCATATTATACAATTTTTAATAATGACTTCATACTATAATGTTCACTTTAAGTATATACGTAGATAATGTTACGTACGTAATTAAATGACAAATGGTATAATTTGATGTATATATTTTTCTTCTAAATAATCAATATCCAAGCTTTTATTTTTATTTATAATTTTATTATATTGAATTGTATCAATAATTATTTAAAAATTCCATATTTGAACATATTTGATAACATAATATTTTATGTTATTTTATCTCACAAAATTCTTATGTCAACTTGCCGCCAAGATCGTGCGATTTAGCGCAATGCGATTTTTTTTTGGGTTTTTGTGAATTATTCGCATAAATTCAAAACAATTCCTGAGCTCAAATCGGAAATCGAACGCGTCATTGGTGAAAATTCCATCATGTCATGAGAAGTCATGGAAAATTACATGAAAAGAATAATGCCCTGTCATCGGAGCCGTGGGGGTAATTTGACGGATATTTTATTCCATATTTAATGGGAACATGTCTTCTATACAATACAATAAAAATATCACAGCTCAGTCATAAAATACTTGTTTTTATTGTAACGTAGGTTACATAACTACTATTAACTATAATAAAAGATGGAGATAATTTATCTAATATGTAATACCTTAATTAAAACTTACAAAAATAATAATATACAGTAACTAGATTGAAATTCATTGCAATCAAATAAAATAATAGCGGATATATGTTTTGTATCGGATTAGTAAACACTTATCTTAATTATAATAATCAAACAAAGTCTAACCTACTTGCATTCTATAACTAATAATATTTATATCAATACTCGCTCGCTCGTACTTGTCGTGTGACGTAGCTATGTGCTCGGAAACCGGTCGGCTACGGAGCCGAACGAACACGCCGCGCCGCGAGCGCAGCTTAAAATGAATAAGTCCACTCTTACTAAAACACCCTTTATTTTATGGTATGTTTAGTTATTGTTTTAAGATATATTAAATATTAAAAAACCATAATAAAATGATAAACATATTGACACAAATCAAGTGCAAATGTGAGCTTATCTCGAACAGAATAATTTTTCAGCTTATCGATAAGTTTACACTTAGGTAATAGTTAAGGTCTAGGTAATATAAACAATAATGAAAAGTTATAGCGCGACAATACGCAGTTTACTTAATAATCATAAATAAAATATACTGTGCTTAGTAGTGGGGCGTTAATAGTCTGAGCTGATAATGATGACTCAATGATACAAATTAATAACATAATAGTTTCATGCAAGTTACCAAAACGCCCTTAGTCTCAAATTATGCAAAGCGCATGCTTGCAAAGTTTGAGTGTAGACGACAACAAGATACAATCTTACCTTTCGAGTATGTTGATATAAGACTATTAACTCGATTACTTACTTTTCATGTAAGCCATACTTGTTAAACATTAGCTTAGTTCGACGGCTCCGTCTTCGTGAAATTGGGTTATATTTAAGTCCTGTGATATAATCTATAAAAAATTACTATATTGTCGATTGTAGTTGTAAAAATAAACCTATGTGCTTTACTTAAAGTTACATAGTTACTAAATTTCATTCGTTTTTGTGAGATAAGAAATAATTATTTTAACTTACACAGAATATTCATCATCATCATGTCAGCCACAAAAAGTCCACTGCTGAACATAGACCTCCTCAAATATTTTGCACGTCGATCGATCTCGAGCTGCTTGCATCCGACGGCTACTCGCTGATTTAACAGGTCCATCGGGTAGGAGGCCATCCTCTACTTCGCTTCCCGGTTCGCTATCAATTTTTTTTTGTATATACCCATGTTGTTCCTCTGATGTCTCAATTCCTTTTTGTCCTGGGCAAGTCTCTCGCAGCCCAGAACGTAGGAGACAATATCGCCACTCCACAGTTTCCGGGTTCTGCCTCGATGTCTTTTGCCGTCCTCCGGCACCCATTATGTGAACATTTTCGGCCATCGCTGTGGATGCATCCTGGTTACGTGGCCCGCCCACTCCCATTTAAATAATGCTTTCTTTAATCCGACATCAGCTATCAGTCGGTCTAAAATATGTACGAAATGTTAGTAGCATTCAAATAATACTACCGAAGAGACGGTAGTCGGTACCCTGCACAAATTCAGAGCCGTGCGAGCCACACCTAGGCTTCTGTTTAGTTGAGGCCGAAAAGTATGAGAATCTTATATGCCTGCATTCCAGCCATTTTCTGCATTTTATACTTAGCCTTAGATAACATCATCCATTAAGGGTTACTCCATATTCGTAGCATAGAACACGTTCATAGCATAACAAAAGGTTTCGCGACCAGTTCAATATACGAAACTGGCTAATTTACTTTGCGCCCATACACAATGAGGCACCTAATAGATCATATCCGCCATTATAATTAAAATAGACAACGAAACTCATGAATAGGTTAGGGTAAACCTAATCATAAATTTATCTTTTGTGAGCAAGCGCAAGTACTGAATATATATTAGATGAAATATAAAGCAGCGGTAATCAAGATATTGCCAACTGTTTTGTAAGCAATTCTTTAAAATCAAACCCTGACATTGGCAGGTTTGCACAATTTGAAGCTGGTTTACTAATCCCATTGTATATCAGACATCACATCGTCATAATCATCATCTCGCTACTTCGTTCCACTACTGAGCATGGGCCTCCTTTATGCCATACTCGGGATTCAAGCCATACTCCACACCGTGAGGACCCAGTGCGGTACTATATTACATTTAACATAAAGAAAAGCTATAAACCGCTCACGAACTGTAGTAAAAAAAGACGGAACTGATTGTTTTTGAAGGTTTGTTACAATAAATTTTTTATTTAAGTAAATGTAGCACTATAGTTTAACGTAATGATACATTTGTATTTAAACATTTTGTTATTTTGATAAATAAGTGGTAGAAGGTAGACACAAACTTATTCTATGTTGGACAATAATGATCTATGGTTAAGCGACAAAGTTCTAAAGGTTCTAAAGGTAATCCTGAAATCAATCCGAGTGACAGTAGCAACATTCCGGGACGCAGACAAAGCTTAAGGCGACATTGGTTTAAATGAGAATATTTTTTAGGTTATATTTCCCTACGTAAATAAATTGACAGTAAATGAACACAATTGCGTATCATCCTCATCATGTCAGCCACCAAAAGCCCACAGATGAACATCGCCAGTTGTTTTCCATGTTGGTTATTTGAAACTGCAGCATCCCACCGCCTTGATCTACAAAAAAGTCAAATAATAATCCAATTTTTTTTCAATACTACACCAATGGATATATTATTGAGTACCCTTAATTAATACATTTGATTTATACATCAAGCGTATCCTTAGGAAATAGTAGAATATCTAATGACATAAAGATTTATTTTCGAATGCAGTGTTTTATGTCATTTTTTACCTAAATATTGTTTCGAAGGGAACTGTTAAAAGCTACACTTATAAAGATTATAATTTATTTTTATTATTGAATAAAAAGTGATCACAAAGAAATAAAATAACAAACAGGCAACCTTCACTATTATTTTCAAGGAAAAACAATATACTCACAGTCGTTTGTTCGCTATGTCGTCGTGGGGCTACATTAATTTCCTTGTGTTGGCTGGATTTGAAGCCTTTCGTTCCCGCGGGAATCATAAAGGCTGCGAGATTACGTTGGCGAATTGTATCAGCAGATATATTAGTTTTACCTTTATGTTACTTTCACTTTTACCGGACAAGATAATAGGTGTTAAACCAGCATTCTTTATGATGTATATAATATAGATCAAAGAAAAAAAACTCATATGAAGGCAAATTGTGTAATTTAATATTAAGTACAAATATTGCTATCGCTTTTGTCGACGAATTTTCCTTGTGGGATTATCCTATTACCCAAGCCAACATATACGATAACAAAGATATAAGTGTTCGTACATACTCCTTATTTCGGTCAGACGTTAAAGTATAATTAAAAATAAAACATAAACAGCGCACTTTTCAGGAATTGTTTGAAAACACCGATACTGCTAAGTAGTAATGTTTTACCTGTTCAAGAAAAGTGAGGAAGTTGCTGAAATGATTGGGCATGGAGACCTGTTAAAACTGAATCCCAGAGGTCACAAGCGAAGTTCCAGAATTTTTACTTGGTAGTTGGCAGACATGACACGTATCGGAAACTACGGTTTGTTTGCACGAAGCGCTGCTTCAAACATGCTGCCAATGCTGTCATTCTTTGAGCTCTTGGGATATTAAAGCACCAATTTTAAGTATACCTACTCTTAATAATTCCTTTTATAGAAAAAAATAAAAATAATTCTCTTTTTATCACACTTACGATGTAGTTTCAAAATAACTTATTTATCGTATCCAACATAGGTACATACAACGTACATAGGTATAACTTAAAAAATCACAACAGACAGATTAACTGGCAAACCCTAACAAATTCTGAAAAAGAATCCATTTTGCTTTTAATTCTTGATTATGGTATCGCTCCGGCCGGCATCTATCTCTGTCATAGTAGTTAAAAAAAATAATGAATTTTCTATTTTGTTTATAAAAAATTGACAAATCTAAATGATCCTGTTTTTTTTTCTTTATTTTAAATAATGGCTTCGTGCGTCTAGCACATTTAGCCAGTGTCAAGTAAGTGATATATTAATAATATATAATTCATAGTAAATGAGAATGAATGGTGATAAAGATGATAAATGGTAAATGAGATACCCTCCCCTAAGCCCCTTGAGTCCTCAGTAAAGATGTGGGACTATACTGAGATCTCACATGGACTCCTTGAGAGAAAATATGAAAAGTGATGTTGCACTGTTTTGTTTGATTTGCCAACACTCATGTATGTTCACAAACACTGAACGGTTAATAATCCACCGTTATTACACATTAATGTTCAAAACATCACAAATTTTAGAAAATAGAACAAAACTGCAGACATGACTCTTCACTTTCCCGCCAAGAAATCCAAAATGATCCTGTTGATGTTAAGGACAATAAAGTATTTTCTTTAACCTCGTTCTGTCATACGCAAATCAGGACATGAAGGTACAGCCTCCTACTTCTACAGCAAACACTCCAACTATTAAACCAGTAGTCAATCTTTAGCCCATATCGAAATTAAGCAGGTTTTTACTACTAGCACTTTGTCACCAGGTGATCTTATTATACGTATCGTTTTATTACACTACGACGAGGCACTCAACCATACGCCACTTGATAAAAAGAGGTCACCGCAGTCTGTGGACGCCTGCAATGAGAGGCGTCACAAGCGTTTTGCCGACCCATTAAATACCGTTCCACTTTATCATGCAAATTGAAAAGAAAAGAAAAGAAAGAAAAAGTGTTTATTTAAATATTTAAATCATGACAACAAATATTTAACATCTGCCAAACTGGAAACCAGTTTGTTGGCAGTTGTATCTCCCAAAAAAACCGTCACATTATACTTTATAATGTATATTCACTTCTTGACTATAAAACAAATCTCAAAAATAATATGTATGTATCATCCATCATCAACTATATATATCACTACGTAAACTATCAAGAAATAGCTTTGTTATTTTAAACCTAAACGATTTTATTGAATTAAGTATTATGTGTGTCTTGTAGCGCTATTATAACATAGGGGTTCAAAGCTAAGTAATTATCATAAAGCCTCGCTGGATAATTGCCAAATTTTAAGAAATGAATGAATTGAAACGGGCTGCGCAACTACCTACTCCCAAAAGTATTTCGTTGTTTCGAAACTGAAACTTTAATTAATAAAGAGAGGTTTCCGTTTGTTCAGTGAGTAAGAATTGTTTATTTTTATTTCAGCGAGTAAAGGGACTAGTGAAGTTCACTTAATGGTAAGTGAAACTAGTCAACATTATTTAGACTAGTGTATCAATCGATTACTATCGAAAAGCAAGTCGGCCAAGACATGGTTTCTCAAGTTCATGCCCTGTAATTTTGCGATCTATATCCAGCTTAGCGATACATTGTAGAGGAACAAAATCTAGCATAGCGGGTAATTATATCGATGGGTTGCTTTCTTCGATCAACAATACAACTAGATAACGGGTCAGAGTCTTAAAAACGGCCGAGAAAATAACGCCTCACTTCAAAGTGGGGTCTTATTTTAGAGTTAGTTCACTTGTGATTGCGCCAACGTGCGGAAGTGCCACAATGCCTCAGTGTGTGTTCAAAAACTGTGGAAATAACTATCGAAAAAAAATGTATCGGACGGAATATCGTACTTTCGGTAAGTAAATATAATTTTATAATATAATAGATTAAATATTCGCCTTTTTAATAACATTACACTATTAACTTTGTAAAGCCAACCTACGCGCCAACATTGGCAAATGTTGGCGCGTGAGTTTGCCATAAGTTGGTTGTGTCAGAACAGTGCAGCTATGGATTTACTTTTTAAGTTATTATTAAACTTATTTGTTAACAAATAAAGTCTAATTTAGACTTAATAGTCAATGTGTATAAAAAATGTTTAGATAAGAACTTCTATTTCTTATCGCTTTCTGTCATTCATGTCGTAAAAGCGTAAGTGAATGTTGACACAAACAAAAGCTTGCTTTATATATTCCAGATAAGGTGTAAGTTTGATAAAAAATATTAAAGCTAAAAGTCGTTTTGCTCCATTTCATAGGGTATACCTACCTATATCTATTTATTCTATAGTCACTCGGTGCCATATTTGAGTTCTGTTTTTGTATGTGATGCGTTATCTAGTTGTATTGTTGATCGAAGGTTGCTTTTTATCAATAATCCCATGCGATACAATATGAAATTTTGAATAATATGGTTTGATATTAGCTACATCCCGTTCGAGCCGTAAAGCAGGGTACTCATCTAGGGGAGTAGCATGTAATGTATCAGATACTGTATCAAGTGAGTACATACATATAATATACATACATGAGCGCGCTGCGACCGCCGAGTGGCGGTATCGCTGCGAGCACAAAGGCTGCTCGCAGTATGCGCATGAGAGCTCGCAGCTAAATACGAGACGAGCCGTACTCAGTACTGAAGGTCGTATATGTAAACGTAACATGCTACGTTACGTGCTACATGGCAGGTGATTACCCTGCTGAACACTTTTTTTTTTTTTTTATTTAAGTCTTTCATAAGTGGAAATTTGTAATTAGCGTTAAGTTGTTTTATACTGTGTATTATAAATATAATAAGCTGTAAATTTTCCTAAAATAAATAAAATAAATAAATAAATAAAATAAAAAAAATAAACACTTTGATACAAAACCTTATAGGTGTCTTAAAGAATTAGAAATATCATATACTACAACTATCATTATGAAAATAATACTCAATATCTTTAACAGTTAGAATAGGATGTTAATAATGAGTTTTACAGTTCGTTGTGGATCCTGTCGGGCACGGCAAGTATAAGAGAGACGATATGTGCTTTAAATAATAATAAAAAGTGGATTTAATGTTGATTATTATAGAAATCAGATAACTTAAAAACATAAGTAATGTTTTGAGAGGTAACATTACTTTGTTGTTGAGTTATTTGTTTTTTTTTGTGTATGTGATACTATTTGATTTCATTGTTTGTGTAATGTTATTTTGTCAGTAAAAAATATTCTTATTCTTAATTTATAATTATTGCTTAGGAGTTCTTGGCGGGAAAGTAAAGCGTCTGCAGTTTTGTTCGTTTATTGATATTTCGAACATTAATGTGTAATAACGGTGAAGAAGCGCTCGTAGCTCTGCGGTGCTCGGTGGTCGGAAACGATCACCGAAGTACAGCAGAGTTTACAGAGATCAGTCCTTGAATGGGTGACCGTTTGTGTGGCATTTGATATCGAGCGCTTTCGTGCTTCGGAAGGCATGCTAAGCCATTGGTCCCGGTTATCACTAAATGTGGTAGTCGTTAATCAGTTAAGAGGCCTAATGAGCGGCTTGATAAATTCTAACAGCAGGACGCCATACACCTGCCTCTGCCAATCCGTACTGGGTCAGCGTGGTGGAGTATGACCCAATACCCTCGCACCTTGGTATGTGAGAGGAGGTTCGTGCTCAGTAGTGGGACGTTTATGGGCTGGATGATGATGAACGGTGGATTATTAACCGCTAAGTGTTTATGAACAAACATGACGACCGATATGGCGTGGTGGCAAGTATATCCGCATTCCACTCCTGAGGTCGTAGGTTCGATTCCCACTCAGGACAAATATTTGTGTGTATAAATATGAATATTTGTTCTGGTCTGAGTGTTTTTCTATGTAGGTATATGAAGTATGTATTTACAAAAAAAGAAGAATTTATGTATGTTTATCCGTTATTTAGTATCCGTAACACAAGTTCTTAATGATACTTATCTTGGAACTAATTAATTGGTCTGAAATATTTATTATATTTATGAGTGTTGGTAAATTAAACAAAATAGTGCAACATCACTTTTCATATTATCTCAAGAAGTCCATTTGAGATCTTAGTATTTTAAGTCCCACATCTGTACTGAGGACTTTAGGGGCTTAGGGAAGGGCATCTCATCCATCATCTTTGTCAAAACTCATTCTCATTTCTTATGTATGACATATTATTAATATAACTTGACACTGGCTAAATGTGCTAAACGCACAAAGCCCTTATTACAAAGATTGAATAATTGCTTTGTTTGGATATTATGTGTAGCATGTAAGCTTCATTAAATTAAAATTGTTAATTAATACATAATTTACTAAAAACCAGTATTTCGCCTCTCCTACTTTTTATTACATTTCTAGCATTTTTATACTCTTAAAAACATTCAACCGTATGATTACGAATAACTAAATGTGGTATGTTCACTTTAAGTTATTCTTGAAACATTCTCCTTATTGACGCTTGATTGCTATTTAAATCCCCAAAAAAGACTCATTTTGCGGATTTAAATTGCAATTTCATAACTATTTTTATTCCGATAATAACTAATTAATTGATTGCACACAAAGCATTATTATAACTCACTGAAAATATATTTGTGAAATCGGAAAAAGGCAAAACTATTAGAGTGGATAGGTTATTTATACGCATAGCATATGATCTCGCAAAAATATTTTATGTTCCATGACGTGTAATAGCAGCACATGCAAATAATTCAACCAGCCCATGTCTTGACAGGGGTTTTAGTCGAAGTCGACTAAAGAAAGAGATACCCACCTCTTGCCTCTTTACTTTAGAGGTGCTAACTAATTATATTTCTACAACTATATAAATACCTTCAAATCGTTATAACTAGGTTTTTGCCAATTACAAATAAAATATATGGTTGTTGGATTATATTTATTAAAATTTTATTTTTGACGATAAATACAATTTTCTTTTAACAAGAAAAAATCGTGAAATTCCATACGAAAACCAAATAGAAAAGAAACAACATCGAAACGAAATAAAATCTGTGTTTGATGCAATTTCCGGAGTTGTGTTCTTGAACAGCCATTTCTCAAAATAGTAAGTCCCAAAGCAATTTACGAACGAATCGGTTTTATAGGTTCAGAGGAGACAGGAAACGCAAATTGAGAACCTGCGTGCTGCACAGATACAACCACATGGGAATACTTTGCGTTATGCTATACTTCCGCGAATCTCATTTAATTTAATTAATAAATAAAATGAAAATCATTTCTGTAAAAGCATTTGCTCAGATAATGTTTATAGTGACATGAATTGCTCCTTTCTTTCTTAAGATAAAATGAAATATGTATGATCTTTAGATATTAGATTTTGTTAGTTTTATAAACAGCGGTAATCTTATTATTTTTATTTCTTCAATTGTATTACATCTTAAGGCATAATTTGAAAAAAACCGAGATGAGTTTTTTGAGGCATTCTTCTCAATCTTGTTGCCTTTTGGAAGCCCCCTTATAGTCACAGACAGACTTACTGACAATTCCCTCCCTCCTTTAGAATCACGACAGGCTGACTGACAGATACCCCCGATAAGAGTCACCGACAGACAAATTCTGACAAAGAACCCATTTGCTTTTATTTCTTTATTATGGTACCGCTCATATCTCATTCATTGTTGGTAAAAAAATATATCGAATTTCCATTTTGTGTGTGAATGTTTGACGAATCTAAATGATAATGTTTATTTATTTATTTATTTTAAGTCCTAATTACATTACTATTACAGAAACTTAATCCTAAGGCAATAATGTAAATAATAAAAATAAAATACCAAAATAACTTAGCTTAACTATCTTATCCTAATAACAACTAACTACCTACAGCATAATACCCTACAAATGACCCTTGTGAATTCACTCAAAAAACACTAAAACAAATCTATTTCTCCTGCTACTGCATTAAGTACACGCAGTGCTCGCGTAAGCGGCGCCAGGTGTAACAAGTAAGTGCGCGCGCGCGGCAGAGATGATGATGATAAAGACAATAAAGTATATTTTGTTTTATTTTTATTTTAGTCATCTATGTCAAACCTCATACATTATGTTAGTAACAACTTTTTAAGCCCATACTAAGTATTTTTATGTACTTATTTAATTAAAACTTCTTTTAGGTTATTAAGTATTTGAGAAGCTTTTTCCTCAGTGTATGACATTGTTACTCAGGATACTACATATTTTAATTGCAGAGTCCACTGATTCTACTACTGCTTTTTTTAATTGCCACACTGCTGCTATTTTAAATTGTTTTAATTATCTATTTTAAATACCTACATACATATTTGCATACATTCACGCCTGTTTCCCCGAAGGGAAAAGCAGAGGCATATAATAAATATTTCTGACACTTACACCAATTATTTAGTTCCAAGATAAGTATCATTAAGAGCTTGTGTTATGGATACTTAATAACGGATAAACATACATACATACTATTTTTTTTTTGTAAATACATACTTAATATACATAGGACAACACCCAGACCAGAACAAATACTCATATTTATAGACACAAATATTTGTCCAGTGTGGGAATCGAACCCACGACCTCAGGAGTGGAATGCGGATATACTCGCCACCTTGCCATATCGGTCGTCATATTTTATACGCCAACACTTCGCCAATTATAAGTTGATCCCACGGTGGCGAGCCTATCGCCGCTTACCGTTGATTGGCAGGTGCACCACTTGCAGGTGAGGTTGGCTTAAGCTCCTCAGGTCTTGGTAGGATCCCTATGCATCTTATCTATTTTATACGATTCATAATCTTATCATATTTCTATATGAATTTTCAAAAGAAAACACGAAATAGTTGGTTGTATTTTTTATATAGGATCCAATTGTTCATAACTTTGCGGAAAGATACGCATACGCAAATAATACCTGATAATAGTAAATAAATAATAATAATAAGAATAATTGAGTACTTCAATACTCTTGTCCGGTATAATTTTTATAATGATGATGTTCTTGCATTGTGTTATGAATACTAAGGAACGGATACTTATATACAGTTTTTTTTGTAAATACATACTTAGTATTGAAGCGCTCGTGGCTCTGCGGTGCTCGGTGGTCGGAAACGATCACCGAAGTACAGCAGAGTTTACAGAGGTCAGTCCTTGGATGGGTGACCGTTTGTGTGGCATTTGAAATCGAGCGCTTTCGTGCTTCGGAAGGCACGCTAAGCCGTTGGTCCCGGTTATCACTAAATGTGGTAGTCGTTAAGCCATGTTAGAGATGTATCGTTTAGAGGCCTAATGGGTGGTTTGATAAATTCTAACAGCAGGACGCCATACACCTGCCTCCGCCAATCCGCACTGGGTCAGCGTGGTGGAGTATGACTCAATATCCTCGCACCTTGGTACGTGAGAGGAGGCTCGTGCTCAGTAGTGGGACGTTTATGGGCTGAGATGATGATACTTATATAGAAGAAAACACCCAGACCACAAAAATTATTCACGTTCATGCACACAAAGATTTGACCTGTGTGGGAATCGATCCCACGACCTTTGGAGTGAAGTGCAGGTATACTGACCTCCACGCTATATCGGTCGATATTCCATTCCGCAGTGTATAACTGCCAACTCATGAGTAAAACTGTACCTAATGATTTTGTGCTCATTACGAATATTGTGTTGTAAATAACATACAAAATCTACGATGTCAAATAAATTAAACAATTGTGACAAATACAGTTTTCATATGGAAGAGTATTCCAACTTTTGCAATGAAACGTAAACGTCACATAAAAGCATTCAGGCACTGTAATTTAATTATTAATGTTAATTTACCGTCCCTTTTCGTGGACTGTCAATAGCACACAATTAGTCTGAATTGTGCACTCATTTAAAACAACATTTTGTTAAATGACTTCGTCTCTTTAGATTTTTAACTATCTTTCTTGTATAATTATATTATATATATATATATTATATCTTACATTTATTTAAAGTTATTTATTTTCTTTACAGAAGTTTACATTCTAATATAGTGGTCGAAGCCGCCTAGTAAGCAAACAATGCAATTTTAATATAAAAATTTATTTTACTAAAGAATTTATACATATAAAATATAATGCTTGTAAATTTAATTGTAATTGAATGTCTTTTTATTAATAATATGTAATGTTGGATGCGTGTGATTGTGTGTGTGTCTGTATGTATGAATTTGTGTGTGGATGTAATATTTGTTTGTATCTATGTAATTCATTGTATTGAAATATATATATATATAGCTTAAACATAAATTTTGTAAATAATGCTGCAAATATGTATTCCTTTATGCGTGAATTTTGGTGAAGGCTACCACAGTGCTAACATTTAGTGACCACCATGTGAGGTTTTATAGATAGTCATATGTATACCTACTACAGACAAAGGTAAACAGTACAAATAAAATACTTTTGCTGTGATTAGATAATTAAAGCATCTAGTATTGTGTTTTTGAGTGTAATGGCATGGAAGTATATTATTATGATTAATTTATTGATGGTTGAGTGGAGCGAATCGATACTTTAGTCATTCAGTCGTGATGTACTAAGTCGCGGTTTATTTTACAATGATAAAAAGATCTATTTAACCGAAACCAGGGATCAGAACATGTTGGTAGTTTTGTTTCATCGGCGCAAACCCTAAAATTAAGTGTAAAAAATACCACAAATTGTGATTTTTAATCTGCTTTATGCTAAGTTATCATGTGAGAGCTAAAGATATCACTACTCAAGCACAATATTTCGTAGTTCACTTTGATGAATAGAACAGCGCATAACACAATTAGCTTTGAAGCAAGCTTCAGATTGAGAGTCGATAGAGGACTACGCTCTGCAGCGGAGACACTAATAGGTTATTAATTCAGTTTATTTGCCTGAGCGAAGTTCGTTTGGCGCTACCATACAAACGCACCAACTGTGACGAACATTTGCCCTGACCTAGCGTAACAAACTCAAAGTGTACGTCTGGTCGGAGTTTGATACGCATCTTTGGGGTTAGTTGCAATTTTTTATATATCGATATAAACAATCAATAGGCGCACCATCATGTGTACGTTGTGTCCAGTTTTTAGAAGGAGAATTTTATCACCCTCTGACCCCAGTAACGTTCCGTTTAGTTCATACTCCACCATACTATCCCAGTGCATGCGACCTCTGTGAACTATCACCAAAGTATATAGTGGTGATAGTTTCCAACTACCTAGTATCGTGGAGCTATAATTGCATCTTAAGGTTACCAGTAATATAGGTGTTACGTTAAACGAAAAGGCTGCCAATTGTATGAAGTGCAATAAAGTCTTCCATTGTTTATTTACTCGCGTACACGAACTGAATTCAACTACATTTGAGGGTAAAATTATTGCACAGTTACTTTTTTTCGAACCTAAATTCAAATTCAAATTCATATTCATTTATTCAAGTTTGGCTCAAAAGAGCTCTTATGAACGTCAAAACTTAAAAACTAGCGCGCCCATTCACTGCGGGCGGGAGCTTGATCGTAAAAGAACGGGCAAGAAAATCGTCAAGGTTAGTTTTTTCTCCCGCCAGTTACAAGAATATGTACTTAGTATTAAAACAATTTGACAAATCTACAAAAACATGTGTTCTGCAGTCACATGATTTAAAATAAAAGAAGAAAATAACTTTTTATTTTAAGTTATACGAGTATGAGTACGAATAAACATAGTAGACATGAGCAGACCAGTCCTCACTAGTGGCACCCGTTCACGAGTATGACGCATGAACCAGCCATCGTTTCGCTCAACCATATTTTAGGGAACGCAACGACCCGACGCATGACGCCACCACCGCAAAGACATTTGAGTGAGCATGACATACTCAAGCTACAGGATAAACAAATTTTAACAAAAATAACATTATATTAATTAAATGTGCTGCAAACCACAAATATTTTTGGTCTTATGAAAGATATCATTTACAGCAATTCAGTCTTAATATCTATATAATCATTTGAACAATACTATGCGTTCCTAATCAAAAACATCATTTAGGAGAATGATAGGACAACAAAAATTGTGTGTGCAGCTATCAGATTAAAAATAATATTAACTTTTCTCAGTTAGCTAAATCTTTAATTACAAATAAAAATAGTAGACAAGAGCAGACCAGTCCCCACAAGCAGCACTCGTTCACGAGTATGACGAATGAACCAGCCATCGTTTCACTCAACCATATTTTAGGGAATGTAACGACCCGACGCATAACGCCGCCACCCCAGAGACATTTAAGTGTGCATGACATACTCAAGCCACAAAATAAAAAGATTTGTACACATTTGTACTATTAAAGTAGCAGAAATAACAATAATATTATAAAAATCAAACAGCCGCAGACTACAAAATTGTTTGTTCTATGATAGATACAATTTACAGCCATGCCGTCTTATCATTTATATAATCTTGCGTACAATAGTATGCTTTCTTAATCAATGTTTCTTTAATAGCTACTTTAAATTTGTTTAAGGGCAAATCCAAATCCTATATAAATATACTACAAAAGTCATAATATTTTTGTGTTGTTTGGTTACGTTATGTTTACTACAAAAATCATTCTATAAACATAACATTTATAAACTGGAAATAATAAAAACACTTTTTTTTTCAAAAACATAGCTGATGCACGATATTTATGCTCATAAGAATATCTTAAGGGTGGCTTGCAAAACGGTCACTAATCCTCATTAGAGCTAGATCTATTTAAAATATTGTTCTGTTTCTCTCAACTTTAAACAAATGACTGAAATGCAATGACATTTTAAATCAAATTTAGCTTACATCAAATTAAGAACAGTTGTGCAAGCCGACCTTAATGTATCGTTTAGAGAATGTGCATGAGTAGTTTATTTATCGGAAAATTTATTTATAAGTCTACCCGGCCTAATTGTTGGTAAGACTAACTGAATAAACAACTTAGACATGCGATGAAAATTAAACAAGTATAAAATGCAAGAGCGTTACTATATTCTGACGGAATTATACACTCTACTCGTACTAGCCTCAGATTATTTATTATGTAATAATATTTATTTATTATTTAATTTAAATCGGTTAATAATATAGCTTGTGTTAATCACAAAGAATGTAGCTTTTAATTACTAAAATAATTTTTCAAATTGGTTTCGTATTTTCGGAGTACATGCAAACAAGCAATCAAATATTTTATAACTATCTGATAGAACAGCGCACAGATTGCATTTTTAATACAATGTACGACATGAACGACTCATTCATCTGATGATACGCCTGCTGATGTTTATTACAGTGGCATGTAACCTAAATCCATAGTAGCAATGCACTGACTATTTCAAAAAGCCACTCTTTTAAACAATTGAAGTGTATGTAATTTATTTATCATAAAGTTTGTTACTCATTGTTTCATATAAATATTATGCAATAAAAATATTGTAATATGTAATAGACGTCTAATATATTTTCGCGTTTACTGTTGTCATAAATAGCCGTTCTTCACTGACTGTGGCTTTAGAGATTCGCTTCAGCTCTGCGACCCGGTAGTAGAATAGTAGGCGTGACGTCATATCTCATAGACCCGTGCAAATAGATCTCTTCCGCACGACTTGGCTTAAAACAACACCAGCTATCTTAATGTTAAATTCGGCGTGTGTACTACTTCAGATTTATGTTACTACGAGTTTGCACCTGATATTCAGCAGACGAAGTTTAATTCATGTGATAGAAGTTTCTAGGTAAATGTATTTTTTAATTTATAACAGCTGTACAGGCAGTAGTTACTGTCCTGTTAAGCAAGAAAAATAAGTGTGAAACAAAATTTATTGTATGGAATATCTTTATAAAGTTACGAGACGAAATTTTGACTAGAAAAATATAGCATCCAAAAAAAAAACTATTTATAAATCAATGAATGATGTTACATCTTTATCGATAGTTACATACTTGTGAAAGTGTTTCTTTGACTGTGAGGGGGAACCTTCACTCTCACAGTGACGACGAAACAACGCGGGCTTGAAACACATATCGCAAAGTACTAAAATGATTCAACGCGTCCATAGGAGTCCCCGGTAGATCAGTGGTTTTAGCAGGAGACCGGTTATCTAAAGGTCTAACGTTCGATTCCTACTCGGGCCACGACGGACGAGTTGATATTTTCTAGTAAAAAACTCGTCTGTTTTGTTTAAATGTACAGGTACTTAATTCCTTTGACCGTTATAACGTGCATACCAGCATTCCACTCCACTTACATTATCTTTATCAGGTGATTGAAATTTGCACTCAGTTAGGTTGCGACCTCAGTACTTCTCACTTTGAGTGAATCCCTAAATCCTACAAAAATCACAATATAGATAACGGAATTTTGCGTAGGCAACGCCGCGCGGCGGTGAAGCTATTATTATTATAATTTTATTGGAAATGGGTCATAAGGCTATTAACATAACTTCTTGGAAAATTGCGCCATGAAAATGATCAGGAAACAATGGTTTATTGTACAAAGATAACTAAATCTTATAGATCATCACCTAATAGAAGTGATCTGCGATACACTGCGCTAAATCTCATTAAGGATTATGGGTATCCCTATTTATAATATGAATGGTTTATTTATTGACGTAGATATTTATTTTCTTAACATTTGAGTACTAAATAACCATTTAAGTCACTTTTACCAAGACACTATTAAAATTTTAACGCTAATATCTACCGGGAGTCTTTAACACCACCTTACAGTTTAAACAGGTCATGCAAATCAATATCTAACGATTGCAACCTGTTAAATACGTTTTATATTCACGACCTTTTCGAGCTATTTCTAGTACAGCTCTGCTGTTCATCCGTATAAGAATATATCATCATCATCAAAAGTCCACTGCTGAACATATGCCTCCCCATGAACTTCAAATGAGACCGATTGTAGGCGACTTGTCTTGTGTTTGACTTGTCTTTATAACATAACTTTATAACAATTTAAATAAAAAAGTAAATTTAAAAAGATTAATCTACATTGAAAGAGATAGATTCCCATAAGTTTAAGAATTCTACATATAAAATGTTCTTATAAAGGATATAACTAATAGACGATGTCTCCGAATGTAGCGTAATCAGTGTACTAGCGTAATATGTGTGTTGTACTTGTTTGGTGATTATCTATGCATCAATGCGTAATTATCAAGCCAAGAGTCAATCAAACAATTTCTCAACACGCTTGATAGAAGCATTTAGTTAAATAACGCTTAATAGGATATAGTGGTGGGTTGAATATAAACCTATACCTACTGTTATCTAGTCTAGCATATATGATGACGGTTAAATATAAAATTAATCGATAAAATCGGAACGCAATACATGAAAATGTACTAGACAATGCTGAGACCTTTGAAAATGATCCATCGGCAACTAGTCTCACGTAACCCTAACTCTATTAGCTCAACTGAGCGGTGATACTGAACAGAGGCCTGATTCTACTGCGGATTGACGTTTTAAGCATCTGAGGAAGACTTTCATACTCAATTATTTCTGGTCACATCGTTATAAATTTAAAGTAAATTTAAAAAGATTAATCTACATTGAAAGAGATAGATTCCCATAAGTTTAAGAATTCTACATATAAAATGTTCTTATAAAGGATATAACTAATAGACGATGTCTCCGAATGTAGCGTAATCAGTGTACTAGCGTAATCTGTGTGTTGTACTTGTTTGGTGATTATCTATGCATCAATGCGTAATTATCAAGCCAAGAGTCAATCAAACAATTTCTCAACACGCTTGATAGAAGCATTTAGTTAAATAACGCTTAATAGGATATAGTGGTGGGTTGAATATAAACCTATACCTACTGTTATCTAGTCTAGCATATATGATGACGGTTAAATATAAAATTAATCGATAAAATCGGAACGCAATACATGAAAATGTACTAGACAATGCTGAGACCTTTGAAAATGATCCATCGGCAACTAGTCTCACGTAACCCTAACTCTATTAGCTCAACTGAGCGGTGATACTGAACAGAGGCCTGATTCTACTGCGGATTGACGTTTTAAGCATCTGAGGAAGACTTTCATACTCAATTATTTCTGGTCACATCGTTATAAATTTTCAATGCATATAAAATATCTACCTTTGGTTTATTGTTATGAATATATTAAAATAATAAACCTTCTCCCCTCATTCATTTCTTATATCAGTGTTCTCCAGTGTTCACTTGCAGTATAAATAAATATACTTATACATCTCACAGAACGCTTGAAGCCCCAAACTGAGCAAATCTAGAACTAGACAAGGATTATTCACACAAAGTATGTTGTTTTTTGTAATATATTATGTAAGACCAAGATACAGACAATAATTATTTGTATTTATATACTCACAAAATATTTGTCTCATGTGAGAATCACACCCACGACGAGTAGGTATTAATTACCCTCTCGCCATATTGGTGTTCAACGCCAACAAACAGTCTTACAATTTTCTGATTTTTTGATTATATACTAATTGTTAGCCATGTTAGAGGCCTAATGGGCGGTTTGAAAAATTCTAACAGCAGGACACCATACACCTGCCTCCGCCAATCCGCACTGGGTTAGCGTGGTGGAGTATTACCTAATACCCTCACACCTTGATATGTGAGAGGAGGCCCGTGCTCAGTAGTGGGACGTAAATGGGCTGAGATTATGATGATGATACTAATTGTTTATCGATTATTGTTAAATAGATTTTAATGATCTTTTGGCATTTATTACTTTTCTTTTTAAGAATTTGTGCAGAACCTAACCAAAGTTTAGAGATAAAGTTTTTTGTATTGTATATTTCAGTCAAATCAAGCGTAATTACAGATTTTGTTGCCATAGATATTTAGTTAAATATAATAATAAATCATATTATATATAAATTCAATATGTAATCAAACGTCGCATATTTATCTGAGGCTTATCAAATATTGCAACAGGAAGTCATAAAAATGTCTCTGCCCTCCAGCTTAACGCAAAGAGCAATAAAAACCTAAACGAAAGGCAAAAATAGTAGAATTAAGCCTTAAATGTAACTAAATTTGCGGTTCGGCTGCATGCACGGTCTTATGTACAAGCACGTACTGGCATGTCCCTCGTCTCGACCCACAGTCACGTCTTAATACTAAAATACACTTTGGAACATTCAAAATTCGTACTATACTTTAAAATCGATTTTTCTTCGAAATGGTGCCGCATCGAAACTTCTTGGCAAAATACAATCAAACTTCTCAACTGAATTTGAAATTTGTTTTATTCTTCAATAATAATAATTAAAAAGAACAAAGTTCATTTTCTTGTTAAAAGAACAATCTACATTTCCCTTTAGCGAAGTTTTTTTACTGAAAAACAAGTAATGTTCTCAGTGATCTCAGCAAGTTACGAAAACCATAACGACGTCTTCACACGAAATTAAATATTGTGTTCCATACTATAATTCTTTTAGTAGCTTTTTTTTTATTTATTTATCGCTATTTTTTATTTATCGCTAGCTATTTATTAAGATTTTTTTCACTTTGGGTTACGTTTTGGAGGTTTAAGTAGCGATCACTATATTATCTAGTAATAAATAAAGCCTGTTACTTAGGGACTTAGTAGTTTTAGACTTTATTCTTTAGAAACCTCCAAAATGCAAATAATTTATTTATAGAATATTAGTATGATTGATTGTAGTTAATTGATATTTATTTGCCTCATTGTGTACATAATGATCTTCACGTTATAAATATTTGTTCAAAACCAAGCTAAAATATTACAAAGCTATAAAAAAAAATCTCAAATCTTTAAGGTTCCCCTTGTATTTTGAAGATTGAAAAAATAATTGTATGTGGTTCTTATTTAACTTCAAAATGTTAACAACTAGATACAGAATGTCATTCTCACTTCAATGTCTCTCTCTGTATCACTGGAGACAGGCGTTGGGTCGTCACTTTACTTAAAATATGCTGCAGTAGTAATAATATTAATTAATGGTTCTCTTACAGAACTATTACTAGTAGTAATAGTTCTAAGATAAGTTTCATTAAGAACTTGTGTTATGGATACTAAAGAACGGATAAACATACTTAAATATTTTTTTTGTAAATATGTACATACATACATTCAAGTCAATTCCCCCGAAGGGGTAGGCAGAGGTATATTATACGCCCACACTTCGCCAATTATATAGTTGGTGCCACGTAATAGGTGGCGAGCCTATTGCCGCTAACCGGGCACTGTTATGTTCGCCAGAGCCCCGTCCGTTGATCGGCAGGTGCACCACTGCAGGTGAGGTTGGCTTGGGCTCCTTAGGTCTTGGTAGGATCCCCCCGACTGGTCTCCACCTTGTCGTGGTGGGGGGGCTGAGTACTTCCCGGTAGGGCGCAGAAGGCGCTAGGGAAAAGTTAACACTCAGAGATTGGCGACTTTGGGTGCCCTTAGTACTGACTACAGGTGGGGAAACTAAGAGGGGCCTGTGGAGGGCGCAGCGGGCGTGCCAGGAGGGCCCGTCTAGCAGCGCCAAGAGGGTGTTAGGCAGCGGGGGCAGGGGGCCTCTGCTGTCTAACCATGGACCCTCCGAGAAGTCGGCTACACACGCTATGGTCGCACAAGGAGGTAGGAGGGGCGCGTCTACTGCGTCTCTCTGAGGAGGTCCTCCCGGTTTTGGTCCCGCCTCTTTCTCAACAAGCGGCGGGCGTCATCAAAAGATTTTTAGATTTTAAAGGCAAGGGGTCTCGCCACTGGGCTATAACTATATTACAGTCTCAAAATCATATAATGAAGACAGTGACAGCACAAATTTCAATTGTTTTGTAACAATTCCCTTTATGTTTTATTTAAGTATGGCTCATTAAAGTTCTTATGGACGTCAAATTAAAAAAAATAACGTGAAACGTCAGAAACCGCAGGTAAATTATTTCGATTTGTTTTGTAACAAATTCGATTATTAAAATTTGCTGCAAACTAAATTAATATAGGAAGGCAAACATCAAAATGGCAGAGAAGATCAGAACAACACAATAAATGGCCTGACGTAGAAATGTCATGAGAATCATGTGCTTAATGTAAGTAAATTTATAAAGCTTATAATTTGTAGTTAATTTAAACTTATTAAAAAACAATTACACTAAAAAGAAAGTAAACCGCAGAAACATCCTGAAAACTTTTCCGTTTAAAATTCCACAGTATCTTTTAACATGAATCTACTAAGGTGTTGGCCCATTACTCTCAATTTGCGATTTTGTGAATGCATCAGTTAGAAAGGCTACAGAAATAAGTTGCACAAAGTTAGTGCTCGGCCGACCGCTTCATGTGAACCAACAGTACGGCTTTGGCGGTGAACTTTATTGGAACAACTGCTGGCAAAATTTTGTGTTTTAGGGTTCAGTTGTTTTTGGAACTTCTCCACTAACATAACACATCTTATTTATCTGACTCAGTAACATTTCCAGACAACTAATTTATTATAGCAATTAACTTTTAATTGTAACATAATTATGAATATAAAGAGTGCTGTGTTGTTGGGGAACTTCTAAAAAATAGATTGAGTACAAGGCGACTAAGGGAATGTAGTATTCAATAATCATAAATATTTTATTTTATTTTATTAAATCACAAGGGAAAACATACAGTATAAATAAATTAATAAATAAATATTTCTGACAAGTACACCAATTATTTAGTTCCAAGATAAGTATTATTAACAACTTGTGTAATGGATACGAAATAACGGATAAACATATATATTTTTTTTTTTGTAAAAACGTACTTCGTATACATAGGAAAACACCCAGACTAGAACAAATATTCATGTTCATGCACACAAATATTTGTCCTGTGTGGGAATCGAACCCACGACATTAGGAGCGGAGAGCGGGTATTCTCGCCACCACGCCATTTCAGTCGTCATTTCAATGAAATGAAAAAATATTTATTACAAAATTACACATCAAAATAAAGACATAGAAATAAAACAATACACAGGACACGTACTGGTTGTATAATATCGAAAAATCAAATGCCCCTGCTCAATATTTGCAGTGAGTCTATGAACAAACCCACTGCATTGGTTTTCAGCAGACTGAAATTCATTTTGTAGCAAATTTTCTGCTAAACCCAAAAGGATTATTAAAAATGTGATATTAATCTTAAAGTAACATACATGCACCTACCTTATTTCAATAATTTGATTTCTTATTATTTTAAAGAAAAATCTATTGTTTAAGATTTTATTTATGTTTTGAGTTGTCTTCAAATTATAACTTATCTCAATAATACTTTCGGATAAAAATAATGGTTTTTTTTAAACCTTAAGTATGTTCCGTGATAGTTGTAACTAAATTACTAGATATCTGATGAAATAAACTACATACCTACTATAGAAGTAAAAAAAACACGTACACACAAATATACATTTTAGGCATATTATACCTACGCCCGCCCACACTTAGCCAATTATATAGTTGGTCCTAGATAATAGATCTCGAGCCTATTGCCGCTTACCGGCAACCAAATTATTTATAACTCCACATTGTTATCAAAAAATGGGTACATCAAATTGTATCTACTTAATTTTTATGTTAATTACTGAAAAAAACCCATTTCGCCTAAATCCTGCTCGCACTTGCCAGCTCCTAATAAAAAGACGCCAAGCGGCGTCGTCGCTCCCCGATACTCTGATCCAGACAGTATCGATTGCCCACAAACTGCCATTTCATGACAAATGCACGCAGTTGTAACACATTTTACGTTGTGTCTGAAGTAATGTATGTGTCGCGCTTGCTGACGTCACTTTTAGGATTTAGGAAGACACTTTTCTTTGATGTATATATAAAGCTTGATAAAACTTCTTAAGAATAGATTTTTAGACGTGCATGCATACGTTGACGACTTTGTACGTGTTGCAGACCGATATGGCGTGTAGGTTAGTATCGGTATCGCTCCTGAGGTCTTGGGTTCGATTCCCACACAAGACAAATCTTTGTGTGCAAGAATACCTACGAATATTTTTTTCTGGTCTATGTGTTTCCTATGTATATTAAGTAATAGTATGTAATAGTATAGTATATATCTTTATACGTTATTTAATATCCAAAACACTAGTTCTAAATGATACTTTTCTTGAAACTAAATGATTTATGTAATAGAAAAGAATTATTTTATTTTTTATCATGGGGACAACATACAGCGGCAATTTAACCTAACAATAAATTATACATAAATACTTTGCACTAGTTACAAGATTTCGCATATGTTTATTGTTATTGTTATTGTTTCTACATACTTCCTTAGTATCTGCTCAGGTCATTATCATCATTGGAAAGACAATTCCAATAACGTCCCACAATAACAACAACTAACTGGTAGCATTCAGAAGTTAAAATTCAAGTAAAACATCTGACAAACGAAATAAAAATAATTATAAGTTAAAGTTTTCAATATGTTTGATTATATCGTAGGGTATTTTTCCTTAGACATTCGGAAAAAAATATTTGTAGCAACAAATATCAACTAAACTATAATATCTTTTTGTATTTAAAAAATATTTACAACCTTTGTTTATGTACAAAACAAATTAAGTATAGTTAATTTTTAACAAAGAAATTTATAATTATCAATTATTTGAACACAAATAAAAAAGGAACAATTTCCAATCAATTATTACAAGAAATGTTTTATTATGTTTAATTGATTTTGAGATTAACAGATTGACTACATTCATTAAAGTACATATATATTTTAACTATCTAATAATAAAACTAAATCATAAACAAACTAACCGAGACAAACCATCTAGTACCCACTAACGTTTTTTTGTTATTATTACAACTTTTTTGGTATTTAGATAATTTTATTTCCATTAAATATTAAGGGTATCTATAACTTACAATGGAAATTAGCAATGCACATAGAATGTAGCTGTGCCCGCGACTTCGTCCGCTTGGAATAGTTATTTTGGGCATCATTTATTTTTGCGGACAACCCCCTCAGCTTTATAAATTATAGCTGTTACCTACGATTTTGTCCGCGTCATTTTCTGTTATTGTTTTAGACAATTTATATTTTAAAAGATCATAATTATTTTTAAGTACTTCTGCGTAAATTATATTTTTAGTTTTATTTTCTTGTGGCAGAAGAACATATTGGTTTTCTCCAGAACCAGATCTTGACAACGCGACACACAGTTGGCCGTGTGAAAAGCAGTCTTGACGTAAATCAATTCCTATGTGTTTAAATGTTTGCCCCTGTGATTTATTAATTGTAACGGCGAAAGATAGCTTAACGAAAAATTGAATTCTTTTAAAATTAAAAGGTAAATCATTTGGAATCATTGGGATGCAGGGTATAGAGATATATATATATATATAATCTCCTCCTTGCAGCGTCATGTTTTGCACATCATACGGCGTTGCCCAAGCCAACCTCACCTGCAGTGGTGCACCTGCCGATGAACGGACGAGGCTCTGGCGAACATAAAAGTGCCCGGAAAGCGGCAATAAGCTCGCGACCTATTACATGGGACCAACAATATAAATGGCGAAGTGTGAGCGCATAGTATGCCTCTGCCTACCCCTTCGGGGAAACAGGCGTGATATTGTGTATGTATGTATTAATTAATGCAACAATCAACGTTGAAATATAAACTAAATAAATTTTATTTCATTAAAAAAATTAAATAGTATTAATATTCGAATAAGTTAACAGCATAGAAACTAGTTGCATTAAGCTACACTAGCACTCACACTCATTCATAACTTTTCTACCCAGCAACTGCTTACTGTTGCTGGGTAGAAAAGTTATTGTCAAGTAAGGTAGTCCGACAAAATATTCGACCATCTCGGCAAATTACTCGCATTTAGAATTGATACCTAGTCACATTTAGGAGTGAGTTCTGTTGAGTATTGAAAGGCTGCATCTTGTTATTTGGCTTACCTGTGCCGAACTATTAATTGAATTTTGAATTACTCAATAGTTCTAATCGGTTTTAAATATAGAAGGAACTTTGTATTTTCCTAAATAAATAAGTAGTCATTTCGCAAGCAGTTTAGTAGCCAATTTTGTTTCTTGAAATTTTTGTCGGCTTTTACCATTTCAAAGCTGGTCTTTGTCATATTGTTGTCGATTGATTTTTCGTGGTTACGACACTTTATTTTTGGTGGTTTCTACACTTTATTTGTAAATTGATAGTTTTTATTTGAAGCATGTTATTTATTTAAAGAAATTTGTGTTTAATCTGTGTGTTTAGTGAAAATTGGTCGGGTAAGGTTTTTTGATAATATTTTTTTATTTGTTAGTGGCTCAATTCTAGTGCTAAAAGGTAGTATTTTTTAAATATTTGCGTAAGTTTCTACGTTTGTTACTTTCTACTTTGGAAATGATCTGTGAAATGTTAAAGATTGAACAGAAACAGGTACCGCATATAGTTGTTCCTATAATCGGTGACGGGGCCTGCCTGTTTCGTTCTCTTTCTTTTTTGATGTACGGTAATGAAGGAAATGCTTTTAACATACGTTCGCAAATTGTCGAACACGTAGTAAATAATTGGGATGAATTCTCAATATTGTCATATAACAAAACAGGGAATAATTATAGCACTACTAAGGAGTACCGTAAAGATATGATTAAAATATCAACATACGGTAGCTTATGCGAATTAACCGCAGCAGGCAGGATCTATAATTACTTTTTTGAGGTTTATTGCAATGGCAAATTGTATCTAGCTACTGGTTTTCACGGCAATCCAGTTAAACGTCTTCGCTTCTCAGAAAACCTATCTAATGGTCATTTCGATGCATATCTATCCCTTAGAGAGTTTAGCCCTATGGTGGTAATTCAGTCTCAAAGACAAAATAATTCTGTTACTGTCAGCAGGAAAAATAATCAAAGAGTTCGTCATTGTTCGTCTTCTTCTGAATCTGATGATCCAACATCCTACGCAGTACAAAAAATTATGTCTGACATGGAAAAACAAAATAAGAAATATTATAGAAAGAATTAAAATAGATCGGAACACAAGCAATAACAATTAACAGCAAAAACAGATTGCCATTCTTAAATCTAATAAAACAGAAAAACAATTATAAAACAACAGATTACCACGCAATTTAAAAACACGCAATATGAAAATTTTTATAAATAATAACATGAAAAAATCGAATTAAAATAGATCAGAACACAAGCAATAACAGTTAGCAGCAACAACAGATTGCCATTCTTAAATCAAATAAAACAGAAAAACAATTATACAACAACAGATTGCCAAGCAAATTAAAAACACGTAATATGAAAAAAATTATAAATAATAACATGAAAAAAAGTCTTGATCACCTATGTTTAATTCCTACAGTTATATGTTTAGTTCCTACCTATGCTTAGGTCCTACATTTATATAAACGTCAAGAAATATTTCCTGTTTAAATACAAATTTACAGTGTGTATGCAAAATAATCATAAAGATAAACGCGAAGCATTGTGAATAGTTATTAACGTCGGTTCTTATAATTATAGTAACTATTATTGTTTTCAATTAAAGTTCATTAAATTACTTGTAAAAATTTTGTTTGTTTTTTTTCTATCCACTATAAATTTAATTATGTACTGGCCCTGGGTGGGTCTGGCAATAAAAATATTTTAGTCATACTTATGATAAAAGTGGCCAATTACTATAAAATTTGGCGAATTTAGTCCGCTTCTAAGGTCGTCGGTTCGATACCCAGGACAAATATTTGTGTGTTGTGGGTGGGTGAACATGAATATTTTTTCTGGTCTGGGTGTTTCACATTTATTACGTATGTCTTCACAAAAAAGAAATATGTATAATTATCCGTTATTTTATTTCTATAATACAAGTTCTTATCTCTGGCTTAAATAATTGGTGTGATTATAAGAGTATTATAATAATTATTATTTTTATGATTAGTGCCATTATTATTATGAAAAAACTTTTGTATTGTATGTTTGTCTGTTATTTAGTATCCATAAAACAAGTTCTTAATTATACTTTTCTTGGAACTATTGGTATAATTGGTGTGATTGTAAGAGAATTCTTATTATTTACATACCTACCTAAACAATGTGTCTGGTCATGAGTTATAATCATAAAAGGGCATCAAATGCACCAAATTGTATTAACAAAAAATTAATATCTAAAAAATTATTGTCGTTTGAAAAGTACCCTTACATAAACATATAGCATAATGTACATTAGTAAAATCAAAACACGAGTTGCACTGCATCGAATTTGCTTGTGATATGGTTGCTTATAGGTCCCCCCCGACTGGTCTCCACCCTGTCGTGGTGAGGGGGCTGAGTATCTCCCGGTAGGGCGCAGAGGGCGCTAGGGAAAAGGTAACACCCAGAGATTGGCGACTCTGGGTGCCCTTAGTACTGACTACCGGGAGGAAAACTAAGAGGGACCTGTGGAGGGCGCAGCGGGCGTGCCAGGAAGGCCTGTCAAGCAGCGCCAGGACGGTCTTAGGCAGCGCGGGCAGGGGGCTCCTGCTGTTTAATCATGGACCCTCCGAGAAGTCGGCCACACGCTATGGTTGCACATGGAGGTAGGAGGGGCGCGTCCACTGCATCTCTCTGAGGAGGTCCTGCCGGTTCTGGTCTGGGGGACGTTGACCGCAGGCGGGGTGTTAGAGCTGCATCCCAGGTACTGGCCCCCGCTTCTTTCTCAATTAGCGGCAGGCGTCGTCGGAAGATTTTTAGTGGGTATTACTGCTGGCAGTCGTGTCTGCCGGTGGTGAGTCCCACACACCTCCCTCGGTCCCCCTTTGGCCTAGGATAAGTTACAGTATACATGTCTTGTTTATTTCAAAATATTATTGCAAAACTGATAAATGAAACAAATCAGTGCAACATCACTTTTTAAATTCTCTCAAGAAGTCCATGCGAGATCTTAGTATAGTCCCACATCTTTACTGAGGACTCAAGGGGTTTAGGGGAAGGGCATCTTATTTACCATTTATCATCTTTATCACCTTCTCATTTACTATGATGTATATTTCATTAATATATCATTTACTTGACACTGGCTAAAAGTGCTAAACGAACAAAGTCATTATTTAAAAATAAAATATTATCCCCTAATTATGTTGGTAGCCGATTAAGAGATTTGAATAGAAAAAAATTAAGTATATTTTAGAAATGTGTAATGTTTACAGTGCCCTATCTTCGTCATTATTGGAAGCAGATTGTAGAATGCGTCGTATGGTAAAGTATGGTAAACATTTTAGTTTTTTCTGAAAGGACCTTACGAAAGCCCCTCCTTCATCGTTCCATAATCATCACATCAGTTGCATAAAAGTGTATTAGTATACTTTTTAGGTCTATATGGCACAACGCTTAAGTGCACCAGGCATGTTTCTCGATTGTTATCCTTAAGGGGTAAATATGGATGATAAGTAATAATATAATTAATATTTTGTATTATATTATTTTATTTCGTAATTATTTCCTTAGTCTGTACTATATATAGGGTTATTTATACAATATTGTCATGTCTACCCAAATCCTGGTTTCTGAAACACTTCTGACAAAGGTTTATTAATTGTTCGTTAGCCATATTGACATTATCGAATGTGAATATCGCTTAGTCATGTTCAATCAATGTATAATCATGTTCAAATGTATCAATACAGTGGATCACAATGGATCGTAATACACTATATCGATCTAAATATCGATTCAATAGATCTGATACTCTGATTTTTTTTTGATCGATACAGTTTCGAATCAAGTACAAGTGACGATCTTGCCATAATTGAAGGTATATTGAAAAAACATTTAACAAAACCTACCAGTAGAAACAGTATGACGATAGAAACAATTTAATCTACATACTATTGCGACTCAATTTGTACTTTGATTTTAATTAAAAAAACTATGTAAATTCAATAATTTGTAAGTACTTATAAGTGTCGATTTTCGCCTAATTCGCAAAAATCATTTTAGAGATAGTCTTTTTTAATAATAAAAATACTAATACGCAAACCCTTTATTTGCTTTTCGATGCCCCAATCTTTTAAGTGGTATTATGGAGTGGAATAATATAAATTGTTGAAAGGACCTTTTTACCACAAAGATGGCTCTTAAGATTTCTTTACACCTAATTTATGTAGATTACACGTAAAACGACTCATGAAAATATGTAGCAGTTGTATCTCCTGTTTCGATATCACCCATTCAAGGTTTGGGTTACGCTGTGTGTTCATTGACCGCGCCCATATGTGCGTGGCAGCTTAGATTCTTTGAAAAAATACGAATTGAAAGTGTAAGTAGTGTATATATTGGTATTTATTGTACACATCATTCAACAGAATATCAAGTAAAGGTATGTGCATATTTAAAAAGAACAAGGTAGAAACAAAATTTGCTTATAAATCTATTAAAAAATCATTCTTTAATATATGCATTCCATTCTTAGAACACTTGTATACTAATTATTTAGACTTAAACCCAACTATTTCAATGCAAAAATCTGCTTATATTTTGTTTAGCTTTTAAAGCTTTTCAAAACAACACAAAATCTTACCGATTTTAAACTTAAATACGAGCATAATATATAGATATAGCTCATTAAATTGTTATCCAGTGAGTGATGAGGGTTATTTCACAACTCGCTTAAGTCACAACTTCTTGATCCCAATCTTTAGTGCCAGTAACACACACTAAGCCACTTTAGACGTTGACATTTTTCTTGCTTGATATCCGATGCTTTTTCTATGTTATTCGGGATTACAACGACATAATACGGTTCTTGTGTAGTTGACTTAATGCTAGAAGTTTATCTATGTTGGTTTTCGCCAAGCTGTAAACAATCTCCTCTCTAGAGATGAATACTTGTGTGCTTGAACATGGTATTTTGTCTATATCCGATTTTTGGTCTTGGTGTTATTAAAATGATTTCAAATAAGTACTTATGCAAGTATTTTTTATATATTTTTTTAACAAACAATATATTCTAATGACCTGCTGTGCAGTCTCATATTAAAAAAAGGTTCTGCAATCATAAGTTGTAGTACAGCTAAAGTGTGGCGGCTAACATTCACCTGACGATGAATGCGTACACATCAATCCACATTCTCGTTCTTCAACATTCCAAACGCATCTTACCTTTTTCCTTGTCTTATTTTGTCTGAAACCAGAAGAACAGATTCCCGCTATTAATAACTTGATAATGAACGTAGTATGTGATGTAGATAAACAAAAATAAGTGTCGATTTATGCCACGGATTGATTATATAATCAAATTAATTAATATCATTGTCAATCTATTTGGTACTTTAGTGTGTGCGGAAATGCTAGCCACTCCCTGAGGTGAGGCGGGGGAGGTTGTGATTAACAAGACGCTCAAAAAATTTATGATAAATCGCAGCATATCGTGTTAGAAACTGTCTTCTTTCATCTATCAGGAAAATATAATAAGATTTTTATTGTTTCAAATTAATCCATATCTTTTTCTTCATTACTAGACATGTCTTCAATCAAGGGCGTCGCCAGCCGATGGCACAGGGGAGGGCAAGTTGACTTTACCTACTACAATCATTCTCTATGAATGAGAAAAGTAGGTATGAATTGTAGGCAAAGTCGACAGCACATGAAGCTTTCCACTTGTATACTACAAGCCTTACATCTACAGCGATTGTAATAACAACCTCAGATGAATGAATATCAAATAACAACAGTATCTTAGTAGTACTACATATATATTCTGTGACAGTACAGATTCCAATGTGTAAAGCTACACGAGCAGGAGGTCTTGACTATGCAATAAAAAACTTTTAAATAAGTTATAATAACATTTCTTAGGGACTTCTTGGCGGGAAAGTGAAGCGTCCTGTCTGTAGTTTTGTTTTATTTTCTGAAATTTGTGATATTTCGAACGTTAATGTGTAATAACGGTGGATTATTAACCGTCAAGTGTTTGTTAAATGAAACAAAACAGCGCAACATCACTATTCAAATTCTCTCTAGGAGTCCATGTGAGATCTCAGTATAGTCCCACATCTTTACTGAGGACTCAAGGGGTTTAGGGGGGGGGGGGGGGATCTCATTTACCATTTATTATCTTTATCACGTACACGTCGTGTATGGAAGAGCGATTAAAATTTTCAACGCTTTTTCCGTGTCGGGAAAGAAGATTTTAGCTTCTTTTAGGATATCAACAACGGTTTGATCTGTTGGGTTTCGTTTATTATGCCAGAATTGCTGCCAAAGCTCGACTAAAATTTTATGTTTGTTAAATTATAAAACTGAATATTAGGAGTGGAATTGGTGAATTCATTCGAGTTTCGACGTACGGGAATTATTGTTCAAGGCTTGAACTTCAAGCAAATCAACTCAAAAACTTAGGACTTTGGTTGTATTATCTAATCTATTACTTTTTAGAATCTCTGGGCTCTGGGCAGTTGCCCCTCCCTGCCCCCCCCCTTGGCGACGCCCTTGTCTTCAATTTCTATATCCTTCTCAGAATTTGACGTGTTTTCTACATTAACGATCAACTCGTCTATCACGTTCTCAAACGTCGAGGTTCGAGCATTGGTTCTCAATTTTTGTGCATAGTCGTTACATTTGCACAAGCTTGTGGGTAATCTTCACAAGTTCTTTACCAAAAAATTGGGTACTGCTTCAGTAAGTTTTTAAATACGCGAGCTCGGCACATCGTTCTTTGTACGCTTAGCTCTTGTATTTTTAAAAAAAATATGACATATTATATAACTTGATGGTGTTTGTTAAGAAAATGCAGTCATTAATGGTCGCGGTATACAATAATTGCTTTTATTTATAGACAATTTAATTGTGATAATTAAGATAATACAATTAGGAATATCCGCCGATGGCATCTTTATTCCGATCAATTCTGTCTTCGGATCAGTGACGATAAATACCCCGACATCAATCCCAAGTCTACATACCGAAGCTACTCCTTACCGTGGACTCGCTAAGCGCCTCTACAAATTGGATCATAACTCAACAAGGCTCTTACGCTAAAATCGACCAAACTCACTGCGGTTTATTCCTTAATTTAAAATAATTTGGTAAAAAACATCACAAAAGATTCTTTTTAGCCAGTCAACTTAGGCTAAAACTGTTTAATTGTTCATCATTTCAGTCATATCTAATTTCAGTTCACAAAGCTTAGGTACCTTGTTTCTATTAAACTTTTTAGATGTATTTACATTTCACAAAAACAACGTATTTATTTAGAATTTAATGTAAGTTTTTGTTGGTAAAAGCTCACAGTGTATTAGGTGTGTTGCGCATTTTCGCCCTTTTAAAAATAACTATTACTTCTATACTCTTTTCTACATTTAAAGAAATAAAGACTTATATTATTATTCTGTATCACCAATTGCATTATAGACTCATTATAAAAGATATTTACCTAAACGTGATTCTTCTTTTTAAATAACGTGATTTAAAACTTGTTAGCGATGGTATAAACCAGTCATCATACAAGCATAGCACTAATATTTGTACCCTTACAGCATTTTGTTCCCCAAAGTCAAAATGTAATATTTATTTAACCCTTAAACAAATGCGAGCTTGTATGCACAAAGTTGAATTGGATTTTGGGTAATTGTAAGTCACTCATTCCATATTTTTGAATAAATTTTATGAAAAAATAGGAAAAGGGGCAGCTTTTTGGGTGGTAAATAATTTGACTATAAAATATTAATTGTTGGTGGTGAAATAGTTACCATTGTCCTTTTTGGTTTATTTTTGGTTCTTGACTAGTGACTTCCTCTTGGTTCTACCAATATTTTATTAAATATTTTGGGATAGAAATAAATTATTGACTTTATGAAAAAAAAAGTAAAGGGATATAAATTTAATAAAAACATAGTTATTTATGTCAAAGTAGATCCTTACACCTTGAGTCTGAAACTATCAATTTACTATTTACAACCTTTTTTTTTGTTTTTTTCTTTTCTTTATAATGGAACCTTTTTAATGTTACCAAAACCAGCCAGACACAAATAGTACAGTCAAAAAATTTTTATAATAAGTTTATACCTACGTTATGCGAAAAGACTTTTTCCCCGACCTAATATATATACCTTTATTTGTTTAAGGGTTAAGTAAACCGTAAAATAACCTTAATTTAAAACAAAACGCATCTATTAACTGCGGGCTCCTGCCCATAGAAGTTTCGTTTGAGTAAAGAGGAAGAAGGCTCGTTATGTTTCGTCCTCCAGGCAGTGCAATAAATATTTAATATGAAAACAGTAAGGATTGAAGACTCTAAAAATGTGTAAATGTTGTGTTATGTGGTCACTAGAAAATACAAAAAAGGACTTCTTGGCAGAAAAGTGAAAGTCAGGTCTGAAGTTTTGGTATATTTTCTAAAATTTGTGATATTTCGAACATTAATGTGTAATAACGGTGAATTTTTAACCGTTAAGTGTTTGTGTATGCCCATAATTATTATTATTATAATTTATTTCATATAAATAAATAAAATAAATAAATATTTCTGACACTTACACCAATTATTTAGTTCCAAGATAAGTATCATTAAGAACCTTTGGTATGGATACTAAATAACGGATAAACATACATAAATACCTTTTTTTTTGTAAATACATAGGTAGGTACTTAATATACATATGAAAACACCCAGACCAGAACAAATATTCATATTTCGAGGGTTCCGTGCTCAAACCCGATAAGTGACAACATCAGATACATAATTTCTGCCGCTTTTTCTTGTGATATTATCAGATAAGTCGATTTCAGAAAAGAAGACTGAAAACTGAGGACTTCATAATCCAATAAATAAACCTTTTAAATTCCATTTTTTTTAATTAACCGATAAATTCTTTTAAGTACTGTTTTAAGCCCAAAAACACTTATCGGGTTTGAGCACGGAACCCTCGATTTATACTCACAAAGATTTGTCCTGTGCGGGAATCAAACCCACGACCTCAGGAGTGGAATGCGGGTATACTCGCCACCACGCCATATCGGTCGTCTAAATAGTATATAAAATGTTATGCAATAAAATGCTAACTAAACTCTTTCAAGTTTTACCGGGCATCAATGTTGTCGACTTAATTACCATACTAGCCAATGAGTATATAACTGTTGCAATTTTATAGTTGCAGGTTTCGTAAAAAACTAACAATGAAATAAATTGAAATTTTCAAAATAAACGAAATCAAGCCTATAAAAACAATATAAAAGCCACGGGCCACAACTAGCCAATTCCTCCAGTCAGTCGATGTGCAAATCACTGAGGTAACACCTATGATTAGTGTACCGAACAAGCAAGTGACCGGCGACTGGCCGGTATCACACTTAATGATACCAGCGCTGCTTTATTATTAGATGCAGCAGCATTATGCTGATGTATCGCCCTTTTGACAGGTAACATTACCATTAGTTGTTGTTATTATTATTGATATATTTTTTAAATATTTTTGTTTTGTTTTTGTGTAACGTTTTTTTGTAACTGTTTAAACTAATTGTTAACTATGTAACGTTATTTTGTCAAAAATTCTTAATTCTTGACAAAATAACATAACATTCTAATAATTAATTCTTATTCTAGGTATGAGTGCAAAGTTGAGTGCGTTCATACTGGTCGAGTATGAACGCACTCAACTTTGTAACATATTTAATCGCCATTCCACGAGGTCAAAACAGAATATACTTACTCAATTTTGGTGGAAAGAGCTTACATACGTATCTACTAGATACGCATATGGAAGGAAATCTAAATAAGGGGCCTACCACGAGTTATAATTATGAATGGCTATTTTTTTTATAAAATAGTAAAATTTCACATACTCCGCATAAGAGCGTAAAAGTTTTGGGCTACTTTAATTATATCTTCTCTTACTCTCCTCTAATTAATTATTTTTTTTATGCTCGTAATAGATTAAAATTATGCAGCGTTACAGTTTTCTTCATATAACCTAATGTTTATTTTGTTTTTTGTGACACGTCAATATGAACACATCTTGTCTGATAGTAACTCGATGCAGTCCAAAAAACTAAAGAAGCTTCATAGTTACCTTGAAATAAGCACGATACAAATCGCACACACTCACGAAAGCCTGCTAAAATGCCGTTTTACGCCCCGCTTAAAAGGCCCGGGATTTTAGGAAATACGAAAAACATGAGCCGGCAGCGAATTCCAGAGCTTAATGGTCTCACACAGAAATGACTTCCCAAATTTCTTAGTTCGTGTGCTTATAGTCTGCACAGCATGAGGATGGTTCCAAAAACCAGCACGTGTTGTTCGGGAAAGTAAAGGGGAGGGTGGGATGAGATCGACAAGCTTCTCAGAACACTAATTGCAATAGTAGTTCCGGTAGAAGACACTGAAAGAGGCAATGTCCCTACGATTGGTATTTTGACAGTGGCGGGCATCTTGTTTGTGAAAACACAAGGAATAATAGTACTAATTGTTTATCTTTTAGAGCCTATTATAGTGGCAGGGCTTTTAAAGATAATAAATAGTTAATAAAGTAAGAATAAAGTAGTACGTTCTTTTTTATATTTTTTATACCTAGAAATTTGCATTAACAATGTTACCTATTATATTATTATACTAACTTTATACTGACTAACTAGAACTAAATTATTAAACTAAAATGCAAAATTTCAAAGTTTGTAAGCCGCTGACCTCTAGCGGTACAAATATTAGGCGATTCAATATGCATCATCTGGAATTGGAGAAAATACAAAACAACACACACAGAGCTCAAACAAAAACAACTTAGATTTTTGTTTAATTCTTAAAATGCCAAGTGACCGACAAACAATAGATTTTCTATTGTGTCTGAGACCACTGGCGTTCAAAGAAATAGCATACAATGTCGAGCGCATAATTTTACTTCGATAACCCATGGTAGGGTAACAGATTATTTCAATTTGAAATTGCCGACGGACACTATCGAGAATTCTGTAGGTAAGTATATATTGAATCGCTCAAAATTACGATATTTTCGATGAAAACGGACTGTGAAATCATAACATTCCAATTCCCCCACCGCCGCCGTGATTGATGCAACCGTATAATTTTAATTGACCTCTCTTTTAATTTTCTCTGATCCTGTGCTGGAAATAATTCCCCACCTACGTTTGCGTAAAACATCGTTTGAATAGCACATTATATTAGACATGTTGTTTTAATTAAAATGTTAATGAGACAACCTTAAATAAGGTAAGGGTAGCTGAATATCGCTGGAAAGAACTGTGCTAAAAGTAGATCCTAGATAGACACCCTATGTGATAATTCAAAAATGACGAAATCCTTGAGAGAACTTCAGTGATCGACATTTCAGGACGTATTTTTCAAGCTACGGTAGAATCGACGACTAAGGCTCACTAACGCGAGGACGCGCCAGTATTTTTGTCAGGTTCAAGCATGTATGTACTTTATGTTCGTAATGTTAAAATTGATTTTCGAGTGCGTTATATAAATCCTCTTCGCTGCGCTCCTCTCTGTCTGCGCTGAGCCTAATTGGGAGCTATTGTTCTTTGATGGTGACCGTGAACAGTAAACGTAGAAGAGGAATGACCCCCCACTCGCTTGCTGGTAAAATTCCTTTATTTTTTCAATTTACCTTCTGATCATTGTATTCCAAGTTTATTGTTTTCTGTAAAAGGTAAGTTTGTAGGTACATAATTTTCACTTAAGTAAAGATGCAACTCGCACATAATGCTTTGATTTAGGGCCATACTTGACACAGGGCCAACTTTCTTCGGCTATAATCAAGAGATAAGGTATCATAGTAAATTAAATTAAATATACCTACGCCTGTGATACATAAACTTATAAATAAAACTATGTGATACTATAGCATAAATTATACCTATGTGTGTTTGTTACTGATCTCCAGTACCTACTATATGTTCAGTAATTACCAACACACAGTCAGCAACAACTATAAACTTAGCTGACTGTTTCTAAATAGTCTAGCAGAGATAACAAATGCCATAAATGAGCCAAAAAACTTGAGGATATGTTTCAGGACAAATAGAAATGAAAGACTATGTAAGTTTTCATTATTTCTTTTAATTCTCACAAATGAACTGCTTAATGTTACACATAGGGAAAACTTTTTACATGTTCTTTTGAACAATGTACCCATATCATAGCCCCATGTTAAACCAAAATTCCTGTACAAAATTGTATTTATGTCTTTTGTGTTTATTTATTAATTTCAAATTAAACAATTTATGTATAGTTTCATGTTATACCAAGTTTCAAGTACAAAATTATATTTATGGCTATGTGCTTATTTATTCATTCTAATTAAACAATTTATTTATATTTCCATGCTATACTTATCAAGCTTCAAATATAAAATTATATGTCTGATTATGTGCTATATTACAGGTTAAAGAAGAATTACAAAGCTCCATGAAATACCAAGAAGGCAGAACGATCTAAGTTGAAATAATTAAGTTTAATGTTATGTATTTAATAAGTTTATGTAATATTTAAGCTGAAATACTTCAGGTAAAATATTTTAATTAAGAAGATTTTGTATGTAAGTAATGATCCTGAAATATTTCAATTAAAATGTTTCTCTATATTAAGCTTGTCTGGTCAAAATTAGGTTGAAATATTTTAGGTTAATTATGGTATTTTTAAGCCACTTCAAATGTAATTTTTTATAATAATTCTGAAGTATTGCTATGAAATTGTATCTATGTATTTAGCTCCTGTGTATATGGTGTTATTGTTGAATGTATTTCAATACTTATGATTTACTCATGGCTCCATGTTATGTCAAAATTCCAAACAACAATGTACTCATAGCCCCATGTTAAACCAAAATTCCTGTACAAAATTGTGTTTTAAAAAAGATTAATTAATTCTTAATTTATGTATGTGTGCTTGTTTATTAATTTAAAATTAATCTATTTATTTGTAGTGACATGCTATATCAAGCTTCAAATATAAAATTCTATGTCTGATTATGTGCTATATTACAGGTTAAAAAAGAATTACGAAGCTCCATGAATCCATGATCTAAATTGAAAGAATTAAGTTAAATGTTATGTATTTAATAAGTGTATGTAATATTTAAGCTGCAATACCTCAGGTGACTTATGTTAATTAAGAAGATTTAGTACCTAAGTAATGATGTAAAAAATGTTTCTTTATATTAAGCTTATCTGTACATAATTAGGATGAAATATTTTACGTGAATTATGGTATAAATAAGCCACTTCAAATGTAATTTTTTATAATAATTCTAAAATATTGCTATGAAAATGTATCTATGTAATATATTAAGCTTCTATGTATATGGTGTTATTGTTGAATGTATTTCAATACTTATGATTTACTCATGGCTCCATGTTATATCAAAATTCCAAACAACAAGTTCTATTCGTTACCCTCACTTGGATGTGGAGAAAATAATTGCAGACCCCACAAGTTTATTGTTTTACTTAAACAAGGTCCCAATAAAAAATTCAAATAAAAGTCTGGTCTAATATTTTATTACATATGCTCTTTAATATCGTAATCACATTTTTATCTGCTTAATTATTATTGTAAAAGATCAATTTTTATCAGAAATAATAACTTCAAAAGATTAATTAATTCTTAATTTCCTAAACTTAATTTATTCTAACTGTACAATGCACATACAATAAATTTTGTGATCAATCCATATAATATTTCTCTTGTTTTCTATTTGAAGCGGAAAGTTGACGGCTTACAAGCTTCAAGTGCTTGCTCCATCTGTATGAAAACACCAAGAAGGGGCATGCATTATTATAAGTCGGTTTTTTGATAAGAAAAAAACAATTTTAAATCTTTAAACAGTAAGTGATCGACAAACAATAGAATTACTAGACTGGTCCTAGACTGGGACTGCTGGTGTTAAACTTGTCAACTTATTAAAGATGTTTATGCTTCTTAAATATATTTCATAAAGATGCTAAACACTACACGATAAGGCATAGAATGCATTATGATACCCGTATTCTATATACCTTCAGGTCACATACATATATCTTTCTTTAAATGTTGTTTCTCAATGCTTAGTCACCTATATAATTACTTTCTGCCTCACCATATATTTTCATTCTGTCCATTACTCAAAACAAATAAAATTATAAATTTATCAGTAACTTCATATGGAGTTTATGATGCACCATATTTGTATGATTATATTATTGAGATTTTATTGCAGTTGAATAAGATAATATGAAACAAAATCATGTTGTTTAGTTTTAGATGTATGCAAAAGGTCTGTAATAGTCAAATCAATTTAATTAAGAACAGTGTATGTGTAGTCGAAACTATGGCGTTGAGTTGGGACACCACAGAGTGCCAAATAGATGTCCAAATGCTTTGCTAATGACTGAGCTTGGCCTCTCAAGCAACTGGTGACAAAATCAGGATTACATTGCATATGTTGCAAGTGAACTTCTTCCTTCTCATCTGACTCAAGTTATTGCACTGGCATCTGAAACATATCAAGCATTATGACGATGTTATTTCAAACACCCACTCACTATTCAACTATGTACATTAAATGGTTCAATAATAACAAAAAACTATTACTTACATCATTAAATAGGTCCAACTTCTTACTTCAATAAACTTATTTTTGGACCTTTGGAGTTCCAAATAAATTAGCGCTGGGTGCGATATTTTGGAAATATTAAGTACTGTAAAGTTCGTTCGTTTAAATCTCTATGTATGCGTATTCCTCATGACTCAGGGTCCAGATCCTTATATGTAGTGATGAAGCATACAATAACATAGCTTCCTTACATTTAGTCTTTCGTCTTATAGCGTCGCCGAAATGTTGCGTATCATTTATTGGTACCTAAGTACTTTGTTGTTCTTTATGCGGGGTCTAATTTCACTTCTTTTTATGTGTTGCTGGTTACTTAAGTCGTATGTATTCAAATAAGTAAAATACAAGTATGTAAATACGACGTCGAACTATTGTTGTTTTTTTTTCTTTTAAATAATGGCTTCGTGCGTCTAGCACATCTAGCCAGTTTCAAGTAAGTGATATATAAATAATATATAATTCATAGTAAATGAGATTGAGTGATGCTAAATGGTAAATGAGATACCCTCCCCTAAGGCCCTTGGGTCCTCAGTAAAGATGTGGGACTATACTGAGATCTCACATGGAATCCTGGAGAGAATATGAAAAGTGATGTTGCACTGCTTTGTTTCATTTACCAACACTCATATATATTCACAAAAACTTAAAGATAATAATCCACCGTTGTTACACATTAATGTTAGAAATATCACAAATTTTAGGAAATAAAACAAAACTGCAGACATGCATGACGCTTCACTTTCCCGCCAAGAAGTCTCTTTACTTTTTAAACTTCTTCTTCTTCTTCTTCTTCTTTTAAATAATGGCTTCGTGCGGTTTGCACATTTAGCCAGTGTCAAGTTAAGAGATATATTAATATCATAAAAATTATAGTAAATGAGAATGAGTGGTGATAAAGATGATAAATGGTAAATGAGATTCCCTCCCCCTAAGCCCCTTGAGTTCTCAGTAAAGATGTGGGACTATACTGAGATCTCACATGGACTTCTTGAGAGAATTTGAAAAGTTATGTTGCACTGTTTTATTTGATTTACCAACACTCATGAACGTTCACGAACACTTAACGGTTAATAATCCACCGTTATTAAACATTATTGTTCGAAATATCACAAATTTTAGAAAATAAAACAAAACTGCAGACATGACGCTTCACTTTCCCGCCAAGAAGTCCACCCTTTTTAAACTTGAAAAGTGAAACTCTTTTTTTTTTGACATCTAAATTGCGTTTTGTTATCCGTTACTGTTACGTTTTATAGACTTTACAAAGTGATTAGTATAAAATTACATTGTGTTAACAAAAGCGACATACACACTCTATCTGTGTTTTTGTTATATTACAAATTGTTTCTATTCAAAACATAATCATTATTAAATTAGTCGCTTCACTAGACTGCCTATTGGTGGGTCACGGACTGAAGGTCATGAATCAGAGGCGGCGGTAGGCTCCCTGACCTGATACATGATGGCGTGAGGACCTGTTTCCATAAGAGTTGACCCAAGCCCATAAGTAGGACATGAATGACTAGATACCTACTATTATACTGATATATACTTGAGACCTTGTATGTTAATAAGTAATTGAATTCGCTTTAAAAAAAGAAACTAACGTACTTATATTATTGGATCGGCATACGATTAGTACAAAAAGTGTAAAAGTGACGGGTCAATGAGGCAAAAATTTTGCACAATAAGAATCCGTCAAGAATTTGGAGAAGGTTCTATCTACCTCCTTATTATTCTGTAGGTCACATTAATGAAGTCTTCTTGGTATGGTTTTTTCTTCCATATATTTCTTCAGTAAGCTCAATGAGGGTTAGTTTATCAAATTTTAACGAATTTCTGTCTTATTGTGAAATATTATAGTCTTATGGTCAAACCAAAGGAAGAACCTTGCTTCTGAAGGTCCTAAGTTGCAAAACAAACAGGAAAATGGGGCAACGTCCATCAAAATCAGGGACACATTGCCACCGCAAGGAGGGTGATCATTTATCAAGTTTATCTACATTTCAGACCGGACCGCATCGTTTGGCGAGAAAAATCTAAAATGGCTACATTTCAAATGGACACCTTCCCCGACGACGACGGTGAGATTTACTCAATTGTAAATAGGTGTGAGGTGTTTTCTAATATAAAGAAGCGTAAAGACTTTTTCATTTTGTTTCAATATTTTAATTAAATTAGCACGGTTTCATACTGATTGGCTTCGTCAGGCGGGCTTGATAAAATGCGGTTGGTACCTTTGCATTTTACACACTCTAACATAGTTCGAAGAACCGACGACCGATGAAGCGTTAAGGTTCTTGAATGGCGACCACGAATTAGCCAACGTAGAAGAGGGTGGGCCCTTACCCGATGGACCGATGATCTGAACAGGACGGCGGAAACCAGTGAATGCAGACGGGATAGGATCAATCAACATGGAAAGCAATTGGAACATATTCAACAGTGGACTTTAAATGGCTGAAATGATTATGATGACTCACAGGTTAGTTGGGTACCTACGTTACAAACTTAATATTAACAAACAATTTGGTGCCACATAGAGTACTAAAGACTGTAGCAAATTTTGAGGCCGACCATTATGGTCAATATCCAATCTTTCTGTCTAGAAGTCTGAAACGATCATTAAAACAACGTTAGGATGTTAATGAGTGACCAGTAATGTGTCAAGTAAGCGCTTTTGTGTTTCTAAATAAAAGTCTATCTGTTGATATGGGTTTATTACTTTTGTTTAAACAAGATACGAGAAAGGAATCAGGAAATTCCAGTAAAACAATGGTAAATATTTCAAGTAACTTATTTACTTACGTAGGTACCTTTTTATCGCAAACCAAATGTACTCTGGTCAGTGCATTGTTAAAAAGTAAACATACTAGGGATACAAATGGATATGCAATCAATTATAGAAGCGTTTAAGCAAATTACACCTTGTTCTATGAGCGTTATGGACCAAATCTGCGTAATATAAAATTAAATTCTAACTCAAGTAAGGTTTTTAAATACTGGCATGTGACTAAACTAAGTTTCATACCTGTAATTAATTTTTTCACAAAGCATTAAGACAAATTGCCTGGGAACGGCAGATTAAATAACACTTTAAAACTAAGTAGACACATACTTCATTATGCATAATTAATGGTTCGGCCGTAAGTTCCGTCGTATAACGTCGACGACAGTTAATTTATGAAGAAATCATTCAAGTGCCTGTCGGGTTTATAGTAATTTAATATGTAAAAAATTGCCATTATATAAGAATTTAAGTAATGAAAAAAGAACTCTATCATCATCATCATCATGTCAGCCATTTGAAAACCGCTGCTGAACATAGGCCTTCCCAATTGTTTTCCACGCTGGCCTCCCTCTACTACGTTTTCTGGATCGTGGTCGCCTTTGAACACCATCGGTCGTCGGTTCTTCGAGCAGCTTCGGATATGTGGCCGAATGTGCTGCATTTAGGACGGAGCGCGTATGTGGCAGTTGTTCACCTCTTTCTTATTGGGTTGTAAAAGGACGCCCGCCCCTGGCAGTGCGTGAATATGGGCTGTGAGATACAGAAGACCTATGTAAGGAAAAAATATCGTCTTATTTTCTCACACAAATTTATATTCAACGCATTACTATTCTACACACCGACCCCCGAATGTGACCGAATTGTGGTTACATCATTTAATCTTTCGGGCTTAGGACTTAATGAGTACCTACCGCAGTCTGAAGCGATATGCTTTGTTGGAAATCAATACTTATTGCTGACACAGATACTACTTAAACCTGTGGCCAGTCGGAGATTATTTAGGACTAGGAAAACTTCCCGGTATTTTGCGCCTACCCTAATTTTGTTTGAACACAGGTAAATTCTCTCCCTGTCTTGCTCTTACTCCCACTGTCCACGCTGCCAGTGACTTTAGAGAGAACCAGCATAGGTCATAGTTGTATTTATTTATAATTTTAACGTCTAACTAGTCTAACAACGGTGGTCACCGTGTAAATTTACCATGATCCAATATCCTGCTTTTACACTGGGCCGTTGATGATTGACTCGGCATGAAAACCCCAGATTTTAGTTAGGTTTCTTAGTCCATTAGTTTCGCCAGCTACCGGAGCTTTCAGAGCTTCCGTTAAAACCGGAACACAATATTGAGTAAAACGGTGCTATTTGGCAACAGAATAACTGGCACAGCGATTGTTTTAACCGTCGTGGCCACAAACACGAAATACCTAAAAGTATAATTGTTACGAAATCTTTCATTAATATTCTTTACCACAAATATAGGTGCCATTTATTACATGTATCTTGGAATACATTAAAAAACTTCAATAGAAATACCCCAGTGATTATTTTGCTATACATCATACTACACTACCTAAAAGCGAACTAGAACATGTCTTGAATAAAGAAACTTAAACCGGGTTAAAAGATTTAAAAGTCGATAATGACGATTCTTTTAAGTAATTGCTTCACTGCACGAATCGTTTGAACACAACTTTACTCGTGTATACTAGTCTGCGTTTACTGAGCCAGGCTTTGAGGGAGCGTTGCATACATTTTAAATTGCTTAGAGCAGAATTTGATGAAAAGTCGATTTAGAATTATTACATGTTTTTTCTCAATCTAGTGACTGCAGAACATATTTTTTTACAGTCTAAAACAGTACCGCCTGAAGGATATATCATGGCATCTTTGGCATATGTATATGCCAAATTTTTCTGTAGTTAAGCTTCGGGCCCCAGTGAAGAGGTGCGTTTTAAATTACTAAATAAAAAATTTCCTTGACATTAAAAAAAAATTAAGACTTTCTCTTAAAATCAAGAGTATGAAAAACCAAATTAATTATTGAATCATTCGAAATTTAATACCAATCAGAAATTTTATTATTCTTCCTATCTTCCGGGAACCTTCCGCCACAGATTAAATCTAAGAAACTCCTCTTCAACAGGTCGGGAATTGTTTATGAAGAGAATCAGGCCAGACACTTATATCTTTCGCATTTACATATTGACGAGTAAAGAGCGGCGATAGCCCAGTGGCGCGACCCCTTGCCTATAAATTCAGAGGGTCTCGGGTTCTAACCCTGGTGGCGACTTAATGACTTTTTGAAGTTATATGCTAAATTATCGCTTGCTCCGTGCCTCAGAAAGCACGTTAAACGTTGGTCCCAGCTGTCACGAACATCTATGGCAGTGGTTATTAGGAAGTCAGTGGCTTCTAACAGACTGACAGCTGGTTTAACCATCGAATAATGTTTCCCCTCTGGGTATCGGACGTCAGACGGCAATCACTCCACGTAATAACTGAAATTTAGTCAAATCTGGTAGAACCAGTGAGCAGACCCTGGGCCCTAAGCTTCAGTCTAGGGCAACCGGGATAATGCTAGTATATTATCCTAGCATTATCCCGTTTGCCCTATGTTGGTACTTATAGACCAATAAAGTAGTAACTCAGTAAGAAATTTAAAAATATATATTTAACCTCACATATGCATTGCTTGTGATAAAATTAATAGTCTCACATAATTAAAATTCTACATTTAAATATTTACACGTCTGGAATGCGCCAGATTTAATATTCGCTTTGGGAGCTTACTACCATGTACATGTTCACGGCAATTACTTTGTATTTATGCAAATAAAACATTCGTCTAATTAAAATTTTATGTATCAACTTGGTTGACAGACTGACTGGAATTTGTACTGTCTATTATCAAGCTCTTTATTATTTACGGTTTAAAGGATATGTGATGGCTATTAAGGAAGTGGGGATAGAATATAAGGATGTCTGAAATGCGGAATATATTTCAGGGAATTTACACAATATGTCACAGTCTAGAAGATATACTTAATTTTAGAAGGAATAGGTTACGTCAGCAAAAAATAAGGGGCTGCATGCAGTGCTGCGGTGATTATTCTCCTTCAATGGAGCCGTTAGACTGAGTGCCTCTTTATAATATATAAAAAATTATTTGAGGCTTGCACTTCTCTTATAAACTTATTACGGCAGCAACTTATATTTTTATTATCTCGGAGTTGTCCCGAAAATATTTGCTTCCTTAATAAACTGGCCTTTCCAGATCACTAAACGACAATACTGATGATGAACTGAACTTGTATCGCGACAATGAAACTAGTAATTTATATTTTATTAATATAACTTACATTAAGTTATTTTTGTAGGTCAATCCGCTTCACATACTCAAAACATAAAATAAATGAAAATTTCTTTTAGACATAAAAAAGAGATAAAGTAGATGAATAATTTAATTAAATGTAATATACAGAAGACACATTATATAAACTTGTAAAATATACCTGTTATGTATGACATATAAACTTATATCGATCTTAAAATTTTAGAATTAATGAGAATAATAATAATATATGGATGGATAAATAAATTATAAACTGCATAAATTAAGTCGCTGAAGCTAGCGTAAAGTTAACAATTGGCTCCCAGACGCTAATTTAGATTTCACAAAACTGTAATTGGGCTACCATCATGTGCACTACTTCTAATTGTATGTTTTGTAGCTGAGTCCCCTAACTCCAATACTTTGAAATCAGTAATCTGTAATGTAGGCAACACACATAACAGTTTGTGTGTTCCACGAAACACAATGGAGTTTCCTAGTACCTTAGAAATCCTAGGATTTGTGGGCCCGGTTATTTAGTTTATGGTAGCGCATAATTTTAGTACCAACACTTTAGTTTAGTTAATATATTTCCTTCCATTGGGGTGGCTATAATACCTCCGGTACACAATGGATCGTGCATAAAATATACTCCAGTGTGATACAACAAACAAGTTAGAATGTGAATTTTAATTTGCTGATTTGAACTAGGATCAAACTTTGTACTCCAAATTCTACCAAACTACCTACTAGTATTTCAAATATGAAACAAAAGAGGTTATTAAGTAGCAACTTTTAAATCTGAATCAAGTCACTGTAATCTAGTGACTTGTTCCAGATTTAAAATATAATCGCTGTAAAAAAAGTGGAGCGAGAAACTGAAATTTTAATCAAACATAGGACAGAGGTTACGTAAAAATTGTGGCACAGTGCCCAATAACGCCTAAACTAAGATGTACGTAAGGCAACGACACACAACTATGCGGAACGAAACGACCTTTGTCTCATTATAAACCGCCGTCATGATGGCTAGAACGAATATATTTTTATTATCATAATCATTATCATTAGTCCAAGGTCGTACACCGCTTAACATTATGTCACCCCTTAAACTTCTCATGTGCTGTGGTGAGTCATGCGGCCAGCACCCAACCTGATCCTGCGACCTCATCCATCCGTCTTGCAGGTGGACGTCTCACTCTACGGTCCCTATCAAAGGGTGGCCATTCCAGAATATTTTTGACATTGAGTCGGTCAGGCGAGGTTATTGAGCACACTTTCGACGGGACCAACCATTAAATATTTCTTTATCAACAAACGAAACCAAATAATGTGCGAAGTGGAGGCGATAATGCCGAAAAGCAAACCCCGGGCCCATAAAGTCGCCACCGGGATAACGCCTAGATTATAAACAATGCTAAAGATGCCACGACGCCCAACCTCTCGTAAGCAAGCGACTCACTATATACTATAAAGATCTAAATGGTGTGTAACAATATCAAAATTCTTTGCACATTATCTTCGTACGGGTCTTATTACAAAACACGATCTAAAGTCTAAAACTAGTGCTGTCACTGAACCTTTTTTTTTTTTTTTTTGATTTACGTCGGTAACAAAATGCATTTACGCACTGTCTCCCGGCCAAAAGGGGGAGACCGGGAGGGGGTGTGGGGCTCACTGCGGCAGACGCGACCGCCGCAGTCCTACCCACTAAAAATCTTCCGACGACGCCCACCGCTGTTGAAGAAGGGGCGGGGGGCCAGCACCAGGGGATTTGTAGTTTCTGGCACCCCGCCCGCGGCCAACGTCCCCCGGATCAGAACCGGGAGGACCTCCTCAGAGAGGCGCAGTGTGTCGCGCCCCTCCTACCTCTTTTTGCGGCCATGACGTGACTGGCCGACTTCTGGGGGGTCTATAGCTAGACGGAAGGGGCCCCCTGCCCCCGCCGCCTAAGACCCCCAGGCGCGGCCGGGCGGGCCCTCCTTGCTCGCCCGCTGCGCCAACGGCGTAGCCGGAGAGAGAGCGGGTCCCGCTCCCTCTCCCGCTCCGCGGCCTCCTTCTGCGACATCACCACTTCGCAGAAGGAGGCCATCGCCTCCCATGCCTTCTCGCTGTCGACCATCTTTTGCATGATGGTCGGCAGCGAGAGAGCCACTCCCCCCAAGGCCGCGGCCAACGTCGACCGCGGCCCCGCCCACGCAGGGCACGCCACCAAAGTGTGCTGCGCGGTGTCTTCCGCGCAGTCACAATGGTGGCAACACCGGGTCGACTCCCCCCCGGCGACGTCACACAGATACTTCCCGAAGCACCCGTGCCCGGAAAGTACCTGCGTGAGCCGGAAGGTCATCGACCCCCACCGACGGCCGACCCATCGCTCCAAGATGGGGCTGTCACTGAACCTGGCTCAACTGTAGATCTTGTTTTGTAATAAGGCCCTAGATGTTTTACGTGTTGCAAAGGGCCGTCACACAATTTGCAGGGCAACGATACATCATCGCAGCAATGTGTTTTATTACCAAACGACACGACAAGTCATGCCATGTCAATGGTGCCCGATACTACAAGTGTGTTATTTTTTAACAACAGCGTCCAATATAAGGGTCTGACATACAAAATGGCAAAGCGATGCGATAAGTAAAATGTAGATACTAAAGCATTGACAAGATAATTAAGTTTTGGATTATTCAAAAACAAGATGTTATTGTTACAATAGCTACGGATACACCAACAAAAAGCATTTATTATTTATGTGACAGCAAAGTATGAATGTGTCTTTTTAAAACTTGTTTGGGCTTCCTGCTGTAAAAGACTCAAGTGCGATCGAGTGTGGAATATTGTTCCAATCTTTGAGACGGTTCTGCTAAGTACCTTCTCGACGCACTTGACAGACAGCAAAGGCGAGCGGTTCGCATTTTAGAGAACGCTGAGATTACAGCCTCTCTCGAGGATATACAGATACGTAGGGACATTGCCGCTCTCAGTGTGTTCTAACGGAACTACTATGCTGAGAGTTCTGAGGAGCTTTTCGTTCTCATCCGGCCGTCTCCTTTCCTCTCCCATATAACACGTGCTGGTCTTAGGAACCATCCACATACTGTGCAGACTATCAGCCAGCACTCGAATCAAGAAATTTGGTAAGTCGTTCCTGTGTAAGACCATTAAGCTTTGTATTTTGCTGCCGGCTCATGTGTTTCCTAGTTCATATAATCCTGTAAGTTCATAAATCCCTGGGTCTTATAAGCGGGGCGTGAAACGTAAAAAAGTGGGTGCGCTTTGTACCGTGCTTATTTCAAGGTACTTAAGAAACGAAAATATTTTTTGGTATGCATCGACTGCTTACCATCAGGTAGGATGTAGCATTTGACGTGTCATATTAAAAAAAATACTTGTTGTAAAGCTGTTGACTAGTATAATAAAAATGTACCTTAGCGTATTGCGGATTAAATAGCCAACTCAAAAACCGGACTTCAAAATGACCAAGCGTAAGTATGTACTTTCTTTTTTTCGATGTTCTAACTACGGTATGTCAAAACTCAGAACAAAACGCTCTTGATGCGTTTACTCTGTATTTTTTAAAAGCAGATGTAAATATGTGTCCTGTGTAAAAGACGTGGGGGAAACGCTGTCGCAGCAAATGTCATACAACATGACATTTTACTACACTACAATAAGGCTTAATCATATCGTTTCTCTTTTGTCGGTTAGCTTGGCTGTGATTGCAATGCAATACCAATACATTCCATACTATTTTTTAATGTCTATTAGTATCGCCCATATTATTATATAAAACAACGAATAAACATTAAACATTTAAACCAACCCATTGTGTAAAACAAATATAAGCCTTATAGGGGCGAAGCTATTCAAAAACTGTAATTGATTTTCGCATGCTGAGATAATAATCCAGTTAGGGCCAATACAGCCGAGCACGATGCGGGTAGAATGGCAGAGCGGAGATAAGCCAGCGTGTGATTTGAATGCCTACACTCTGGAGCCTGCGCCTCGTAATGCTGGAAGGTAAATACACGTATGCCACTAGGTCGAGAACGATGGACTGGGAGCTTCTATTGAAAAATTATGCGGCAATACGCAACGACCTCATTATTGATTGAGTTAGTGGCATATCAATATATATAAACAAATTACGTGGGACCAAAAACATAATTGGCGAAATGTGGGCGTTTAATATGCCTCTGCCTACCCCTTCGGGAAAACAGGTGTGATTGTTTGTATATGTATACAAGCTATCCTCCTATTATTACACCAATAATTTAGTTTTAAGATAGGTATCATTAAGAACTTGCATTACATTACTTACTTAATAACGGATATTACATACATTACCACATACCATACATACCCTGTTGTTTTTTACAACAAACTTACTTACTAACACCCAGACGCGAACAAATATTCATGTTCATGCAAAAGATTTGTCCTATATGAGAATCTAACCTACCTTATTCCATTGGAGCGAAGTGCAGGTATAGTGCATATCGACGACATATCGATCGTTACATACGTAATATATGTGCCGTATGGTACCGGCCTATAAAAGTGCCACCCCCTCCATATCACGGAGAGTCGTAAGTAAAAGTAAAGTAAAGTAAAAAGTTATTTTTTTCATAAACTATTATATAGCACTTGAAAACATCAAAACAAGTAAGTAAGTAAATAGAATTTCTGAAGCTGGGCAGAAATAATTTCGAAAAAGAATACTTTTATTTATGAAAAGATCCTTTCTTAGTTGGTCGTTTCTCTTCTTAGTAGTAATTAACATATAATTTGTTACGAGATCTTAACATTATTATCGTGTTCTAGTTTTCAGTCTTTTCGCCAAAAAAAGAGTCAATTTTATAGCCAATTTTAGCGTGACTTACAAAAAACTAATCTAGCCGACAACTTAGCAGTGAGACTAACACATTATTAGGCGGTCTTATTCCAATGATATTATATTTTAAAGATATCGCATTAGCTCCTGGTAAATGAGGCGGACAAATGAAGACAGTTGTCGTAATTTGATTTAGCGCTAACAATATAACAATAATATATGCATAATATATATGGATATGGCACATAGCAATAGCATTTATATATGCATATATATAGCACAGATATGGCACAGGTAAATATGTATAAGTCGTAAAGGAACTCAATCTGAGAATCTCGAAGTATGCATATACGTCATTTTTAAAGATGACGTTGCTATGAGGTTTTTCATTTAGTAAAACAGTTTACTAAAATAAAACAGTTTACTAAAGTAAAGCAGTTTACTAAAGTAAAACTGTTTGGAATAGGTACTTTAATAAAGTGGTTGAAACTAGATGTCGCTGTACGTAAATACATCGCACAAGCGTTTGAGTTATCGGAACATATAAGTCTCCATACAATGTTTTGTTCTAAATTTCAACAATAGATAGCGCCCATAGAAGAGAGTAACAATAATTATTTTCTTGTCGACAGCTTATGTCAATTGATTGAACAGACAGCGACAAATATTAACGCCATCCGTAAACTGTATATATATATATCTATACCTACATAGAATGTATCTTCAGTTAAAATACTTTTAGTATTTAATCTAGGTTTGAGGCCCTCAGCCTCGCCTTCCCCAATACATTCCGGTTGCGCTGTAACGGCCATCAGAGGCATGCAGCATCCACACACATGGAGTTTAGCCGGTCGGCCCCTTATGGGTCATCCCGGCATAACCTACTCGCCGGCGAGAGGTATCTGGGAGTTAGCCGGCTAGCTTGGGCTAGCTTGGGTGAACCAAGTTGGCTAGCGTGAAGTATACGCATCTTCTTCAAAGATGCGCGTACTTTGCTCCGGAAGCGCACGCTCGGCCGTGCATGCGTGGATTGCAGATTCTCCATGTATAAAAAAAAAAAAAAAAAAATGTATAGGCAGGTATGCATTCTATTTGGAGTTTATTTTCAAAAGGTTTTTCTATTTGGAAAACCTTGTATACAAGACTCGAAAAGTAAATCGCATAAAAAAAAGTTTTCGAAAATGTGAAAGAAATCCTTTTGAAAAGAAACTCCTTTTTTGGATGAAAAAATTGGATACAAACAAGCGTTTACGCAAGGAGCAGTAGCCACAGACAAATTTTACAAATAGCAACTCACTGTGTTGCAAGCATTTAAAATTGTTTTATATTTTTCTTAGTACTTTAATAAATAACAACGAAAGTGTTTCAGTAATTGATATAAATAATATATCAATTACTTAATTATTTAATTTAAAATATAGAAATGATTTTAATAATCATATTTGTCAACCATCGATAATGTCTCCATATGTTGTTACCTAAAGTAACTAATTGTTTTTGGATAGTGATACAAGATGGCGCTGTAATTGATAACTTTATAAGAAATCCTTCATGTTAGTTGTTTCCTACCCAGGGTCTTTAATGTCGGTACAAAAACTTTGAGACTATGATGAAATAAGCCAACTTATTTAAGATGGTCATCGACCAATACTAGTTTCTCCTAAGGACGTACTTCTTAATTTAGTTTTTTAACTACAAGTAGTTTACTTACTTGCGCGTAGCGCAAATGTCACTATGTGGTCTTAATACTTCTAAAATAAATAAACATAAAGTTTATCTATAACACAACTGAAACAGTGACCTTCTAATTTAGTCATGTTATATGCCAAGCAAATAGGCTGCATAAGGAATTTTCTTCCATTTAGTAGAATTATAAGAAAGAAAATAATTAATTTGTCAATAGATTTTTATCCCAAAATTATTTAATGTTTAATTTTTAGTTCATTTTTTTTTGTTTTTAATACTATTGTTTTTTAGTTTTGATGATTTTGTACGATAAAATATACAACACGCTTTTTTAATTTTATAGTGGAAATAAATGGTAGGAAACTGTCTATGACTATGAAACACTGTGAAAAAGTTACAGTGTCATGGCCTATGGTCATGTCATATCCTATATATACAAATTACTCTATGGTCCTACCCCTGATAGCACCTGATAGCGCCTGATAGCGGTGTACGTTAGTACATCGCACAAGCACAATGACCTTCTATACACATGGACATCGCATCAGCGCGCTGTCAGCGGCACGGCAAAAGTGTGCTTAAACGCGATGTAAGCACACTTTTTCCTTAGTCGTGTTTTGACAGCTAAGTCAGAAGGATGCCGAAGTGTGTCTTAAAAAAGTGCCCAAATAATACGTTAACGATTCAAAAAAAAGATGGTGTGACCTACCACCGGTAAATTAATTTTATTTCTGAAAGATATCACACAAAAATGTGTAAATAATGTTGTAAAACCATTTAATTTTCTATAATTATAATAAATGATTGACAGGTATTTCCATTCTTTTCAATCTCGCGCGTCAGAAAGAGATAGGTGTAAGGACGTCACAAGAACAGAGTCAGAAAAGAAATAAATAGAATCGCTTAAGACATTTATTTTTTGCCACATTGCCCTCATCTGTTTATACATTTAAATCCTGTATTTATCTGTTAATATATACCAACATACTTCCTGTTGCTTGCTGATGCTTTTTTGTAGCTTTCCTGTACACGAGATTTTGAGGGAGAAATGGTTCAAGATAGTAGCAAGAGAAAGGTCCGAATAATTTTACAAACTAAATAAATCAAGCGTCATTTGGTCAAATCTATATATATATGTTTCCTTGAATCTGATTTATATGACACCCCTAAACGATTTACGCGTATAAAAAGGACGGCTGTTCCGCACATAGAGTTTAGTAGTGAGTAATACTATACAACCCATCCAATTCAAGTTTGCCGCCTGCTTCTCAAGATAACAGTTTTTTTTTACTTTTTAGCTAAGTTTACAATTTTTTTTTAGCAATTGACTGAGGCGCAAAAGAACAACCTGTTTAATCACAAACACCAATTTATTACTACTTATTACTACTTTAAAGTCCATATTTTTTTTAAAGTATTGGTTTTTTCTTATATACACAAAGCTTATATGTATTCAGCGAACGGTAGTTTTTGGAGTTATAGATAAAAACGTTAATAGCTGATATTTTTGCGAATTTCTAGTAATAAAATATTGTTCATATTTATGGGTGATGCCAATACCCCTTAAAATATCCCCCTAAAATATTGTTTACTAATTATACAAGTGATCATTAGCTATCTTCATAATATTTATTACTGGAAAAAAACTGGCATAAGAGGCATTCTATATTAACCCTCTAGGTTGGTAACGCATCCGTTGGTATTGCAGGTGTCTATGGGCAATAGTGATCACTTGCCATCAGGTGACCCACTCGCTCGTTTGCCTTCCTTGTTGTATAAAAAAAAATATAATTCTAAAATTCGGTAGTTTAAAATAATAAAAGGCACATTCGGAAACCGTGTGGTACCGAAACACAATATGGCTACTCCTAGTATTCCTGTGGACTATTACGGGCTGCAATTACGATATTCGAAAACTATAAAAATCTATCTCTCGTAAATAAAAAACAAAAAATAACAGCCAACGCCACTCCACTGCTTGTTTTGTTCGAATCCGCTTCTAAATTCACCTTATGCAGCTTATTGCTGCTCATTTAGCGCAATGTATGAAAGATCAGTCGAAGCACAATATGGTGAAATTAGAGACCTGTGCCTTATTATTGCTTTGTCATTGTATGACGTGATTAGTCCATGTGTATTGAAAGGTCATTGCACAAGCACATCTATTTTGCAATCTTAAGCATTCTTTCAAATTATTTCAAACACATTTATTTGATTCAAAAGCTCAAGTTACGTTGTTGTGGATTTATTAATTCCCACTAACAGTAGCTACTTTAAAACACAGTTAGTTTCGGATTCATTCAGTTTACTAAATTAAGTAAAACATCATTGGTCTTATTCACGTAATTAATGCATAGAAATATGCATGAGATCACATGAATATTACTAAATAAACTCTGTATTTGTCAGTTACGTTCACGTGTCCTAATTAAATAATGTTAAAAATTGCAAAAACTGACTTATTTTAGATCTCAGAACGCTGGGTCCCGTTAAGAAACGATTGTTAAATGCGAAAGAAAATGCATTTCATTAAAAGGACTTATTCTAGTCTTTCCGTCGCGTCGTTTAAAGTTTCCATAGTCCAGTGGAGACCATTAAAACTCAACGTAACATTTTAAAAAAATCAGTATCTCAATCGTGACTTTAACCTCAATTGGCATTGCCTTAAAGTTGTTTTCTGTACGAGTAGTTTAAAAGTCGTTCAATAAAATTGACTGTGAATGTCTGTCCGTCAACGTAAGCTGAAAGTTGTTCCTTGGAAAAATAAAAACGCTATGTGATAATTATATGGCTTCTAAGTAAAATACTCTTAGCAGAAACTCTTTTAATAACACGTCATAAAATTATTACACATATTGTGACCTCTAAAGTCATGTTATAAATTGATATTATATTAAAAAAAAGTACGTTATTATCATCATCTTAGTACATTAACGGCTGCTCGGGAAGTGAAGCGTCATGTCTGCAGTTATGTTTTATTTCCTAAAATTTGTGATATTTGGAACATTAATGTGTAATAACGGTGGATTATTAACTGATTATTTAGTGTTTATATACATGAGTAAAAAAAAAAAATTGTGCAATTTAACTTTTCAAATTCTCTCAAGAAGCCCATGTGAGATCTCAGTGTAGTCCCACATATTTACTGAGGACTCAGGGGGCTTAGGGGAGGGCATCTCATATACCATTTATCATCTTTATCACAACTCATTCTCATTTACTATGATTTATATGTTATTAATATATCTCTTACTTTACACTGGCTAAATGTGCAAAACGCACAAAGCAATTATTTAAAAGGAAATAAAAAATAGTACATTAACGTCTCATACCTAAGTACAAATCAATATAAATACTTTCAGGCGTTTTAGGCGAGGCGAGTTCTTTAGTACAATTACTCGTTGAATTCACATTCTCTTTAGTCATATTAGAAAAGTATTATTAAAAAAAACTTTAAAAACATGCACGTGTAAAGTGCACCTTCAACACATTATAAATAACAAAATAGTTTGTTATATTTATAGCCCATTATAAATATCAAAAATGTCTCGTATTTTCCGAAATTAAACTATGAACTTCAGCCTTGTCTCCTCACATGAAGAATGGGGCCAATATTGCACTAACAATCCTGCAAGTTGTCAATAACGAGATATAAACGATGAAGCATGATCTCATATTTATTAATAAAGAAGGAATCGGAACAATGCACTTAGATTTAGAAATATGTGGTTTGTACCAAAGTTTCTTAAAATTCTATCTTTTCGCAACTTGGAAAAATGTTAATGCTATGAAATTTTATGCTAAGAAGGCAATATTAGATATACAAGAAAGTAAATTTACCCGAGTACTTAAGAATTTAAAGTATAGCTTTAATTAGTAAGTATTTAGTTTGATTGTCGGACATAATTGTATTTTATATATAATGTCAAAATATCTGACTGAGTATTAATCACAGACACATGCATTTCAGAAGCGGCCCCAGTTAGGTGTAGCAAAAAATTATATTCTATTAATCTTAGAAAACACTTTATCTTTGAAAACCAACGACGTTTTAATTGAGTTGGGGGTATACAAATTGTCATCAATCAGCTGACACGCGGGCTTTCACCATATTACATTAAATCCTATCATACCGACGACGGCTTCGTTGAAATTTACTACATAAAGATTTATTAGTATTGCGTATTCATTCCTAGTTTAGTAGCTGATAAACGGTTTTTAAAGTTAAGTGTAACTGTTCGTTATAACCACAGATATGTATATATATACAATAGATAATGAATTTTAATGCCGTGTCTGAACCCAGACTAATTGCTGGGGTTGGCCGCCGCTACCTACAGTCCGCCCGCGTCTGTTGTAGTATTTAGTATACTTTAATTTGAACGATTTTACGTATTTATCATCTGACGCTCAGTTTCGATGACTTAGTTTGGGTTTCCCGTCATTAAATATCGGCAGTGACGTCATGCGTTGAAATGGCGTTAAATTTAATACAAATCGTGATCCTTGCGATATTTATTGTAAATATATATGTGGTTACAACTGTGTGTAAACTCTCGTATAAAGTTTGATTAAATCGGCCCTGCATACGACAGCATGGATCGTGTTTCAATAATTAAAGAAACGAAAAACAGCCCAGCCACCCTGTGAAATGTCGCATGTTCTGTTTAATTGGTCCACAATTGTATTTTGTGTCGAGGTTCGATATAGTTAGTGTTCGTCCTCTTATTGGTAGGTAATTAACGATATTAACGTAATTGCCAATTATCGCTTTGTTATTAAGAAGTTCGAGTGCTTGCTCGTAAGCCGTGAAACCATAAGTTCACGTATTGTCAAGAGTCTCGTATATGAGAGGACTTTTTTGTGCGGCTGACCATAATGTTCCTAGAAGCCTATTTTGACAATTAAAGTGGTTATATCTACAAAGATAATATAAAATATGGCAGACTTATTCAAATTCTGAACATTTAACAGCCACAAAATTCTCGATTGAGTACTCATTAACATGATCCGATCATTGAATTCGGGTAACTACTGGCAGAGAACTATTAATGAGATTGTAAAACTGGTTCGGAATATTATGGACATTTTAAAATAAAATGAAGATAAATTTGTTCAGCGATTTTCAAGGGATACGCTGGTATACTCTGGTATGGTTTAGTGTATATATTTTTGATTACCTAATTAAATCAATAATAAAGTTATTCTTAGTCAAGTTTTCTATCAAATTCTTGAATTGTGTAATTTATTTTGTATCGCAAGTCGCTAAGACTTTAGGATTATTTTATGGACTTATGCTAACTGAAAGACTCATCATTTTCAAAGACAATAGTCACTCCATGTTCTCCACTAGTCAGCTCCATGCTTGATGTGAAAATGCCATATTAATAGTCACCAATTCAAGCACTTACCTATGCACTGCTTATCTCTTGATGTAGTTATAGCGGTGTATTGCCATCATTGGTTCATTCAATTGGTTTATGCAGTTAACATGAAGTAGAAAGCCTCAACGTATAGAAGGTTAATTAACTTAAATAGTATTGAAAGTATTCGTCCCCTACATCTCAACTTATTAACTCGACACAGTGTAGGTACTTATCCCTAACTCTGCAACAGACAGTTAAATTAAATCGTCTACACAATACATTTCTAACAAATATAAAACATTCAAGACTTCCAATTAAATTCTTTAAAAAATGTTAGCAGATTTTAATTACAGTTTGGAGTATCGGTAGCGGGTGGCGGTTGCATTTATTTATTTTCCTAGCGAAATGAAAACTTGAAGGAAATCATTTAGATATTTAAACGAACACAAGTGATCTGAACGTGGGCAGGAAATATAAAGAATACTCATAGCAGCTCCCGTAATAAGCAAGCTGTAAAAAGACGTCAGACCTATTTAATTAATTATTCGCAATAAGCTTAAATTAGTTAGAGACCTTCATATCCTTTCCATGTTGCTCCGTTATTTTCCATCCGTGCACTCCTTCCTACCTTAAATCTCGTTTTACATATGTATCCTCTACTCATTCCTGTAATCTGCGTTCTTCTGATAATCTATGCCTTAATGTCCCCGCACATGTGTCCAAAAAATATCATGCGTCCTTTACCCCTCAGGCTATCCGTCTTTGGAATTCCTTACTTGTTTCCATTAGACAGGCTCAGACATTAAACTCTTTTAAGGAGCGGGTGAAGTCTTACCTTTTGAATATATCTGATTAGTTGTTTGTATCAGTTTTTTAAATAATATATGTGTATATATATTTTATGTATTTTATTCATATTTAACAATTAGTTTTTGGGTTTATTCTTTTTAACTTTTGTGTGCTCTGCCTACTGCTTTCCTGTTCTCTCCTTTGCGTCGGGTCGCTTTTAGCGATAAGACCGCCTAGATTGGCTTTAAATTTAATTTTTTTCAATATTATAATCTGTAGTTTTTAAGTTTCTTGGCCAATAAAGAGTATATCTATCTATCTGTTTGACGGTCGATATTTAGCAAATCTAACGATAAGTAAAAAGAGGTTTCATCAGGCCTTAATTAATTGATCACTTCATAGTTGCAACACGACAGAATGAAAAATAATTGAGTCCGAAACATTTTCATATGATTTATAATTAACAACGTTTAACTTGGTTGCACTATTGAAAATGATTGCACTGAGAACCTGAAATAACGTGTGCCAAATAATTGATTATACTTTATAAAGCCTGATTTAACTCAATTCCGAGTCAAATTATCAGGCGCATTGAGCTCGATCGATCAACTCGGATAATTTGAGCTGATTAATTTAGCCGGTTGGCTATGGGCTAATCATTTGTGAAAATTATTGTTTTCTCCTTTAGGTTACCTTTGGCAGTAAAAAGGTTGGTAGTTTTTCTTATGCCTAATATGTAAACTACAAGATTTACGGTCCAGCATAAAAAATAATGCCTTTCTTCAAATATACAACACACAGGCTTCACCCGCCGACTTATTACCATTACTTTTGGGGCTATATTTTAGCATTGTCCCGGTCGCCCTAGAAGTAAGCTTAGGGCCCAAGGTTTGCTTATTAGCCTAACCAGATTTGGTTGAAATTCAGTGGTTGAATTTTTAGTGAAGGTAATTTTCAATAAATGATTAAAGGTTTTAAAAATAAAGTTGCAGTCTTCCGCCTTATCCGAGAATCAAATTATGAGAATCAATAAAATATGTTATTTTTTTATTTCGATAAAATAACGAACTGAATAAAAATATTACAAAATCTGTGCAGTCGTTGAGAACTTATGCGCGTACACTTCTTTCATATAGATTTTATTACTAAATAGAATAAAGCACGTAAAAGTGAAATAACGGGCATCGCATGTGAACACTCGGCGAAGGGGCACTGCATTCCTTTTTTCTGAGTTGATGTATAAAAGAACGTTGATATTTGATTGCCGCTCAGTCAGTCATTCAGTTCCGTATTGCAACATGAAAACCGCGAATAAAAGTGGCAAGATTGGAAAATATAGTTTCGACTTTTGATTTGGGAGGCAGGAAATATTGGCATATTCTGGCTATGAACTGTGTTTTGAGATAAAAGCTAGATATTACATTAAAATTTTAGACATAGTAAATAAATAAATATTCTCTTGCAATGACACTACTAATTATTTAGCTACTGATAAGTGGCATTAAGAACTTGTGCTATGGATACTAAAGATACTAATTTTGTGAATAAATAAAAAATATTCATGTTTATGCATTAAGATTCATTCTGTGTGGGAATCGAACCCCCGACTTTAGGAGCGGAGTGCAGGTATATTGACCTCCAAGCCATATCGGTGTATAGTTTATTGGTTTAAGGATCTGCTTTAATATTAAGAGATATTCAGCAAACAAACTGACAGTTTTATATAAACCACGTGTCAAATAGACGCTACTGGAAACTTAGGACCTTAAATATATTAATGTTTACAATGCACAGTAATAGACGCATTGCAAGTACGGATTGGAATAAAAACTGAGAAAATGTTGTGAAACCGCACCCTCGTAAACTTATACTATGTATACCAAGATATATAACATATCAACATAATCAGATACTATTGTATGAATACTTGTACTTACCATACATATAATACACCCAGACAAAAACAAATACTCATCGAAATGCACACTAACAATAATATTGGCCCTGTGTGGACGTCGAACCCGACGAACTTTAGAGAGTACGAACTGGCAGATCGACCTTAGCGACTAGTAGGTCACAGAAGGAAGGTTTTACAAATACTGAAACTATTACTTTTTAAAATGGCGATACTTTTTAGATTAGACAATAGACAAATCTCAATCCCTTAAAATTAAATGTGCTTCATCGTTACAAACATAGAAAACTTAAAATATATTAATAAGGCTTTAGAGATACATTTCTTTCTTTCCTTTCTTCTTACAATTTCAATATACATATTGAAATTGTAAATTTTTTCTTCGCGCTTCATTGCTTTTATTCTCAATTTTCTACAGTAAAGATCACATTAGGAATTGGGGTGGCGTCCTTTATATGCCACCAAACGTATAAATGTAAGTACAAATATGACAACCCATTTGTATTCTGTGTCTTAACAAAGAGAAAGACCTACGTAAAATCAAAGAAGTATCAATAAAATAGGTAATATGGATGATTTACATTTTTATTCCGAGAAATACGAAAAAATATATCGGGAAATATTATTTAAAAAACGTCACAGTATAGGTTCTCATATCCTAGCATTATCCCGGTTGCCCCAGACTTAAGCCCAGTGCCCAGAGTCTGCTCACTGGTCCAACCAGATTTGACTAAACTTCTGTTATTACATGGAGCGACTGCGTCGGCACAATATAGATTATATAATAATAATAATAATAAATCTTTATTGCTTCATTTGGGACAAAGGATCTTAGACTTATAAAGGTATCAATCAAATGAGTCCTGCAAGGGCATTACAATATAAAATGAAACTTAAAAAATAAAACCTAAAAATAGTGGCTGACAAACACAAGTATGTATTAAATTTATACGTAATTCAATTTATAAGTATTGTAGTATTTTATACAAAAAGCCAAAGTTATTTTAGTTAGGTAACATGTATTCATCTAAGTTATAAAAACATTGGTGTATTAAATATAAAATCTATTTGTTTTTGTATTTCTTTTATATATTTTGGTATAATATGCAATTCCAAACAGTATTCCAATGAGATTTTACGAAAACAGTGCAATGTGCTTCCTGGGCTATGATGGACTTGATTTGAGCATCAAATAATATATTATTTGTTGTCCCCTATCATGATGAGCCTGGGCGTTACAGAAAATGTCGCTTTTCATAGATATAGTCTATGTAGCAGTATTTTATCGTGTAATTGATGTGTGTATTTAATTTGTGATTTATATAAGAGTTTCAACAAAAGTATTTAAGTCTTTTATTAAAGAACCACCGGCTTGAAAAAGCACTAAAATCGGTTAAAACAACATAACCTCAAAGTCCTCAAAACCTACACACAAGTTAATTTACGGCGTTTAATATTTTGTTGGTGGATAGTACCTACATAGAATAATTTTGTTTTGCACAGATTTTTATAATAATTGATATAAATTATAATTAGACAAGTATTTAAGTTTTTAAAAGATTTTCCTTTCTGTCGCCTTTCTGTGTCCTTTCTGTCGTCATTTCTTTTCTGTCGCGGACAAAGTCACCGGCGTCCGTCAGAACTTTACTTTCACAAATAATTATTTTGTAGTCTATTTCTATAAGTTATTTGTTATTTACTGTCCTTTTCACATACCTAATAACTGAGATATTGCGATAAAGAACTCACAACAATACGAATTCAAACACTGATGATAGTTTCATTGCTTGATGAATTTTGCATCATATTGAAATATATATTTCACTGAAAGAATTTAGAGTAACACATTTCTACCCTACTTGTACTTAGTCTACCTATCGTGCACTCGTACACTATAACAATAGTGACTATAATACAAAGCAATGTCTTTCCGTATTGTGTTCATATTAAAGTGCAGCGCAATCCAATCCAGATTGAGATTGGAAAAACGTTTCAAGCGTCTTGTTAAGATTGCAAATGGAAAAAAACACAGACACGCTCCGACTCAAACGCTGATGAGTCTCGTTACACGATTAGCAATATCATAAGAAATATTTCACACAAAGAATAGCGAGTCACTAGTAGAAACACATATATTTACTCCACTAGGGCTTTCTATCTTACACTTGTGGTGTCCATAATACAAAGCAATCTCTTCCCGTATTGTGTTCATATTAAAGTGCAGCGCAAGCCAATCCTGATTGGTGAGATTGGAAAAACCTTACAAGCGACTCATTAAGATTGTCAATGAATGTGAATCGCTAGTCGAACACCTACAGATAGCGACCGTATTGAACTGAATGCTGAGCTAAGGAATTCGATAATGGCGTGACCTAATTAGAATTACTTATGTTTATAAAATGTGTTTGATGATATACTCGTATTCCGACATCATTTCACATTTTACATTTTAATACGACATAAATAAAAGCTTAGTTCTAAATGTATTTTTTTTTGAATTATTATGTTTATCTATTAATTATGTTAAGGACTAATTAAAATTATTGATGTCTTCTTTGCGATATAGTTATGTAGAAAAAGTTTTACATAAACATTTTACATTTTAACAGGATATAAAAACGTAGTCCACATTGACAGTTTTTTTACATAGATATAAACAATCACGCCTGTTTCCCCCAAGGGGTAGGCAGAGGCATATTATACGCCTTTTCGTCAATTATACTTTTGGTCCCACGTAATAGGTGGTGAGCCTATTGCCACTTACAAAGAATTGTTATGTTTATTAAAGTTTCCCCGAAGGGGTAGGCAGAGGCATATTATACGCCTACTTTTCGTCAATTATACTTTTGGTCCCACGTAATAGGTGGTGAGCCTATTGCCGCTTACAAAGAACTGTTATGTTTATTAGAGCCACTTCCATCCCTGAGCACCATCGTAATCTGTTTTTTATTTACAAACAATTTCTTTCATAGATGTTTAGAAAAGATAGAATTCGAATCCGCAGTTTGAAGATTATGAAAATAAATCGTAACTAATTGAAATGAATCAGAGCTAAAAGTACCATGTGTTATAGCTCTGGCACCAAAAATAGATTAAGTAATGCATAAATGGAAAAAATTCGCTATGAAGACTTTTAGAAAATGCGATTTAAAGAAAGTAAGTGTGAACATTCATGTTTAATGGCGTGAGCCGTAATAAGAGATTGAAGCGGAAATAATGCTGCCGCCAAGAAAAACTAGCATAGTCATTACAAGATGATAGATAATAATATAAAGTAGGTGCTTAACTTACATTTATCATTTGGTGGTTCAATAGATATACCTTCACTACTTTATTCTAAATCTCATCGATTGCAAGCATGTAAATGACTTAACTGTGCGTTAAAAAATAAATGAAAATATTATTTATTATTCTCATAGAAGCAAACAAAAGACTAAACCATTGGGCTAGGTACACAAATACACTTGTATAAGAACTGGTGCCTGGTGTAGGCTCAGAAAAACCTGTGTAACAGAAAGATAATCATACACAGATCATCTACATTTCAAAAAGACAAATGAATAAATATATGAATTATATATAAATATGGCCTTCTTGACGGGAAAGTGAAGCGTCATGTCTGCAGTTTTGTTCTATTTTCAAACATTAATGTGTAATAACAGTGGATTATTAACCGATAAGTGTTTGTGAACTTTATGTAAGTGTTGGTAAATGACACAAAACAGTGCAGCATAACTTTTCAAGTTCTCTCAAATAATCCATGTGAGGTCCTAGTTTATTTCCACATTTTTACTGAGGACTCGAGGAGTTTAGGGGGAGTATATCACCACTCTTTCTCATTTACTATGATTTATATAGTATTAATGTATCTCTTACTGAATACTGGCTAAATGTGCTAAACGCACGAAACCATTATTTAAAAGAAAAAAAACATAATTATTTAGCGTTTGAATTTGTGGATTGTGAAGAAACCTCTCGGTGTGTAAAGTGAAAAAAGTGTATGTATCTATGATGAGAGGCTAGGGTTGTTAGTTTAGCCACTTATGATATGTTTGTGTTAAGTCTGAAAATACTCATATAGATTTGTACAGAAAATCTATATAGGTTATCTTGTTATTTTCTGCTTTAAAATGCAATATATTTAAATCCGATTTAAAAATAATATGAAAACCTACACATAACTAAAAAAATACATACTAACTACATGTGTGTAGTTAGAGCGACGTTCTGGTCAAGGCAGCAAATCGGTAGATGCAAGCGGCTCAAGATCGATCGGCGTGGAACAGTTGGGAAGGTATATGCTGAGAAGTAGACTTTTTGTAGCTACGATGATTAAACTTAGGTAACATTGTAAAAAGCTTCATCATACCAGCTCATTTACGTCTTACTGCTAAACACGGGCCTCATCTCACATAACAAGGTTTAAGAGTTTGAGTTTTATTTTACTGTACTTAGGCAGTAAAATAGCAGGATGCAAAACTTGTGATGCAGATGTCCTAAATGTTCCTTAGCACAGTATGCATACAAAGCTCGTACACACTTACATACTTAGAGTCCGGTTTATGGTGCGGTCACGAAAGCGCTCGACGCCAAATGCCACACAAACAGTCACCCATCTACGGACTAACATTTTTTAAACTCTGCTTAGCTTCATTATTGCAAAGCTACGAGCGGCTACGAGCGCTTAACCCGATAGGTAGTTTAATCAGTATCTTTTCATCAATTAAATGTACTTATGTTCGCATAAGAGTCTTAGAAACCCCAATCCTATAAAAGAAACCACTGCGATTTTTTGCCCACGCGATTTTCGTTTAAACTCACAGAGAATCCCAAGAGCAGTGCGATAGCTTATTTCACGGAATGGCCAGCATTTTAGAGAAATAAGAAATACTAGATTTGTCGGGAGCATTCAGATCGACAATTCCGAATTAATGACGTCCATTATGAAACGGTTCACGGTAAAAACAAATAAAAATTGCAACTCAGAACGTTTCGCGACCCAACGCTTTCAGTGCCAATAAATATTCGCTTTAGAAAGGCGGAAAATAAACGGCCCAGTTAACAAATAGCCAAAATTAAATCAGGTCTGTTTGTATTACAGCCTTTCGAATTATTATAGGAAGAGTTACGTTATGAATTTTAATTTTCGTTTTTGCTGTGATGGAGTACGGCTTTAGTACAATGAAACGCATTTGCTTTTTATATTACTGATTTGTTAAATGAGAAATTATTATCTATACAATTTTTAAAGGGTTTTACTGCTTCTACTTTCTGCAATTAAAGAGGTAATGATAAAAATAAACTATTTATTTATATTGTAATTATGAGATGGCTGAGATTTTGGATTATGGATGAAGTTTTTCATTCAAGTCTGTTTATTTGATGGATTATGGTCTGCACAATATAGGGTATTATCAAGTGATGATTTAGGCTATTTCTTACATGAGATGCTACTTACTTTTATTTTGTATAATCCGGCTGTCTCACTTCATGTAGACAAGACAATTATTTGAGACAATATTAAAATACAAAAGTAGCAAGTTTTAATTGCAATGGTATCATGTAATGTGACACAATATAATAAGCATTGTAGATTATATTTTTTCTTTAAGTATGGACTCTTTCGATTAGAATATTTGCCATTGTCAAGTAATTAGATAATTCAAGTTTTTGCAAATATCGTTTTCGGCAAAGAGTTAAAAGAGTTACGAGTTTCAGTTAAAGTCAAATCAAGTAAAGTCCATCACAGTCAAGTCAACGTAGTAAAGTAAAGCAGTGGAGACTTGACTAGAGGTTTCTATCGAGTTTTGTGATCAACACGCAAAATCACAATTCACTGCAATATACTACACTTGTGTACGTTATAGAAGCAGTTTTTATGTATTAAAATCCACTGTATTTACACATTAAAACTCAAAATTGCACTAGTTTTGTGAAATAAAACATTGCCGCGATGTATCCTTTTCCGCGTTGGCGCCAAAACTCCCCGCCTAGGTTTTTGGATCATTAGAAATAATATGTTTGTGATCTACGAATTAATAAACTAAAACAGAGTAGACTATTTTCTCGAAAAGACAAAACTTATCGAATATATGCAACATACTATAAAAATATTATAATGCCCTAAAATATAGTCCCACCCACGTCTCTAGACGTCTAAAGAGTTGCATATTAAAGTTCAAGTCTCATAACACCATTTCCTCTATATATATTTACAAGAAATCAGCCAGCTACGTTTTCATTTTCAACAGTCCCAGACGAACGAGACACTGACCAGACGGAAAGTGACACTTAATCCCTTTATCATCACCGTACCACTTAAGATAAAGTCCGATTAGCACTGTCGGCCACTTCCCTTGGCTCGTATCCCCGTGACCTCAGTTTATAAGTCTCAAATGTCCAGTAATTTCTCTAGCCAAATACAAGACCGATCATGTTCAAAAATTTCATAGGTCTTCTACCGGAATCAACTAAAACAAGGTTAATTTTAGATTGGATAATTTCCCTGATTAAGAAGTGAACACTGTAGTGCAAATGAGCTACTATCTGGTTGCAGAATATATGATACCGCCTAGGTGTCCTCTATCATAGAAGAACTAAACCTCGGTAAGCCTCTAGCAAAATTGTATGTAATTTATCTATGTTATTTTTAATTAAAAAAACACTGATTGTAAAAGATTATTTGATGCCTGCGTAGAATAACTGTTATCATTAGGTATGTTACTTTACTTGACATACAATTTGTGGTAACTGAACAGTACTCTTATTCTATTAATGGTACCTTACATCTTTTTTATTATTTTTAACTATTTAATATTTACTGGCGGAAGGACAAACTTGACAAGTCTCTTGCCCGATTATCTAAGTTACCGAGATTATAGTTTCCTTCTCGTTGTCGATAGGGACCTTTTCACTGAATTCAATAACGAGAACTTCGTGCTATATTCATTTTGACCTTAGTTAAGCCTTGTGTTAACGCAATGGACAGAGTTCTCCAATTATGATCGTCACATTTGGTGGTATTTTAAAAACCCTTCACTGTCAATGGTTCTGAATAACATTTTTCAAGTCGCCTAATTAGGTTTTTTCTGAAACTTAACGGCAACGTCATTTAATATGTATCGGGTAAAACTGTATGTCGAAGCACGAACAAGCCGCATTAACGGTGATTTATTCAACTGACTGTTTAGTTACGAATATGAATTATTATAGCCCTGTCACGTTTATTTCAATTATTTCCAAAATATTTGAAAAATCTTATTATGCCATTCTATTTAATTTTCTTACAAAACAACATTTTGAAGCCAGAACAGTTTGGTTTTAGGTAAAACTTTATCACAATCTTAGCCTGTTTTACCCTAGTTAAAAGTATAATAGAATTTCTTGGCAGAAAATTTTTAATCACGTCAGTTTTTATCGACATGTCAAAAACATTCGATTTCGTGTCTCATAGTATCTTGGTAAATAAAGTAGAAAAGTGCGGCATCAGAGGGAATGCACAAAAATGGATTGAGAGCTACTATCTATCCAACAGATATCAATGTGTAGAAATAACGCATACTACAAGTCTTCAAAAAACTATTGAGCGATCTGAATACAAATTGAATGGATGTGTTGTCCTGCCGGGCAGTGTTGTTTGGGCCCACTGCAATTTCTTTTGTATGTCAATGATTTACCGGAATCCACAAAGTACAAATGTGTGTTATATGCAGATGACACGACTCTCTTAATAAACTGTAAAAATAAAAATACATACCTATAATAATGAAATAAATGAAAATTTAAATAGTTTTATTAAATGGCTTGATGATAATAATAAACGTATTAACAAAGTAAAAAAAAAGTTATTCAATTTCAAACATACAATATTTAGTCATCCACCAAAAATAGATATTACTCAAAACAAAACAATCGTAGAAAGGGTTGAATCAGCGACTTTTTTAGGTATAACCATAGATCAATATTATACTAGGAAACACCATATAGAAAAAAACTGCTCCAAATTAGACAGTTATGCACTTAACAGACTTAGACAGGTAGCTACAATCAAGGCGAATCTTTGTGCCTATGATGGTTATGTTTCCTCCATCTTGCGCTACGGAATAGTGATCTGGGGTAACTCTGTTGACTTCAGCAAAGCCTTCAGAGCACAAAAAAAATGTGTTAGATCTTTATGTGGTGCTGATTATCTAAACAGCTGCGTGCCATTATTTAAAAAAAATATAATAACTTTCCTTTACCTTGTCTGTAAATTTATGAAATATGTTTATTTGTCTATAAACATCAAAAACTATTTGAAAAATCCTGTAATAATCCTGGAATAATTATAAAATGTATGTACCTAATCAACGCACTAGCATGTTCAGTAAGAATTCATATTGTATGGCAATTCGAATCTAAATGAATTACTACATGACTTTAAAAAAGAAAAATTGTTGAATTCTAACATAAATATATATTCTAAACTAATAGAGACATGTTATTACACTATTGATGAATATTTAATAGATATTACGGAATATTATATTTGAATAACAATCAAATAATTTCATTTCATTTTGCTAGTTTATAAGACCAATATTTGTACAACAGTAATGGTAGAATGCAAGATGCTAGTATATTTATAGTATTTTGACAAATAAAAATATCGTTATCTTCACTTTAGTTTATACACTTATTAAGGTATATCAGGTACGAATCAGCTCGTTTTGCCCTCAGTCATTTTTAGCATGTAAGTATTTTTTTATCTTTTTTATTCCACGCCACAGAGTTGCAGTTCGCTGATTTTGATACCCGAGCAGATGCAAAGGCACATTGTGAATATGAATGACTTTAAATTAACATACGCAAAGTGATGAAAATGTAAAGTGATGGATATTTTTTGAAGCTATAATCTACAGATAACAATAATAAGTCTGGTTTTATGTATGACAATATTGTCTTAACTTGTATTATTCCTATCCTATTTCTTACGTCATCATATCCTAGCATTACCCTGGTAGCCCCAGACTTAAGCTTAGGGCCCAGGGTCGGGCCACTGTTCTAACCAGATTTAGCTGAATTTAAGTTGATGTATCCTTTTTGTTACTACAAGTATTATACATACATATTCATAGGAATAATAATATTCATATTAAACACACAGGTCAGAACAAATATTCATGCACACAAAGGTTTGACCTGGGTGGAAATCGAACCCACGACCTCAGGAGTAGAGTGCAGGTTCGCCTAGAAGAAAAATCTAACCATTAATAATCGCTCACACTTCAAAGCATCTTACAAAATTGTTTCCTTAACAATTTTTTTATCATTATACCCCAGCAGTTTGACATGTGCAAAACCGTTGACGTCAATAAATATGCGTCAAGAACATGTCATTGTGCGTCGCGTGACGCGTCATGCCTCGTCATGGGCTACACAAGAGCTACACGCGCTGTTGACTCACTAAAATTGCCTTGTTGTGATGAGGTTGTGGCTTTTTTGTGGTTAACCTATTTTCTTCGTTCTTGCTAACGTCTTTCATCTTCGTCGTAGGGCTCCAAAATCAGCGTTTAATATTTTATAAAAAATGTTTCATACTTAAAACCATTTCTGATTAATACAGAGCAGCCTTTGGCCAAGTAAGAAAAGGATTAACAGCAGAACATCACTTTTTTTAGGGTGCCCGAAAGGGGCTGTGGGACTCCCCGCCATAACCGTTATACCCACTAAAAATCTTAAGACGACGCCCGCCGCTTGTTGAGAAAAAAAATGGGGGCCAGTACTTGTCATGCAGCGTCTGACACCCCGCCTGCGGCCAAAGAAGCCCGTACCAAAACCGGGATGATCTCCTTAGAGAGGCTCCTACCTTCATAGCATTTGTGGCCGACTTCTCGGAGGGTCCATGGTTAGACAGCAGAGCCCCCTGCCCCCGCTGCCTAAGACACTGCTGGCGCTGCTTGACGGGCCCTCCTGGCCCGCACGCTGCGCCCTCCACATGTCCCTCTTAGTTTTTCCCCCGGTAGTCAGTACTAAGGGCACCCAGAGACGCCAACCTCTGAGTATTACCTTTCCCGGCCTCCGAGAGGTACTCAACCCCCCATCACGTCAAGTAGACCTGTCCGGGGAGGAGCAGAGCGTCACCTTTTTTTTTTTTTTTGTTTTACGTCGGTAACAAAATGCATTTACGCACTGCCTTCCGGCCAAAGGGGGACCGAAAGGGGGTGTGGGACTCACCACCGGCAGACACGACCGCCAGCAGCAATACCCACTAAAAATCTTCCGACGACGCCCGCCGCTTGTCGAGAAAGAGGCGGGGGCCAGTACCTGGGTTGCAGCTTCTGACACCCCGCCTGCGGCCAACGTCCCCCGGACCAAAACCGGGAGGACCTCCTCAGAGAGGCGCAGTGGACGCGCCCCTCCTACCTCCCCCTGCGACCATAGCGTGTGTGGCCGACTTCCCGGAGGGTCCATGGTTAGACAGCAGGGGCCCCCTGCCCCCGCTGCCTAGACCCTCCTGGCGCTGCTGAGCGGGCCCTCCTGGCCTACCCGCTGCGCCCTCCATAGGTCCCTCTTAGTTTCCCCCCCGGTAGTCAGTACTAAGGGCACCCAGAGTCGTCGGTCTCTGGGTGTTACCTTTTCCCTAGCGCCTCCTGCGCCCTACCGGGAGGTACTTAGCCCCCCCACCACGACAAGGTGGAGACCAGTCGGGGGGGTAACCAGTCGGGGGGGAGCAAAGCGTCACCTGTGCCAACCTGTGCAGGATACGTTTCGTTAACACACATAGTAAACTTGGTGCTGTAAAGTTTTAATACGTTAGATTCTATTTAAAAAATAAAACCGGCCAAGTGCGTGTCGGGCCACGCGCAATATAGGGTTCCGTAGTCACCCTTTGCCATAATGTCGCTATATGATCAGGTTCAGCTGTTCCCCGATAGATATCACTACTACGATATGAATGAAATTTTAATACATTTAATACAAAAAATTATTTGATTGTCGTCCATTACTCGAAAACCAGTACAGCCTTTTTTTCAGCCACTCTGAAAGTACCGTTTACCTGGTGGGGGGGGCGGATACTGAACTCTATCAATTTTTTCCACTTTAAAGCTTAATGTTTCGAAAACGGATCCCTAAATCGAAAAATGGGTTTAAGAAACTCGTATTACTTTTGAAAGACCTTTCTAACGATACCCAACATGATAAGATAGACTCGAGAAAAAAAAATCATTCCTACTTTACGTGTAGGGGAGGTACGTTACAAAACAATATTTTTAAAAATTTTATTCTACAGGTTTGTCGACGTGATTAATATGTATACCCACACCAATTTTCAGCTGTCTAATGTTAATAGTCTCTGCACTAACCCGCGGACGGACGGACGGACGGACGGACGGACATGGCGAAACTATAAGGGTTCCTTGTTTACTACGGAACCCTAAAAAGGTGACCTAAATGCGAAGGACGCTCAATGTACTGTCATACTTAACAGTGCAACACTAAAAGTATGTTGGCGCTCATCAATTTATATTGCTGGATCTCGGGTATATAATATGATTATAGCAGACCAGGGGCGGGGTCAGTAATCAACCTTCCGTGCTTTGCAAGTTCCATATTCCAATTCGTTAATTCAATTCAATCCGTTAACTTTAGAGCCTCATGGCATCTGCCACTCACTCTTAACTGAGTTCCAGCTGTAGTAATAGTTCTGGTTATAGTTATTCATGTACACAGGCTACCCTCGAGTACGGCGAGAGAGCGATGAAAGAGATGAAATTGGCGAAACCCTGGTCCTATGACTTTCCGAAGTTATGTGCGTTATTATCACTTGCCTTGTGCCTCGGAAAGAAAGTTAATCAATTGGTCCTTGCTGTTATGAAGAACTATGGCAGTCGTTATCAGGAAGTCGGTGCCTTCTTATATCTTGTCAGATGGTTTAACCAAAGAGTGATGTATCCTTTTTTTTTCTTTTAAATAATAGTTCCGTGCGTCTAGCACATCTAGCCAGTGTCAAATAAGTGATATATTAATAATATATAATTCATAGTAAATGAGAATGAGTGATGATAAAGATGATAAATGGTAAATGAGATACCCTCCCCTAAGCCCTTGAGTCCTCAGTAAAGATGTGGGACTATACTGAAGATCACACATGGACTCCTTGAGAGAATTTGAAAAGTGATGTTGCACTGCTTTGTTTGATTTACCAACACTCATATATATTCACAAACACTTAACGGTTAATAATCCACCGTTATTACACATTAATGCTAGAAATATCACAAATTTTAGAAAATAAAACAAAACTGCAGACATGACGCTTCACTTTCCCGTCAAGAAGTCTGATGTATCCTTCTGAATTGCGAAGGTCAGTTGCTCCATGTAATTCAGCCATGGTTAGACCAGTGGCTAGGTTGTGATGTTGACAGCTAGCATTGAGTCCATACTGGTACATATATACATACGCTCCCATATATCCCATTCATACAGGGCGGTATCCTTGCAACAACTATGTAAAATAGATCTATAATAGTATTAGCAAAGGTTATTATAAGCTCAGAGATCTCTAGATGAAACGTGAAAAGTGGTGAGAAGTGGCTAGCCCTTCGCTCACTACACATTCACATTGACACTAGGCGAAATAGCCTTAGTCGCATTCTGCGATATCCTCGGAAAGACATGGCGTGGTGGAAAACTATGGAGATAACGCGGTTTTTCAAACTTTTGAAAATACTGCTTTTGTTTGTGAATTAGGCAGCTAAGCTCATGAGTGGGACAAGTGGGAATACGCGGAAATTTAATTGGGAACGGAATACGGGCACTTCAATTTTTCAGAGTGGGTCCTTTAGAATTTCAAATCTACAGAACACAAAAGTCAAAAGTCGATTCCTGCGAGGGAATTTGCTACGGTAAAAGAGTATATCGAATATACCTTATGAGTATTTCGCGTGTAGAATTATAAGCGACTGTAATCTTACAAATTGTAACAGTTGTGCCTATGAACGAAAGTACCCGAAAAATAATAAATTTTCTATTCTGACCGATGGCGTTTAACTTGTTATGCTATAATAGTATTGCTTTATTTGATCATCATCATCATATTATTCTAAGTGTCCACTGCTGAACATTGCCCCCCCCCCCCCAACAATTTCCCATAATCACCACGCTGGGCAGGCGGGTCGGTGATCGCCGTTCCAGCCAGTACGCAGGATGACGCTGCAGCTCATCATCCGGTATGATTTCTCGTCGTCGACTCTTACGACTCCACATGAGATACATAGTTTTGCATAAAACATTAATAATTTCTATAAAATCTATCAACACATGAAAGCAGTCATTTTTAATAAAATGTATGACCATATATGGACCTGGACAAAGCTCTTTATATAAATTATTACTTATGCTGGAACTCCGATTAGTGTGTAAAGTAAGAAATACGAAACTTGCCTGACATATGTAGTAGTTTATTAATCCAACCCCTAGACTATTTTAGACAACCGTCATAATTAAAATAAAACACCATCTCAAAACAGATACGTCAATAGAAGGTTTTTTGGAACCAACGCGGAACAAGAGATATTGCGACATATTTTTTGTAAAAGAAAGTGTACGAGTTTCGATGTGTGTTTGTGCATATAGTGGATTTTCAGACATTACTTCAAGTACACTTCTCTATTACAAGTGTAAGAAATTGGTGTTTTGCAGCGAATGGTGATATTCTGTGTTAATTCCAAAACACCACTACCTACTTTACTGGGTTATGACTTTGACTTGACTCGACTATAACGCTGACTTACTGACGATAACGCTGCATTTATGCCAATAACTTGATTTAATACATTACTAGACACTGGCAAATATTCTAGACGTCCATAAATCATCGTCGAAAATGAAACAAAACTGCAGACATGACGCTTCACTTTCCCGCTATGAAGTCACATAAGTTGTTAAGTTTCACTTGGATTTCTTGGCGGGAAAGTGAAGCGCCATGTCTGCAATTTAGTTTTATTTTCAAAAAAAAATTATATATGAAACATAAATGGGTAATAATGGTGGATTATTAACAGTTAAGTGTTTGTAAACGTATAGGAGTGTTCGTAAATAAAACAAAACAGTGCAAGATCATTTTTCAAAAATCACTTAAGACAATGTGAAATCTTTGGTGCTGAAAGGAAGAAAATAATTTAATCAGTTAAGGGCACGCAAAGCACCTTCCGACAGACCTCTATGATGTGAGTAAACCAGCTAAGAGTTAAATTAATGTGAAGGCCCATCTGTATTAGTTACAGAGTAGGTATAAAAGAGTCAATTAATAAACATAATAGGTTGGGGAAAAAGTCTTTTCGTATTTTTTTCAAAGTTTATTTACATTTATTTACAATATATATGTACCGTTTTGTTGAATAACTTTCTGCCATTTTGTGGGCAGAGACATTATCCCGTTACTGTAGAAACTTTGGGACTTCTGATCAAAAAAACGGGACAAATAGTTTTGGCATTCCTCTCTTGAGGTCAACCTTACAGAACCTAAAGAATTCTGCAGAGACCGAAACAGGTGAAAATCTGAAGGCGCAAGGTCAGGGCTATATGGTGGATGCACTAGGACCTCCCAGTCGAACTCTCTTAATTTTTGCTGAGTGGCTAAAGATGTGTGTGGTCTAGCGTTATCGTGATGAAAGACCACACCCTTCCTGTTGATCAATTCCGGCCGTTTTCTCTCGACTGCTTCCTTTAATCTCATCAGTTGCTGGCAGTAAAGATCAGAATCGATGGTTTTGCCGGGCGGTAAAAGCTCATAATAAACAATGCCCTTCCAATCCCACCATACACACAGCATCACCTTATTTCGTGTTAGGCCAGGTTTGGCCACAGTCTGTGAAGCCTGGCCAACTTTCGACCACGACCTTTTTCGCACGTTCTTGTCGTACGTGATCCACTTTTCATCGCCAGTTATCAATCTCTTCAAAAACGGCTCGGTTTCATTACGTCTCAATAATGAATCGCAAATGAGTACACGGTTCATTAAGTTTCTTTGAGTGAGCTCGTGTGGCACCCAAATATCGAGCTTTTTTGTATAACCAGCTTTCTTCAAATGGGTCAAAACTGTTTTGTGGTCAATTCCCAGTTCTTCAGCTACATCGTAACTACTAATATGCCGATCTTGCTCCACTCTTTCAAAAATGGCGTCCATTTTATTCGTAACAGGGCGACCAGAGCGAGGTGCATCTTTAACATCAAAATTTCCGCTTATTTGTGCTACTCTTACTGACACTGCATCAGGTCCATAAACATCACAAATTTTTTTCACTGCTTGAGTTGCATTTTTGCCTTTTTTATAATAAAATTTTAAAATGTATCGAATTTCTTCATTAGATTCACTCATTTTTACGGAGAGAAAAACAAATGAAAAATAGCGGGAAACAACTTTTTTTTATTTTTTTCTTTTCTTTATAATGGAACCTTTTTAATGTTACCAAAACCAGCCAGACACAAATAGTACAGTCAAAAAAAATTTATAATAAGTTTATACCTACGTTATGCGAAAAGACTTTTTCCCCGACCTAATACATACAAAATATCACGCCTCTTTCCCCGAAGAGGTACGCAGAGGCATGTAATATGCCCACATTTCGCCAATTATATTGTAGATGGCGAGCCTTTTGCCGCTTACCACTTTTATGTTCGCCAGAGCCTCGTCCGTTGTTCGGCAGGTGCACCATTTGCAGGTGAGGTTGGCTTGGGCTCCTCAGGTCTTGGTAGGATCATACATCTATTATTGAATTAAAAAAAAACTTTTTTTTTGGTGTTGGCAGAACAGGACACTATACTGATTATGGGGAGGCACACGACCTACTATGAGTGAAGCACCAAGATTATTAGGTGAGCATATTGAGGTCGATTTCGTCGACGCTTCTAAGCTCGTGGGTTCATTTCCCGCTGGGAACAACGTTTTATGTGCATTAACGTGGGAAATTAGTCTTGATGTAGGTGTATTCTACTTGTGTTTTGTACGTATTTACAAAAAAAATGTGTTTAATTATTTATTGTTGTTTAGTAATCATAATATAATATAAAGTCTGCTTAGTTTGGAGCTAAATCGCTATGTGTAAAAAGTCTACAGAATTATTTCATCCACTAACGTCCAAAATGTCAAGATAAAATTTAAATATATTATGAGGTAAATAATTGCTGTAAAACTAAGAAGGAGTTGATATGCCGCTGATATTAAACGGTTTCATAATTTTTTTGTTTTCCTTGCGTTTACAGCTATAGATCGATTATGTTTATCTAAAAAGCGAAGTAATAGTCACCTTTCAGTTTAATATATCGGTCGAGAGCATATACTATAGAGGCGTCACAAATAACAAAATGAAGAGCGGCGATATCCCAGTGGCGAAACCCATAGTCTTCAAATTCAAAGGGTCTCGGTTCAATTATCGCTTTTCCGTGGTTCAGAAAGCACGTTATGCCGTTGGTCCCGGCTGTCATGAACATCACTAGCAGTCGTTATTACAAAGTCAGTGCTTAATAACATCCTTAGAGCTGCATTTATCATAGAATGATGTGTCCTGATGATGAGGTCAAACGTGACATGAGGCAGTCACTTCACGTAACAATTTAAATTCAGCCAATTCTGTTGAGACCAGTGAGCAGACCCTGGGCTCTAAGTCTAGGAAAACCAGTACAATATAAGTATATGATGGGAAATGAAGTTAGTAGTTTATTGTATTACGAGTATGCTTCATTACCATTAACTAGCCTTTCACATACGACGGTACTGTAAAAAATCTATAACATACAAAATAATTTTTGCAGATTTTTAATTTCAGTTTTCTTAAGTTTCGGAGAGAACGGGAAGAATAGGCTATAATATTCGAATTCGAATATTCTTTTTTTCTTAATAACTTAAAAGATATTTGATTTATAATTCCTGAACCATTTTTTTTAAATATTTTGGTTTTAAATTCTCACAACCATTCCTTTCTTTAATATGTCACACACACGGAACAGAAAAAACTAGTGGAAATGGTAAGTGACAAAATTAGTATGAAGACCGTTGTCGCCAAACTCACACAAATAAACCATTGACCGTATATTACACTACAGATAAACAATGAGCGTAATTGGTCATTTTTATTTTAGTCAAAATTAGCTTAAGTCAATTGTTCTACACCGGAAAATATACATTCATCCACTATAATAAGATTTAATTTGCTTAAAAAAAAATACTTAAAACATTCTTTAAGCTAAATTCAAACTACCTATGATTTTTGAGAAAGTATCGCTAGATGGTGTTGTTGTTTGTTGAAGCAATTATAACCCTTATTAAAATCACAATAAGGTTGTCATTACCGCCACAGACGTAGATTCTACTGCTAGTCTGCCAGTGCAGGGTGTCGCTTTGATTGTTGCAGTAGAAAGCGATATCGATAGATACGTTCGATAAAAACATGAAGTTTTTGAGAAATTTGTAACAACTTTTATTATACCTACATCGAAAATAGAATAGAATGAAAAACACGTTTATTTAAAATTTATTTTATTGTCCTTGAAATAAAACATATTTATTTAAAAACTGACGTTTTGAAAGTTTTATTTTTAATTTTAATAAATGATGTATGCGAACATTTATATATTTTTCGACAATTGCTTTCATCAAATCAGTGACATGATTGGACGCAGGAAATATATATATATATATATATATATATATATCGATATATCGTAATACATTATTTTCATTTATCGATAATATCAGTATTTCACCTGACTACATCATTAACTATGTAGCGAAGAACATTCGACATGGACTTGCCTAATACAGTTAAGCCAAAATGGACTTTATTTAAATACATTAAGGTTTATTTTAGCTAGTCGTTCAATTAAATAACGTGTAAACAGAAATTACATAATTTTCTTAGAATACAATTAAAATATTACTTACCGATGGTACGAAACACCTCCATTTATAAGATTTTTTCTCCTACTATCATTTTTGCACCATAAAATGGAACAATACGGCATATTTTTTAAAATCAAGGGAACGCAACGACTACCAACTCGACGTGATGTCAGAACACAACTGCGGCTTGACTCAATGAAGTAAGCGTAACAGCGCCTACTTGTGACACGCGCGATACGCCTACTTAGCACTTCCACTAGTTTTTTCTGTTCCGTGGTCACACACATGATAAGAAATATTTATTTTTTTGTTGATGTGTCAATTGTAATATTATAGTGCCGGCAATGTCCTCCTTTGCGTATAAGTTAAGAAACTTGATGTACATATTTTGCTAAAATTCAATTTAGAAGGTCCGGTACATTCGAAGAAAATTAGATGTGACTGAGAGCCATTTGAGTGATCCTATATGTGATTTGTGACCGTACCAAAATATTCATGCATGTTTATTTATTGTCTAGTATAATCTCTGTTTATTTTAGGCGTAGATAACGTATAACATAATAAACGAATATTTATTATGCACAACATTGATGGATATCAAACTATTGGATAATAGTTTCGTCTCTATAGTATATGTGGTCGATAATTCAAGCTCGACGACGCGGCGGCGCCGTTTCAAACACATTTGACCTAAGCAAGGACTTAACTGAAATGACAATATATCTTAACTTGCAAAACAAGATTATTAGAATCTTTTCTAGATGTTTAGTTGTTTATGTAACTGTTTTTGTAGGAAGCATTGTATAAAGTGATTTGGGTAATGCCGTTGGTATTTGTTTAACATATAAAACTATTAAGACTTAGGTTAATCAACTTTTAGTAGCGATTCAGTTACGACACAGTTCCATAATTCTGCATATAAAATTAATTCTGTTTATTTATGAACCTACGATTTTTTCTTTTCTTTTTTAATGTACTCATTTAGAGCAATTATTACCAGTGTCAGGTAATGTAAGAAATCAAGTTATTTCAATAAGATAAATTCAATATTATGCAGCGTTTCTTAAGAGGCTTTGTAACTAACACCGAAAATCAAAATCACTATTTACTAAAAATGCGACTTTTCTGCACATAGGTTGAACAATTGAATGCGCAAAATGATGGTATTTTTCCGTGTTCACGCCAACCAGCCTTATAGAGTGTTAACGTTCCAAATTAGAAAATTGTGAGTTAATTTTATTTTAATCAATTTCAAGTTAGTATGTGGCGTTACCACAATTGGGGTACGTGGACTCGTGTTAACACACCGTGTAGCGCAGACAAGGTAGCTGTCCCCGCTGATAGTAGGTATGGTAACATCTCAGCTCATTAACGTCCCACTACTGAGTAAGGGCCTCCACTAACAAACAAACATGACATTGGGTCGACCACGCGAACCCAGTGCTTATTGACAGAGGTGAGAGGCGTCCAGTACATCGGCCTCCTACATGGATTAACGACTACCACATAGAGTGATAACATGTAGCACCGGCTTAACGTACCTTCCGAAGCATGAAATGTCTGGATATGAAATGCCACCCAAACGGTCACCCATCCAAAGACTGACCTCCGTGAACACTGCTTTACTTTGGTTATCGTTTCGAACCACCTAGCAACAAGGAGATTAGACTGCTTTTAGGAATATATTTATAGATAGGTAAATTGTTATTTCGCGTGTATCCCTCCCTTCAACTTGTGATCTTGAAAAACCTTCTTGGAAAAAGGAATACCGATTCGAATCTAGGCTGGGCACGCATTCCACAGCCCACAATCTAAAAATAAAGTATAATAAAAGCAATAGACGCTATGAAAGGAATTGTAGGCGATTATATTATGTTCTCTCAAAACTTCTATTTTGTTTTCAGATTTTTACTACTAAAACGTTTTTATAAAATTGTGCAGATATAATAGGTTGGGGAAAAAGTCTTTTCGTATTTTTGTATGAAAAGTCAAGACATTTTTTTCAAAGTTTATTTACATTTATTTACAATATATATGTACCGTTTTGTTGAATAACTTTCTGCCATTTTGTGGGCAGAGACATTATCCCGTTACTGTAGAAACTTTGGGACTTCTGATCAAAAAAACGGGACAAATAGTTTTGGCAGTCCTCTCTTGAGGTCAACCTTACAGAACCTAAAGAATTCTGCAGAGACCGAAACAGGTGAAAATCTGAAGGCGCAAGGTCAGGGCTATATATGGTGGATGCACTAGGACCTCCCAGTCGAACTCTCTTAATTTTTGCTGAGTGGCTAAAGATGTGTGTGGTCTAGCGTTATCGTGATGAAAGACCACACCCTTCCTGTTGATCAATTCCGGCCGTTTTCTCTCGACTGCTTCCTTTAATCTCATCAGTTGCTGGCAGTAAAGATCAGAATCGATGGTTTTGCCGGGCGGTAAAAGCTCATAATAAACAATGCCCTTCCAATCCCACCATACACACAGCATCACCTTATTTCGTGTTAGGCCAGGTTTGGCCACAGTCTATGAAGCCTGGCCAACTTTCGACCACGACCTTTTTCGCACGTTCTTGTCGTACGTGATCCACTTTTCATCGCCAGTTATCAATCTCTTCAAAAACGGCTCGGTTTCATTACGTCTCAATAATTAATCGCAAATGAGTACACGGTTCATTAAGTTTCTTTGAGTGAGCTCGTGTGGCACCCAAATATCGAGCTTTTTTGTATAACCAGCTTTCTTCAAATGGGTCAAAACTGTTTTGTGGTCAATTCCCAGTTCTTCAGCTGCATCGTAACTACTAATATGCCGATCTTGCTCCACTCTTTCAAAAATGGCGTCCATTTTATTCGTAACAGGGCGACCAGAGCGAGGTGCATCTTTAACATCAAAATTTCCGGACTGAAAACGTTTGAACCAAATTTGTGCTACTCTTACTGACACTGCATCAGGTCCATAAACATCACAAATTTTTTTCACTGCTTGAGTTGCATTTTTGCCTTTTTTATAATAAAATTTTAAAATGTATCGAATTTCTTCATTAGATTCACTCATTTTTACGGAGAGAAAAACAAATGAAAAATAGCGGGAAACAACTTTTTTTATTTTTTTCTTTTCTTTATAATGGAACCTTTTTAATGTTACCAAAACCAGCCAGACACAAATAGTACAGTCAAAAAAAATTTATAATAAGTTTATACCTACGTTATGCGAAAAGACTTTTTCCCCGACCTAATATATTTGCCTCTGCCTACCCCTTCGGGAAAATAGGCGTGATATCATGTGTGGAGGTCAGTTTACCTGCACACCTTTCATGAGGTCGTGGGTTAGCTTGACCTTATGAGCTGAATGTTTCAGCAGTTATATGCTACCGATATGGACGCTTTTTTTTAAAGGTGTACCATCATCATCATTATATCCTAGCATTATCCCGGACTTAAGCTCAGGGCCCAGTGTCTGCTCACTGGTTTAACCAGATTTAGCTGAAATTCAGTATTTTAAAGTGGTAACAAACTTTTTAAAATATATTTTTTATCTATAATATGTCTAAAGACCGCCTCGGCCTTTAACATTTTCTAATTTTCTGAATAAAAAGTATCTCCTTATGTATTATGATTACTGTTAACAAGACTTTTTGTAAACATTTAAAAATAAGCAGTTATTATGAAATTAATTTATATCAAACCGACCCTTTCAATTTTATTTATTTCTTTAGACAATCTTAATGTACATATATATGTTTAAGAATGTATGTGTTTGTTATTAATAGTATATCTAGAATTTATGTATAATTTATTACTAAAAATAATTTATTCAAACTACACAGGTGTTACTCCGGGCGCACGTAATACTAATAAAGTACTAATTTGTAATTCACACTACGAATATGTAACCGAAGTTTGTCGCAGAAACTGAGATTTGAATATCGGCAAGTTTGCCCTTAACCCCCGATGAACTACGGATACGGCTTGATAACCAATTCAAATAGGAACGTTTATGTCTATTACATTGTATGAAGGTTGTATAAATTGTCATCTGCATTGACAACAGTATTTACATTCACTATCATTTATAACATGGAACTTTGAAATGTATTCAGTAATATGTCAGTCATTCATGTTTATACAATGTAAGCTGTATTTAATACACACGAAAAGAGCAGCTGCTAGTAAAATACCAATATGAGCATACTTTTTGATCAGAATTAAATATACAAAGAATAAGAAATGGAACAGGAAACACATACCTAAAAGCAGCTTTTATAGCCACGGCCACTAGGTACCCATTATTAAGTATTTGTACGACTTAGAAGTAATAATAGTTCAACTTAGTACGTAGTTAGTCAAAAATACAAGTTTTATTATTAATAGTATCCAAAAGTGCCGAAATAACCCTATCGTATATAAACCTCTCTTATAAATCATTATAATTCGTCTATGTCCCCTATAAACTATTTTTACTACTATATTTCAACATTAAGACTGACTAGGGTTCACCTTAAAGTATTTTTCTAATTGACTTACTTGAAGTTCTTTCAGGGTAACAATGTTAATTAACGTTTCAGTGCAACAACAGGGAGAGTGCACATTTGAGAAGACATTATAAGTATATTTGTATTGTACCGGGTAAAGACAAAATTCAGATTCCTTATGGTAATAAGCGACGAGTCTACTTCTAAATCATTACAGTTTTATCTTAAATATTGAATACAGCCTAAGTCAGTAACTAGACATAATTAAATTAGTTTTTTATTAATAAATAAAATTAATTTAGGAAGGAAATAGTATAAGGAAGTCCACTAAGTAGTGGAAGGGTACACATAGACCAATCTTTGATAATTTCAATAAAGCCTGAAGTGTGAAAAATAAAAGACGCGAGAACAATGAATGCGGTTAGTACGAATAATGTATGATAATATTGTATTATGTGACGGTCTACCCCTGTGGTATTGTATGTACGATTATTGATTTGGACGACCGATATGGCGTGGTGGCGATTATACCCGCACTTCACTCCTGAGGTCGTGGGTTCGAATCCCGCACAGGACAAATGTTTGTGTGCATAAACATATACATTTGTTCTGGTTTGGGTGTTTTTATTTACAAAAAAAGTATTTATATATTTTTATCCGATATTTCGATGGCAGCAAAGTAGAAACGGACATCTACATATTTCACATTTTTCTTTTTTTTGTAAAAATAAGCTTATACCAACCCTCTTTACAATTCTGAATAAAAATAATTTCATTTTTCAACGTATTTTAAGAAATTTAATACGTAAAAAAAGATATCTGCGCTTGAATTTTTAAAATCACCGCAGTAGATACAGACATTTGAATTTAACCGCCTTTACGCCGGAACATCCGCAGATCAACGAAACGTAAAAAATTACATCTGTAATTTGTCTCCGTTATCATGCACATGGATTAGTTACAAAATTCATTAAATTTGTATTGGTTATACGATTTAACTTTTTAGTATCCTTACGTTACTTGTTATTCCAACCATGAGTGTCAAACGAAACAAGCTACTAATAGATATGGCCAAAAAAGGCGTACAGATAGATATATCTGAGATTTCAAAATTGATATACAAAAAATATCATATAATAATAACGATTTTAATAATGATTTGATAAATTGTTATTTCCCATTTAAATAAATATTTTTTTATCATAGCATATTGTATAAAATTAACCCACTTAATTACTCCTAAGATCAATACTACGCATATTGTTAATAAGAATGTGGCCAGATTATTAAAAAAACCCAAAACAAACAAAAATCTCAGACCAGCTCGAAAGTAACATTTTGTTTTTCCGTAACATTTGATTTTCAAAAAAATCTTAATTGTTCTCATGGTGAAGTCAGCTCATTTTATTATAAAAGAAAATTATCTATTAATAATTTCATTGTTTTATGATATGGGTCTTAAGCTATTTGCTACATGGGGGATGAAACAACTACCAGAAGAGGATCCAATGAAGTGGTCAGCTGCCTCTTTAACTTTATAAATAGAAAAGTACAACAAGGAATAGAAGACGTACTGTTGTGGTCTGATAAATGTGGCGGGCAGAATCTTAACCGCATTGTTTTTGCTATGTATGTGCATGTTCCCAAAACTTTTGATATTAACATTTGTCATAGATTTTTAGACAAAGAGCATACCCAATAAGAGAGCGACAGGGTCCTGATAGAACGATCGTCGAAAAACAAAATGATTTTCTCACCGCAATAGTAAGTAGTATACCTGTGTGAGCTGGAGCAAATCAAATAGAGAACTCAATTAAGTCGTAGAAATAAATCAGAATGATATTTCAGATTTTAAGGCTACTCTTAATCAGCACAAATGGATTGAAAATGAAGATGGAGACAAAGAAATATGGAATAAAGTTCGCGAAATAATGGTAGACTCAACAAATCCTGATAAAATATTTTATAAGTGCGACTTGAACGAGAAATCAGCAATAAGTGATAATAGTTTCAAAAGGAAAAGCAGAAGAATGGCTAATTATACACAAAGAACTTGCGAAACTATATTGACTAAAACTATATTATTTATATAGGGACATTACTACGACTAAATGCAAGATTTTAATGTCCTTGTGTCAACAAAATTTAATCCCACCAAGATACCATGATACCATGATTTCTATAGTGTTTTGATCTCTTTTTATTTCTTTATATGAATTAAAATAGTTTATTTGAAAAAATTTTGATTATTATGACAAATAATTATTACATTTAAAAAAAACAGTGGGACGATTTTTTATTTAAAAATACAATTCGGAAACCAAAAGGTTTTGCATTAATAGACGTAGACAGAGCTATGTGAAAAAGAGTAAGCGTTGTAAATGAAGACATCTAGAATATTTCAGTTTATAATAGTTGCAATCTGTTTTAAGGCAGTTAAGTTTATTTAAAATATCCTTAATATTTACACCTAGAGACTCTGTCATTTTACATAAAATATTTTAATTAAAATAAGCGATCTTTTGATTCCGACGTAGAAGCGGACTTCCGGTAGTAGTCTTTTTATACGTCGAAGTTTTTACGAAGTATAAACGTTCATCTACATTATTTTAAAGAAAAATAATAGGTTGGGGAAAAAGTCTTTTCGTATTTTTGTATGAAAAGTCAAGACATTTTTTTCAAAGTTTATTTACATTTATTTACAATATATATGTACCGTTTTGTTGAATAACTTTCTGCCATTTTGTGGGCAGAGACATTATCCCGTTACTGTAGAAACTTTGGGACTTCTGATAAAAAAAACGGGACAAATAGTTTTGGCAGTCCTCTCTTGAGGTCAACCTTACAGAACCTAAAGAATTCTGCAGAGACCGAAACAGGTGAAAATCTGAAGGCGCAAGGTCAGGGCTATATGGTGGATGCACTAGGACCTCCCAGTCGAACTCTCTTAATTTTTGCTGAGTGGCTAAAGATGTGTGTGGTCTAGCGTTATCGTGATGAAAGACCACACCCTTCCTGTTGATCAATTCCGGCCGTTTTCTCTCGACTGCTTCCTTTAATCTCATCAGTTGCTGGCAGTAAAGATCAGAATCGATGGTTTTGCCGGGCGGTAAAAGCTCACAATAAACAATGCCCTTCCAATCCCACCATACACATAGCATCACCTTATTTCGTGTTAGGCCAGGTTTGGCCACAGTCTGTGAAGCCTGGCCAACTTTCGACCACGACCTTTTTCGCACGTTCTTGTCGTACGTGATCCACTTTTCATCGCCAGTTATCAATCTCTTCAAAAACGGCTCGGTTTCATTACGTCTCAATAATGAATCGCAAATGAGTACACGGTTCATTAAGTTTCTTTGAGTGAGCTCGTGTGGCACCCAAATATCGAGCTTTTTTGTATAACCAGCTTTCTTCAAATGGGTCAAAACTGTTTTGTGGTCAATTCCCAGTTCTTCAGCTACATCGTAACTACTAATATGCCGATCTTGCTCCACTCTTTCAAAAATGGCGTCCATTTTATTCGTAACAGGGCGACCAGAGCGAGGTGCATCTTTAACATCAAAATTTCCGGACTGAAAACGTTTGAACCAAATTTGTGCTACTCTTACTGACACTGCATCAGGTCCATAAACATCACAAATTTTTTTCACTGCTTGAGTTGCATTTTTGCCTTTTTTATAATAAAATTTTAAAATGTATCGAATTTCTTCATTAGATTCACTCATTTTAACGGAGAGAAAAACAAATGAAAAATAGAGGGAAACAACTTTTTTTATTTTTTTCTTTTCTTTATAATGGAACCTTTTTAATGTTACCAAAACCAGCCAGACACAAATAGTACAGTCAAAAAAAAATTATAATAAGTTTATACCTACGTTATGCGAAAAGACTTTTTCCCCGACCTAATAGATAAAGCGACAAAACATATTAAAAAATAAATAAATCTGATTATTTTAATCCGTTATGGAAAGTTTCATGTTAATTCATTCATAACTCTCAAAATGGCAACATTTTTTTACTAAATGTGCTCTCCTGTAAAGTAAGTGTTTTGTAGATGTCCGTTTCTACTTTGCTGCCATCGATTTAGTATCCATAACACAAGTTCTTGAAGATACTTATCTTGAAACAGAATAATTAGTGTAATTGTCAGAAATATTTATGACATATTATTTATTGATTAGTGACACGTCTGGTCATCATCATTACAGTGCTACACAAAGCTTTACATCAAGTTTTGAACGAAACTGAGCTAGACTTAACTGTTATGCCTTTCACGGAACGAAGATTATGTAGGTAGTAGGTAAGTCATTGCTAGATATTGTACCGCCAAATTTAAGCCAGATTTTGTTCCGATTTGAAGTGTGTTTGTTTTAGCTGCTTTTCTCGGTAGGCAGAGGAATATAATACGCCCACACTTGGTCAATCATATAGTTGGTTCCCAGTTTGCTAGAGCCTCGCCTGTTGATAGACAGGTGCACCACTTGCAGGTAACCTTCAAGTCCTAAGGTCTTAATAGGACTAGTCTATTGAATAGATCTCACTGCTTAGATTTATAAAGCTGGTTTAATTTCAAACAATGAAATACCAAATGTCTGACATTATAGCAGAACTACATCTTCAAGAGAAAAAAATTAACGAAACAGTATACAGAATAATAATTGTGCAATATTTCAATATAGCATGTGTTTGACTGAACTTAAATTCTGCCACACAAAAAAGGTAAAACCGGGGGCAAAACCTCAAAAAAAAGAAAATTGTATATTGAAAATTACCACACAAAAGGTCACCCACCGCTTCACGCGTCCCAATTACTCACCTTTGTAAATGTTACTCTAAACACTTACAGTGTCATTTTCCAGAAACATTAACATTCTTCTTGTCTGTTTGTAATAACTGCTGCAAAACTAAACGCTCACCTCAGTTACTGCTATTCGTGCAATAAGGGATATTGCATTGCGCGACCACTAAATTAATATCCTGCAGCAATTTCTTTTTAATACCTCGAGAACGAGCAACAATAATCAAACGGGGCAGTCATTTCAATTATACGATAGACATTTTCCTAGTATTGGGAAGACTACTGACTTTACTTTGGGACTTTCTATTTCCAAATATGTTTTACCCAACAAAAAAACGTTACGTATGAGGACAATTTAAGAAACTCTATAATGATATATTTTATTACATACATACATAATATCACGCCTTTTTCCCCGAAGGGGTAGGCAGAGGCATGTTATGCGCCCATATTACGCCAATTGCCGCTTACCGGAAACTAAATTGTGATAAATTACTTTTTTAACGAGTGGACTTCCAGTCTTCCGTCTGTATATCACCAAAATCTTCTAACATGAGTATGATATTCAAAACTTTTTGCCTCTGGGTGCTACACTTCTCGCCAAAAGTGTGCATAGTGAAGTAACACCTGAAAGCTCACCATGATCTTTTAGTGGCAATCATTGTTTTGTTTATCATGTCGTTTATCATAAAGTCTTAACTTATCTACATCGTATGAAAAACCGTTCAGTTTTTGAGTTTGTCGCGTTCGACAGACGCGGTAGAGGTGTCTTTTTTGTAATATGTGGCGATAAGAAGCTTCTTTACTTTCTTGATAGTTTGATATTTATTTCCATTTGCGGAATTTCGTATTTTTTCCTAGTGTACCTAGCTAGTGGTCTTTTGGGAAGCTTTTCAAATCATTGAAAAGACCAATTGTTTTGTAGAGGTCATGTATGTAAAACCGAAAATCCAGTGATTCCGGTGATAGATAAGACCAGAAACTCTCCCTTTTCTGTCTTTGGGCAAAAGCATAAGCTGTGTATTAGGACTATACTGGACTAACATAATGATTAGGAATAAACATCAGTATATGATCACAATTTCAAATATTTGAAATTTTGGAGCACCATATTTGGATGTGGCGTAAGTGGCGTATATTCGAGGTGAGGTAGAAAAGTTAGAATATATACGGACTCCGGGGCAGTCATCTCTGCTCCGAGCTTTTGAAATAATATTTCTTATAAGCAAACCTAGTTGCATGATACAAAATTATGGTAAAATATTTTGCTTTTAAAATTCTAACCGTGAGTCAAAATAATTTAAAATTTCTATATTTTTTACAAAGTAAATGTTTAACATAACACTCCACAGATCAGTATAGATATAACTTTATTTAAAACTCAGTAAAATGTGAAGAAAAAAAAATTTGTTCAATTTCAAGAAGACTTTACTATGTATTTTAAGCAGCGCGATTATAAGGCTTACTCTATTATATAAAAGTATGTTCGAAAACTATCGAGAAAGAAATATTCCGAATCTGCTTATTGCTCTCTTATGCTGAGCTCATTGGCCACACGCACATTAAAACATTTATCCCTGTTTGCACGTAGAATCCCATTTTACTCCTCTTTTTTTCCTAAACCTCAGCAATAAATCCACAAAAAATAGTTTATTGCTTAAAATAGAGTTACTTAAGAGAGAGGTGACCTTAGCGACAGGTAAACATTTTTAAAATTCTTTGTACAATTTTAGAAGCACAAAGGCTCATCCTGTGCAGTAGATAGTAACGTACAGTTAGAACTCTACAAACCCTAAATATATAAGAGCAGAATGCCTGCTGACGCTACGTAAACAAATAGATACTGGCGAATAAGAATTTACTTTTATATGTAAAAAAAAATATCTATAAAATATATAAATATACAAATAAGAAATAAAGAGAAGCGGCTAATCGCCGTCGAAATTAAAAGTTCCGTAGTTGCCTATAGTATGCAGAACTAAAATAATAACATGTAAAATAAGAAAGCTCAAAGTCGCTCAGCGTGCAATGGAGAGAGCTATGCTCGGAGTGTCCCTACGTGATCGAATCAGAAATGAGGAAATCCGTAGGAGGACTGGAGTGACCGACATAGCGAGGCGAGTTTGCAGGCTGAAGTGGCAATGGGCGGGGCACATAGCTCGAAGAACCGACGACCGATGGGGCGTCAAGGTTCTGCAATGGCGACCGCGAACCGGTAAACGTAGTAGAGGACGGCCTCCCACGCGATGGACCGATGATCTGGTCAAGGCGGCGGGAAGCCGATGGATGCAGGCGACTCAGGATCGCTCAATGTGGAAATCTATTGGGGAGGCCTATGTTCAGCAGTGGACGTCAGATGGCTGAGATGATGATGATGATGATGAAAATAAGTTACGAAAGCCCTATTAGGCTGCCCAAACTAAAGATGACCCAGAACGCTACACATAATATCTGCCTTAGCCGTTTGCAGTGAATAAGCGTGGTGGAGCACGGTTGAATTTGAATCTGTATTAATTAATAAATTAATAATTATTAATTACTAAATTAATTATTTATTAATAACGAAATTAATTATTTATTAATTATTAATAATATTTTAATCACGGTCTGAATCCCTCTTACTTTAGTTTTTGAGAGGTAGCCCGTTCTCATTAATTAGTCAGCTCATTATGTCCTGCTGCCGAGTACTTGTTCAGTAAATAACGAAGAAAAGCCTTCTATAAACGATTGTGTTTGAAATTAATTGTCGACTGCGTCCTATTATATTGGTTTAACCGTTTTCACTGAAACAACTTGCTTACATGAATATCTTGACTTGGGTCTGGTTGCTGGTAGAACTTTGGGTGTCCGTTTACCCAAAACTTTCATACCTTTTTTATTGTCATATTGGCGTGATTATATATGTGTTTTACGTAAACAACCCTTCTTTTGGAGCTGTAACATTCCATGTAAGTAGCACAAAGTATATGTAAGTATATTGAGCGAACTAACTACGAAGGAAGTCCCAACTAACCGCTTACATGAGCTACATGTTATGTCTGCTAACTAAAGAATAAAAAAACGAATAAATTTAACTGTAGTAGGAGTTCTGCATCTATCCATTTAGTACAGTCGGAATCACAATGCACTCTCAATGACCCACACCCTCGCACACTTACAAAGAAAGTGTCTCGATTTGGTGCGATGAGAAGAGAAAATAGCAGTTATCCTTCTACGTTGGTATCCTTAGCTTCTATAAGGTCAACTGGTTGGGATAAATTTTTAAAGAAAATTACCTATTTTTTTTTACAAACGATTACGAATTATGTGGTCTATGGAATTAAATAGAAATGGAATATTTATTTTTATTTAATTAAACTCATTATTGATAGTCCTCAAAATAAGAGATTGTATTACGTATCCACGTCCAGCTTTAAAGGCAAGATCATAATTTTATACTACCTGCTTTTTGAGAGAATGCTTCACGAAGTACTCTTGTTTCTCAATCAAGTCAACTTCATCGCAATTTTAAAGTTCGCGGACCTCAAGTGCTACACAAGGCGAGTCACATCACATCTTGTAATATAATTGACGGTTTCTATAATAAATATTTATAAAATATATTCGTTGGTATACGTACCACTGAATACTGACTGACATGGCTTGCTCTTTTTTAATGGTAGAGTAATATTTAAACTAGATTTTTATAAAGAATAATTTTAAAAGCAGCTTGGCAAATTTTCATATTAATTTAAAATTGAACATCATACTTCTGTGGTATTTTTCAACGAACTGTAGACCATTACTCTTTCAAACAGCGGACAAATCAATAATTTAGTTTTGGTTTATTTGTGTTCATAGAAAGTTATAAGGAAAATGGAAACAAGTAGTATGATAAAATAAACGGTTACCGTAACTGGCCATGATTGCCATTAGGGCCCAGGGTCTGCTTACTGGTCAATCAGATTTGACTGAATTTCAGTTACTTATATTGAGCGACTGCCTGACCTCCGCAACCCAGAAGGAAACTACAATCGATGATGAAACCAGAAGTCAAGATGTTAGAACGCACCGACTTCCTAAAAACGACTGCCATAGATGTTCATGACAGCCAGAACCAACTGTTTAACGTGTTTTTCGAAGCACGGAGTAAGCGATTATTACGCACATATCTTCGAAAAGACATAGGTCCCTGGGGTGTAAACCCGAGACCCTCTGAATTTCAAGGCTATGGGTCTCGCTAATGTAACCCCTAAACCTAAAATCTCTCATTATATTAAGAGTATAGAGTACCTAAGTACCTGAGTTACAGCAGTGCATAGTGATTGTAAAAAGATTAAATTGAAGAAAGTAATCTGTTGGAGTGGCTGTATCTTCTTAATAATAAAGGAGCTACAAATTCAGTTACCGAACAGAATTTCTCCCTGATTAGATGGCTCCTTAAGTCCTTAGTAACCAACCACACATCGTTACGTTACTCTGAAAGCTTGCTAAGAGAGATGACAACTCCTAACCACTAAGCATTCAAAGGTATTAAGGTCTTTATTGGATTGAAGGTTAGATATTTTAATAGAATATATCGTCTTATAATGATTAATTACAATGTCTTTTAATGATGACATCACCTCTTAGTGGTTAGCTTATAGCGTTTATGTTACCGTTTAAGTATGGGGCTACCGGGATAATGCTTGGACATGATGACGTAAGAAATAGGATTAATACAAGGTAAGACAATATTGTCATACATAAAACAAGACTTATTATAGTTATCTGTAGATTATAGCTTCAAAAAATATTAATCACTTTGCGTATGTTCATATAAAATCATTCATATTCACAATATGCCTTTGCTCGGGTATCAAAATCAGCGAACTGCGACTTTGTGGCGTGAAATAAAAAAGATAAAGTACTTACATGAATGCAAAAAATGACTGAGGACAAAACGAGCTAATTTGTACCTAATATACCTTAATAAGTGTATATAAACTAAAGTAAAGATAAAGATAATTTTAATTCATCAAATTTGGCGGTGCATACTTCGAAAAGTAATAAATACATATTTAAATAGTAACGTTGTGCCACTTCCTTGATTCCCGAAATTTTCAGTGCCGCCCTCGTGTTGTGAAATCACTAGGAAAGCACAACTTACAGTTTTGAGTCACACGAAAGAAGGTCTAGCAGTGTAATATAGGTCATAACACCAAAGCATTTAATTCAAACAGGTAAGTAATTAAAAGCCCCGATAAAAATTCCATCGCGGTTCCGATTGGTTCAGAGTGCAAAGCTTCCGAAATTCTTAATTTTGAGCTACTATATAGATAGTTGCAGCTGCTAAACGTTACTTGAACTTCACAGTGTGAAATCTTTGGGTAGTTAAACATTAACTAACAATCGGTTAAAATATATAAGCAAAAAAATATATGTAAGAAGAACTTAAAACTAATATGTGTTGTTTAATATTTAAGCGTCAGCTTTAGGAGTCAAACTGATATCAGCAACACAAAAAGTATTGCGTTTTCAGGTTGACTTTACGGATTTATCCAACTTCAATAAATTCTATTGAAGCGCTCGTAGCTCTGCGGTGCTCGGTGGTCGGAAACGATCGCCGAAGCACAGCAGAGTTTACAGAGGTCAGTCCTTGGATGGGTGACCGTTTGTGTGGCATTTGATATTGAGCGCTTCCGTGCTTCGGAAGGCACGTTAAGCCGTTGGTCCCGGTTATCACTAAATGTGGTAGTCGTTAAGCCATGTTAGAGGCCTAATGGGCGGCTTGAAAAATTCTAACAGCAGGACGCCACACACCTCCCTCCGCCAATCCGCACTGGGTCAGCGTGGAGGAGCATGACCCAATACCCTCACACCTTGATATGTGTGAGGAGGATCGTGCTCAGTAGTGGGACGTTAATGGGCTGTGATGATGAATAAATTCTACGGTCGGCGCGCATTAAATTGCTGCAGACTGAACTTTTTATTATTTCAATAAAAACTTGTTGTAAAATTATTGCGGGAACAAAAGCACGCTACTACAAGTCACGGTGGAAAATAGTTCAACAGTTAATTCCCGAGAAATGTTTGGTTAAAACTGTAAAGGTGCTTCACTTGTGGTTTTGCTCGGTAATGTGGTTCTTGGTCATAATTTGTGGCAAAGTAAAGCCTTTGGAAGTGGCGGGGTCTGACCCGGCGCATTGTATATGAGCACGAAATTAAAGTAAGCGGTTATTCCACTTCGTCTCTCAAAAGCTTCCTTATTCTGTCAATTTTAAATCTGGTGTGTTGTCAACTGTCGTTTATGACTGTATCAACAAAATTCAGTTTTAATGCATTCGAATTAGCGGTTCTGTTGAAGAACGTTGCTCAGAATAAGGAGCTATATTTTTTTTCGTAAACTATGTACGATAGTGCAATAGCCAATACAAATAACAAGGTATATTTAAACATTTTTGACAAAAAAACGATTTATTCGAACTTCCTAAACGTATTTGCATCAGTTTGAAATAATGTGGCGTAGTGCGACAGATTTCCATTAATTACACCTTGATTATTTATCAATAGGCGTAGCAAGTAAGCAATTGGTTTTAAATTGCCGCCCCGCCATTTCGTCGGCAGCGGGTCACCGAAAATTAATTTTAGGAAAACCAATAAGGGATGGCATGAGTTGTCGAAATACCATCGATTCCTTTGTGCCGTGGCTATGACGGGGCATGATAATGTAACGTGGGTACCCTAGGCCCTTCGACCTTTAAGCCTCAACGTCTACGGGTGAGCTTTGAGTATCTTTGTCAGATTATTACGTCACTCGTAAAGCTCATTTAGTGGCATACTGGGCTTCACTGGCAACTGTTTAGCGAGTTAATAATTTTCAAATTATTTATTTTGTTAAATGTTTGATTTAATTTGGATTAGGTTGGTTATCATTTTGTTTAAACCATAGAAAACATAAAGGGGTCCCGATCACATACTTAAGCAGGGAATGGATTGGAACCAGCCAACCAACAAGGAAAGCGGAAACGTAGTCGTCCCATACAAACCTGTCGACGCGCGGTAATAGATGAAGCAAAGAAGGTCGGGAAGACGCGGAGCGAGATCAAGCACGAGGCTCAAGACCGATTGACATGTAGCGTCACTGTGGGCGCCCACTGCCTCTTCGAGGGAATGAAAATGGGAGGGATAGGATCAAAAGTCAAGTAAGTCATTGTAGAAATATCGACGTTCCAGTTCGTTCCCGTTGGAAGACTTTTTTCATTCTTATCATATCTTAGATGTTATTATTTCCACGTTTTATGATTTTATTTCAGTTTATTTCATTATATAAAGATTTTAAACTGTGTGTTGGTCTTAATAGGGGTTCTTTTTTGTTTTACGTCGGTAACAATATGCGTTTACGCACTGCCTTCCGGCTAAAGGGAGGCCGAAAGGGGTTGTGGAAGTTACCACCGGCAGACGCGACTGCCAGCAGTAATACCTACTAAAATCTTCCGACGACGCCCGCCCCTTGTTGAGAAAGAGGCGGGGGCCAATACCTGGGTTGCAGTGTCTGCCACCCCTCCTGCGGCCAACGTCCCCCGTACCAAAACCGGAAGGAACTTCTCAGAGAGGCGCAGTGGACCCGCCCCTCCTACCTCCTTGTGCGATCATAGCGTGTTTGGCCGACTTCCCGGAGGGTCCATGTTTAGACAGCAGGGGCCCCCTGCCTCCGATGCCTTAGGCCTTCCTGGCGCTGCTTGACGGTCCCTCCTGGCCCGACCACTGCACCCTCCATAGGTCCCTCTTAGTTTCCTTCCCGGCAGTCAGTACTAAGAGCACCCAAAGTCACCAACCTCTGGGCGTTACTTTTTTCCGGCTTCCGGGATTCATTATAAATGCCACACAAGGGGTCACCCATCCAAGGATTGACCTCTGTAAGCTTTGCTTTACTTCGGTGATCGTCTCCGACCACCTGTAAAGCGAGCGCTACAACAATTACGTACGTAGGTTTAAACCTATTTAACGCTGAGTTGTGGTTATAACATCTTTGATTCGTTTGCTCGTTGCGAATATGGGGAATGATAAAGTGTGGAGACGCGGGTATATCAGGATTTTCGACCTTTAAGCCTCAACGACTACATCCGTGTTGGCTTGTTTGTTTGGTAATAGGATTGGCTACAGGTTATAATTCGATGTGATTGTAATGGTTTTAAAAATACAAAATCTTTTCGGTCATAGATTTACTTTAACATCATAATTAAAGCAAAAAAAGTTAAGAAACCCTTTTAAGTTCCAAAAGTAAAACTAATAGAAATATCTATCGACCTTTTAATTTTATTAATAGAACCTCTTACATTACGATGCCACAGAGAGACCCAACACAGAAACGTCAAACTTGTAACTTGTAACTTGTAACTCCCCTATTCTGCGTCAGGGTTTAAAAATAAGTAAGGTGAGATTTATTTTTTAAATATGTACTCGAAAACTTCAAATCATGAAAAACCTTCAAGATAGATACGCTATTATCAGAACATTCATCCCTATCCACAGGAAACCCCAACATTTTATAACAGAATACTACCAGTTCTATAATTTAATAGAAACTAGAATCTCAGAGGTCTCTCGTTGTCTGTCGATCCTTTTTTCCCACTTGTTAAATTATATAGAACTATAATAAACACTTCTAGAACATTATAGATTTTCAGTCATTCAAGTATATCATCGATTCGTATACAAGTGCTCTGTAACTCGAAATAAATGAAGCAATCGACAGACAGTCGCAATTTGCGAAATAGGAAGTTTTCTTTTAGCACTACTCGAGAAGTAAAGAAATTGTTTTCATTTGAGTGTCTGCGAAGAGGAGAGTTTTGACTTGAGTACTTTCTGACGACTGCTATTATTGGTAACTTAACGTTGTCATTTCAAGAGTACTTCCCTATACAACTCTAGAAACGCACATTTACTCAAGTGCACCGACTCAACACAATCTCGAGTACTACGTTTGCCGGTTCGCGGCCGCCATTAAAGAACCTTAACGCCCATCGGTTCTTTGTGCTATGTGCCCCGCCCACTGACACTTCAGCTTGCAAATTAGCCTATCTATGTTAGTCACTCCAGTTTTTCTACAGATTGCCAAAATTTCTGGTTGTATTTCTATTTCAGGCAGTTCGCGGCTTAAAGGCTTATATTTTAGAAATATGTAAATTTGTAAGAAATAACATCACCTCCTTTACAAAACGTGGAGAAAAACCCACAAATAAACTACTAAGACACAAAAATAGATTAGTATTACCTTCTTCTAACATGACTCTACACTCCAATAGTCCATATGTTATGTCAATAAAAATTTATAATAAACTCCCTGAATTAATAAAAACAGAAACTTGTAACGCTACATTTGTAAAAAAAATCAAAGAAATATTAGTAAATAAGGCCTACTACGACATAAAGGACTATTTCAATGATAAGGACATAAAAATATAGGTATAAGTTAAAGTTAAAATAAATTTATTTAAATATGACATGAAAATTTTTAAACAATAATGTAATAATATAGGTATATAGGGACATTTAAATTATATATGCACAATAATTATTAATTAATAAAATAATAAATAAACTATATTTTGATTTAGGACATTGATGTTGTGAACTATTTAATTTTTATGTAAAATTGTAAAAAAGGACCTAGTATGCTTCCTCTCTCCTAAGTTTGCCGTGCCCAACAGGGTCCATAATTGTAACTTGTGTAGATGTAAGACCTTATGTAAAACATTATGGAGTGCAATAAACATTGAATTGAATTGAATTAAAGTAATTTTGCTTGATTCTAATAGGAGGGCACATCGTTAACGAACCGTTACAATCAAGGTTTGTTCATAACGTTAATCAAACGCAGAGCCAGCTCCCTCTTCCTCATCGTGGTATACTATAATTTATAAATCAAACCCCATTAATTTAATGTTATAAATCTAAATGTTTTTATTACCGATTCACTAGGTTGGTGATAAGAGGAATAATTTTAAATTACATAATTTCAAATTATTTAATTTTGACAAAAGACAGAAATTAAAAATAATTTAAAACGATAATTGTGCAAATGTAAGCAAATGTAGGACTCATTGCAGTGAATTGTCATTCTCCGTGTTAATTCCAATACTCCCTAGAAGCCTCCAGTAAAGTGTCCTCTATTTTATTGTGGTATGTCTTGACTCTCGACCATGACAGACTTTACTAGACTTTGGTGGTACTGAATGACGAAATTCTGCAATAATGCAAATAACTTCATCATCATCATCATCTCAGCCATCTGACGTCCACTGCTGAACATAGGCCTCCCCAATAGATTTCCACATTGAGCGATCCTAAGTCGCCTGCATCCATCGGCTTCCCGCCGCCTTGACCAGATCATCGGTCCATCGCGTGGGAGGCCGTCCTCTACTATGTTTGCCGGTTTGCGGTCGCCATTGAAGCCCCATCGGTCGTCGGTTCTTTGAGCTTTGTGCCCCGCCCACTGCCACTTCAGCTTGCAAACGCGCTTAGCTATGTCCGTCACTCTAGTTCTCCTACGGATTTCCTCATTTCTGATTCTATCACGTAGGGATACTCCGAGCATAGCTCTCTCCATTGCACGCTGAGCGACTTTGAGCTTTCTTATGAGGCTCATAGTCAGGCACCACGTCTCAGTCCCATTCGTCATCGCTGGCAACACACACTGGTTGAAGGCATTCGTCTTGAGACACTGAGGTATTTTGAATGAGAAGATTTCGCGTAGTTTCCCGAACGCAGCCCAACCGAGCTGGATTCGCCGATTGACCTCTTTCTCGAAGTTGGACTTACCTAATTGGACTTTTTGTTCCAGGTATACGTACTTGTCGACAACTTCGAGGGCCGAGCTTCCCACCATCACTGGGGTAGGCACAACATGGATATTTGACATGATTTTCGTCTTATTCATGACATTCATTTCATTCATTTTAAGACCTACCCTTCAGGAAGCTCTGTCGAGGTCTCCGAGCATTGTGCCCAGATCCACAAGCGACTCCGCTATGACCACTATATCGTCGGCAAATCGAAGGCGAGACATATACTCGCCATTTATGTTGATGCCGTAGTTTCCCCAGTCCAGCATCTTGAAAACATCCTCCAGGGCAGCAGTGAACAGTTTCGGAGATATGACATCTCCCTGTCTCACGCTCTTCCGCAGGAGGATAGGATTCGTGTGCTGGTCTAGTACTCGTAAGGACATGGTGGCAATGGTGGTGACTTCAATATACCGATGGTCAATGCGGCATCGCTGCAGGGACTGAAACACTGCCCAAGTCTCGATCGAATCGAAGTGGCTGGTTATACTCCTCGGTCTTCTGTATAACCTGCCGCAGCGTAAGTATGTGGTCTATGGTTGAGAAGCCTTTTCGGAAACCGGCTTGTTGGGGAGGCTGGAAGTCGTCAAACCTATAACCGAGACGGTTCGTGATGACCCGTGAAAACAACTTATAGACGTGGCTCAGCAGCGTGATTGGCCTATAATTCTTCAAAAGAGATTTGTAAGACGTTGAATAAAAGTACAACCACGCCACTGGCCCACGCCTGTGGCATATGTCCCTCGAGGATGACGATGTTAAAGAGCCTCTGGAGTACTTTTAGTACCGCTGTACCACCCGTTCTCAGAAGCTCTGCTGTCATCCCGACTTCACCCGGTGCCTTGTTGTTCTTCAGCTGTTTCAGGGCCATCCTAATCTCGTATAGGCTGACGTCCGGGGTGTCTTCGGTGTAGTGCCTGGTTAGTTTGGCTCTAGGGTCTTTAGCCAAACAAGTAGCGGGATCCTACGTACTAGTATATAACTGCCCATAAACCTTTCGATTTCCCTCATGATCTCAGGTTTCGACGTGACTAGAGATTGCCCTTGTTGGTCTTCAGCTGCGTTAACTGACTCTGGCCAATAGACAGATCTCGTGCGAACACTTTCGAATCCTTGTATCTCTCTACTGCATTTTCAATACACTTAGTACTGAATCTGCGAATATCAAGTCGCAAGGATTTAGTGATCCGTCTATTGATACGCCGGTAAGAGAACGCATCTGCTGAAGACTGCAATCGCATGTTTCGTCGTGCTTCCATGAGATCAAGAGTCTCAGTCGATAATGTTTGGGTTTTATTTCGGTGTTTGGTCTTGTAAACTTGTTTGGTTGTAACCGCGTGGACAGTCTCAACTAGCCCACTACTTAAGTTGTCGACGGACACGCAGTCCTCTAGACCTGCGAAGCGATTTTGAAGCTCGAGCTGATAGTACTCGGGATTTTAAATATGGGCAACTGACGGTCGGAGCGTAGACTTGTGGTAAGCGAGAGGTTTAGGTTCAAGAACCTCGACTTAGTTGTGGTAGAGGCTTTTTTCTCTAAAATGTATGGACTCGTTAGAGTATTTATTTTCAAATAACTTGATTAATTATATTACTTGACACTGGCAAATACTCTAACGAGTCCATACATTTTAGAGAGAAAAAGCCTCTATCACAACTAAGTCGAGTTTTTTGAACCTAAACCTCTCGCTTACCACAAACGAAATTTTAAACGTGACTCGCATTAAAGCATAGATATTAATTTGCTAATTTCGGAACAATTTGTTAATGAGCTCAAAAATTGGCAACGCCGGCACAGAGCAGTCATGAGGTCGTCGGTTCGAATCCCCGACAGAGGACAAATCTTTGTGTGAATAAACATGAATATTTAGTGTAGTGTTTCCTATTTATATTAAGTAAATATTTACAACAAAACAAAAGTATTTCTGTATGTTTATACGTTATTAACACAAATGTTGAATGCTACTTATCTGGTAGCAGAATAATTGATATGATTGTTAGAGAATTAATACCGACTTTCCTGATCACTTCAATGCAGTTTTATGCTTTTATCAAAAATATTTCGATATTGTTGACGCATATTATAAAATATTTTTCAACAATGGAACAATGCACCTCTATGCTGTAACTTTTTCGATGAGCAAAATAATATTTTATTTTATTCGATAACATGTCTCATATTATTTTCAACACAGGTGTTGTTACTCGCATATGGGCGTTCAATTTAAATTCCACATGGGAAAATATAAAGTTGTAATATTAACTTCTATGTGTATATAGTTTCGTAAATATGGTTTGATGCAATGGTATCCAGTCGATTGTATCGTTGTTTAGCAAAAACAAATAACAAATTTCCCTTTACAAAATAGTAGTCGGCGAAATACTGACTTGATAATTTTAATAACTTACAAAATTTTGATGTGGCATACAACTTAAATCATCATTTCACAAACAATTTTATTTTTAATGTTGCTTACAACCTAACCTCGGTTTGGTTAGAACTGCGATCACTACGAGCAAGTAAGCGAGTTTTTACAGTTTCTCTTTTTATTTATTGGTTCATTATCATCATCATCAGTCGGATGAGTTCTACTGCTGAACATAGGCCTCCCCCATTAGCTTCCAATGTGACTGATTGCAAGCGGCCTTGATCCTGCAACCCTTATTAGGCCGTTTGTTCATCTTGCAAGTTACGTTACGTTTCCTATCAAAGGGTGACCTATTCCAGAACTGATGTGTGCGACTCAAAGCTTCCTTATAAGGCCCATAGTCAGACAGAAACGTAGTCTACGTTTTGGATTTATAAGCCATCAGTGGTAACACACTTTCGTCTTTATGCACTGAGATATTTGGGACGAGACGGTTTTACAAAGCTTTCCGAACGCTGCCCAGCCGATATAATGGTTACTAAATAGTTGTATTTTATACAACAATTTATCATCCTTTATTTTGTTAATATAAGTATGAATTATATTAAATTACAAATAACTCGTAATAATCTACTTTCTTACATAATCATTCAAAATAAAACTAAAAACTATAAATAAAAGATGTCTTCCAACTGTAATAGTTATTAAAAATAAAAACTAAACAGCCGCAAAGTTAAGTACGACATAAACCAATTTGATATAAGTGTATTAAACAACCTAAGAATATATTTTCACTGAACTGTTATCCAACTTTTTCCCTATCATTTCATATAAATAAAGGGTGTATTTAATGTAGGTCGAGCGTCTGAGTGGATATCATACAAGGGCGGATATTGAGGGTCGAAGATAGCTGATAGTTCATCGATGTATAAGAATTGCCTCTCAAAATGATATGAGCTGTCCTGAACACGTATACGGCTAAAGCCTCTTTGGTCTTCAATTTACAAAATAGGTTTAGACTTATTAGCTTTTTCAAATCTCTTGTAGTCTAACGCAAGGATGATAAATAGAATACGTGCTGCCGGTGTCCTATTTTTTTCTACGAACAATAAATAATTATATAAGTACCTAGATGAAATCAAAACACACTTTTTATTGCAATATCATATAACAACTATATCGGCAGTTTATATTTAGATTCTTACACACCCTCCCGCTCCACCCACAGCGGGAGAAGGTCATTTCCATCCGAAAAAAAAGTCTTATTTTTATCTTTCTGCGTATATAAGACGCGTCATTTACTGCTATTATTAAAACGTCGGTTGAAATTATGTGAAAATCTAATTTTTATTGTCTGCGGATCATGGGCGTTTATAAGGGGGAAGATTTGGGGGTCCGAACAAGAAAGAGAGATAGAGAGAGTACTTCAACTTATGTTAGACTAACTAATACTAGAAGATGATTCTTCAGAACCAGTTCAGAGGGTACTGTGTGTGAGTGATATGCAAACTTTCAAACTCAGCTACCCAGTAAGTCGGCAAAAGAAGAGTTATAAGTCGATTAGGAGGATAAAGACATCTGAGGTCTATAGATATGTAAGTATTTTTACGTAATGTAACGTGGGATGTCGTATCATATTCTGATATGAGTCCGCAACACGTAAGTCTCTGTATGCTTAAATTATTCTGCGCTAATGTTTCTGTGCCAGAAAGGGTACGTTTTAATAATCTCTTAATTTAAGACCTTTGTATGTACTGCATAATGGAATGCAAGAAATAAAATTCTTGCAGGAACGTTATAATGCATGTCTTAACTTATACGTCATAGTAACAGAAGTATTTTAAAGCTTGGCTTACTAAAGCTTTTATAAACGTTAACTTATGTACTTACCTTCCATACCATCTTATCCTCCAATTCGAGCGCATAACTCTTGGGCCAGAACCGATTCAGAAAAAGTAGAGGTCTTTGCATCACATCTAGCATCAGTTTTTACACCGAATGAGAGTTCTGAAGGTTCTGAAGAATGATCAGGATCTACAGATGAGCCTTCCTATAACCCCAACCTCACGGAGAGAAATTGCTACGGAGATAAAGGCCCTTGAGACAGGAAAAGCACCTGGATATGACCTGATTACTCCAACTGTATTGAAAAATATGACCAGGAAGAGTATCGTGCTTCTTACATACCTGTTCAACGCAATACTTAGAACTGCTCACTTCCCGGCCCTCTGGAAAATCTCACAAATAGTGATGATACAGAAGCCTGGAAAACCAGAACACGAGCCATCATCATATAGGCCAATAAGCTTAACACCCATACTTTCAAAATTATGGGAAAGGATATTCATCACTAGACTCAAAACAACATTGCAAGACTGCGCTGTTATTCCGTCTCATCAGTTTGGCTTTCGAAAATCCCATTCAACGGTTGAACAGGTCCATCGAGTATATCACACCATAAGGCAGAGCTTTGAACGCAAAAAGTACTGCTCAGCCGCCTTCCTCGATGTGCAACAGGCTTTTGATCGCGTGTGGCATAGGGGTCTATTAGCGAAAATCAAAGAAAAGCTGCCTTCCTCGATTTTTACACTTGTTGCGTCATATCTCTCAGATCGATCCTTCCAAGTCAAGCAAGGAGAAACGCGATCCAGCTTTCATCATCTAAAGGCCGGCGTACCTCAAGGATCGGTTCTGGGACCGGTACTGTATAATATATTCACATCTGACTTACCTGTGAGCAGAGACATTACTGTTGCAACTTATGCCGATGACATAGCATACTTGTCTGTTGACAATGATCCGGCTGCTGCCAGCCGCAAGCTTCAGGAGCAGTTGGACGCAATCAACATATGGCTGCACAAGTGGCGTATACGAGCTAGTGCGGCTAAGTCGAGCCACATCACATTCACCCTAAGGAGAGAAGACTGTCCTCCCGTAAGACTCGGTGCCAACATTTTGCCGCACTCAAATTGTGTAAAATATCTTAGTTTCCACCTTGATAGGCGCCTCACATGGAAACAGCATATAAAACTAAAGAGAGACCAAGTCAACCACCTGTTTCGAAATATGTACTGGCTCATGGGAAGGAACTCTGTTCTGTCGATAGACAACAAGCTTCTTATATATAACTCGGTGCTAAAACCAGTTTGGACCTACGGAATTCAACTATGGGGTGTTGCAAGTAAAAGTAATATCCTCTTCCTGCAACGAGTGCAGAATTCGATCCTGAGGGCAATAGTCCACGCTCCTTGGTTCACAAGAAGCGATGAAATTCATCAATATCTCAACATACCGACAGTCGCATCTGAAATCGAGCAGTACAGGAAACAACATATGGAGCGGTTATCCTTACACCAAAATCCTCTTATAGCTGATCTGCTGGACCCGTCTACGGTGGTGAAAAGACTAAAAAGACACCACCTTATTTGATTGGTAGGGGCAGCGGTGGCTGTCCCACTAAAAACGCCACATAATCGCACAACAAATTCGCTTATGGTCTAACGACCGATTGCAAATGAAATTGGAAACTTATGTACTGACAAGTTGATTCACTGAGGGCAGTAGTTTGAGTACAGAAGAACTGATCAAGAAACTACCTAATAACAAACATACAGCAATGATTTGATATGTCTAGTGAAAGTTGTTTTCTTTAGGCACTATATATCTAAATTTATTAGTACGTCGAACAATTTTAAAGGCTTTCTATATGAAAAAGGAAGGATAAGTATAAGTATCAACAAAAGCCATAACTTTCACTTTACTCGATTTGTTAATCTGCAAAAGCGATATGAAAAAAGTTCAAAAAAAATTATTAAAAATTAAGAGATATAAAACCCGTTAGTTATTGTTTGCGAACAAGCCGGGGGCCGGGCGACGCTGCAGTTTTATTTGTTTTCAGCTAGGAAAGCTTTATAATGACTGTCGTTAATTTTGAGCTCAGGAATCCGGCCGGTTTAGTTTTCCACCCTGCTTCTTGGTACAAATTTGTGATTCATACAAATATTTGTAATAACCTCGGGTTAGCAGATCCATTCAATATATATTAATTTTAAAACAAGGTATCAGACACCTTGTTGTGTCTGATACCTTGTTTTAAAATTAATATAATAGGTTGGGGAAAAAGTCTTTTCGTATTTTTGTATGAAAAGTCAAGACATTTTTTTCAAAGTTTATTTACATTTATTTACAATATATATGTACCGTTTTGTTGAATAACTTTCTGCCATTTTGTGGGCAGAGACATTATCCCGTTACTGTAGAAACTTTGGGACTTCTGATCAAAAAAACGGGACAAATAGTTTTGGCAGTCCTCTCTTGAGGTCAACCTTACAGAACCTAAAGAATTCTGCAGAGACCGAAACAGGTGAAAATCTGAAGGCGCAAGGTCAGGGCTATATGGTGGATGCACTAGGACCTCCCAGTCGAACTCTCTTAATTTTTGCTGAGTGGCTAAAGATGTGTGTGGTCTAGCGTTATCGTGATGAAAGACCACACCCTTCCTGTTGATCAATTCCGGCCGTTTTCTCTCGACTGCTTCTTTTAATCTCATCAGTTGCTGGCAGTAAAGATCAGAATCGATGGTTTTGCCGGGCGGTAAAAGCTCATAATAAACAATGCCCTTCCAATCCCACCATACACACAGCATCACCTTATTTCGTGTTAGGCCAGGTTTGGCCACAGTCTGTGAAGCCTGGCCAACTTTCGACCACGACCTTTTTCGCACGTTCTTGTCGTACGTGATCCACTTTTCATCGCCAGTTATCAATCTCTTCAAAAACGGCTCGGTTTCATTACGTCTCAATAATGAATCGCAAATGAGTACACGGTTCATTAAGTTTCTTTGAGTGAGCTCGTGTGGCACCCAAATATCGAGCTTTTTTGTATAACCAGCTTTCTTCAAATGGGTAAAACTGTTTTGTGGTCAATTCCCAGTTCTTCAGCTACATCGTAACTACTAATATGCCGATCTTGCTCCACTCTTTCAAAAATGGCGTCAATTTTATTCGTAACAGGGCGACCAGAGCGACGTGCATCTTTAACATCAAAATTTCCGGACTGAAAACGTTTGAACCAAATTTGTGCTACTCTTACTGACACTGCATCAGGTCCATAAACATCACAAATTTTTTTCACTGCTTGAGTTGCATTTTTGCCTTTTTTATAATAAAATTTTAAAATGTATCGAATTTCTTCATTAGATTCACTCATTTTTACGGAGAGAAAAACAAATGAAAAATAGCGGGAAACAACTTTTTTTTATTTTTTTCTTTTCTTTATAATGGAACCTTTTTAATGTTACCAAAACCAGCCAGACACAAATAGTACAGTCAAAAAAAATTTATAATAAGTTTATACCTACGTTATGCGAAAAGACTTTTTCCCCGACCTAATATATTGAATGGATCTGCTAACCCGAGGTTATTACAAATATTTGTATGAATCACATAGATTTTGTATTTGTATATTGAATTATAGTCATGAATTATATAAGGGTTTTTTGCCACATATGATTAAATATAGTTCGCATACATACATATAATTACTGTGACCCCGAAGGGGTAGGCAGAGGCATATTATACGCCCACATTTCGCCAATTATAAAGTTTGTCCCACGTAATAGGTGGCGAGCCTATTGCTTGTTGCAATTGCTTTTATTTTCGCCAGAGCCTCGTACGTTGATAGGCAGGTGCACCACTTGCAGGTATTATTAAGACTATTCAATGTCTAAAATAATTTATTGATTCAGGCGTTACTTTGCGGAAATCCATTGTAAGCAAGTGATGGATTAAAAATATCTTTGTAACAATTCCCGCGCTACTATAATTTCCCGAAAAATCGAGAAACTATTCAACACGACACGTGTTTCGCCCTTACACAGGGCATCTTCAGGTAAGATAGGAGCCTCAGAACAACGATGTCTTCACGACCAACGCTGAAACGAGAGTGGATGTCTGTTAAGGGAATAAAACAATATAATATATGACTCGTCACTTGCCCGCTTAAGAAGTCCACTTGGAGACTTTACTTGGAGATCTACTAAAGCTACCTCAAGGTTGTGGCAAAAATATTTAAAGTTCTGCAGTCAAAAGCAAGAGGATGCATAAAAAGTCCAACATAGAGGTCAAAGTGCGCATCTCGACAGCCCGCAGCCCCTATGATCAGATAAGATAAGGGTAAGCTGAAGAAACTATTGCTCTCAGTATCAGTTCACTTGTATGTACTTTTTTTAATTATAGTGAGTTTAAACTGCTTCTTATGTTTAGAAGAGCATAATTAACTTAAAATTATAAAGTTTTCTTATTTGTTTGTTTCTATGATAATCGAGCCGATTTCAATAAAATGTGGTGATAGTAAAATTGATTTAATTATTGGAAATAAATAAGTGGAAGATAAAACGTGGTTCCTTTATGTGTATTAAATACAGTTTATCGCATCGGCTTCGCACACTTTACAAAAAGCTTTGTTCAATCTTTGAGTAGAAAATGGTTTAATCTTTCTTTGCGTTACACATATTTTTAAATTCTATGTAAGTAAGATAAATATAGATTTTCATCTTGTCTCACTAAAATACCATGAATGATTTTAGATGTAAATAATCACAAATGCTAGGCAGCAATTCATGATTTTCTTTTACGCTTTTATATTGCGTACTTACCCCATTCGGATTACACAACATTCGTATACACATTTCATTTGTAGAATTTCATTTTGTTCCAGCTGTAATATAGAGCCACATTAGTTGTGAGTGACGGGCGAGTGAGCATGACGTGTTTCCAATAATGTCTACTTCTCTGATAATCTGTCCGAAACAGCTCCAGCAATATTACAATACATATTGTTAGTATGTTGCAATAGTATCTTACTGGTTATTACTAGAAATGTATTAAGCTAAACTAGTACCTGTACAATTTCAAATATGAAAAAAAATCTGTGAAATACACTCCACGTGTCTTCAACCTAACCCTAATTGCATAATAATATCTTACATACTAATTTGGATTCGGATTCCTCATTTGATGCGATATCAATATTTTTAATGAATAAACATATGTTTTTAAAAGATCTCTTTGTTATATTCTAAATTGAATGCCTGATGTAAAGAATTTTAACGTGGAGACTAGTATTGTGCTTTTTGATCTTTTGGACAAATAATATATTCCTCATCACTTTCTCCTTTCGTCTCTTTAATAAGCACAGGCTTCCCTTAAGGAACAAGGTGAGACGGTTCCAGGTTATACTGCACCACGAGGACAAAGAATTGGCAGAGGCAGGCAGATCCTGATGTTAAAATTGTTCAAGCTGCCTTATAGGGCTTCTAAATTGGCGTAACGACTATTATGTAATTTTAATAGCTTCGGGCTACATAGCTACCAGGAGCTACGAGCGCTTTTATTATTCTAATATTATACATGGAAACTGTTAAAAGTATCTGGACCAAGCAAATATAATTTTTTTAAGTTTCCAGGAACGTATTGAAATTTTTTACTTGCCAGTTACTAAATTCCAAATTGGTCGTCCAGCACACGTTAAATGTTTTCGTGTGGAATTCAAATGTTAGGTACAATTGGATGTTGTTTTTTTCATGTGGTAGATGAAGACGTATTCTAATGCACATCATATATAGTATATAGGCTATAGTGAACTCGCAGCCGCGACTGAAATAATGTTAAAAATTATATTATCCAATCGCAGTAACCTATTTAGACGATACACGTAATGATGGCTAACCATAACTGTTTACAACATTATTATTAATACATTATAAAACTAACACCAGCCAGTCCTTCTATTTTAGGTCTGTGAATAATTGCTGTTACGTATCAGCCGTCCGGGGGACCGCTTGAGTTATCTAGACCTCCTGCGACAGCTTGCAATACTCCGGCAGCCTACTAATAACAAGACGATTTCGTCATGTCCTCACCAGCAGCCAACCTCCGCCCCAGAGATAAACAAAAAGGGGACGGATCTCCTTAGACCTCGATGCTAGAACCCTCTGACGGAACACCAGTCCTGAAGCAGAACTTAAACCCTTGGCTCAATGGTTAGCAAGATTATTTTGACAGAAAAAGATATCTAATCCAACAATAATAAGAACCAAATCATTTCACAAAGAAACTAGCACATACCCCTAACCTCAATCAAAGATTCGCTTCATGTCTCAAAAGTGCCTATTTATGCAGCCGCCCGCCACGATTTACTTCCTGCTGAAAATTATAATGACTGTTAAAATTGCAACTCGCGCAAATGCCAAAGAAAGAGATGAAATCCATTAAGTGTTAAGGTTTTTCTTAATTACGCGTGCTTGAATCGAAACAATATTCCGCCTGTGAAAGGAGTGCTCGATGTCATAAAGCAAAGAACTAATATAAATAATTTTGTGAACGTTGCCGCATTTCTTTAGGTATTTAATGTCTGTAAACTTCAACAAATAATAATTGTCGTCTGGGAACTGTTTCCTGGAGCTCTGCGTCGAAGAAATGAGCACTATTGTTTCGGATTCACCGCAATGGATTATAAAGCAAGTGTTCCAACAGCGAAAGAATTAAAAAGGTCTGAATAACGTATTTCATACATTAATAATTTAAGCTTGACCAAAGACGGACACAGTGCTGTCATGAACTCAAAAGTAGTATAAAATTTATTTTTCAATAAATATTCACAATCCCTTACTTTACATAATTACATATCAGAGATAAGTACCTACTGTTATTGTACAACGATGCGTTTTATTAAAAAACCATAACATTTGACTTTACACTTATGTAAAAAAACTCCATTAAAAACCCAGTTAGATCATTCCCTTCAAATGACATTTTGATGTATATTCAAAAAGTTTCGTCTTCAGATTTAATGAGTCGAGAAATGTAATGTCTGATCGAAGTTCGCTAAAAATCGCTTGTAGAATCTTAAGTATGTTTGTAGTTTATAAAACAACGAGTTTTTTCTTTAAATTCTGAACAAAGTTATAAATTATACATATTTGTAGCGTGTTTACTGATACATCAACTCATACTCACCAAGTTAAGCAGAGTGCACAGAGGTGTAAGCGTAGTTGGGCGATTATTTGTGTGGATTCCTTACATGCTTTGAAATGCACGATCTGCGTGTTGTAGTCGTTAAACCTAGGTAACAACAGGATGCCTACAGCTGTCTCCGCCAATTCGATGATCGTATGGTGAAGAATCAATTGAGCTTCTCTTACCTTGACTTATGAGAAGAGGCCGGAGCCCAGAAGAAGTGCGATAACGGGCTGAGATGTGAAAATGTTTTCATGTTATCCGCAATTCACGCATCATGCAGAAAGTTTTATAAGTCTAAAAATATATACCTCTACATAATTAACCATGTAAAATACAATAAAACTACTCAAGACATACTAACATGATTTGATGTAAACTATTCAATTTAAATGAAAATCAATTTACAACACAATTTCACCAAACCTAGCTTCCACTGTATTTCCTGTGACATTTTAATTGAAGTGTTATTAATTGTTCTCATTTTAATGATATTGCTATGGAAAATGTTTAATTTACTAATATTAACCTCAACATACTGTTACTAGCAGCCTCATTTTATTTTATGTAGATTACCTTTACCGTTTTAACTGTAATTCATATATCACTACATAGTATAAAACAAAGTCGCCTTTTCTGTCCCTATATCCCTATGTGCGCTTAAATCTTTAAAACTACGCAACGGATTTTGATGCGGTTTTTTCCAATAGATAGAGTGATTCAAGAGGAAGGTTTTTTATGTATAATACATGCATAATATAGTGGTGGAACACTGTCAATTTGTGAGATTTGTGATGTGATGTCGTAATTCAACTCACTTTTATGCGCTTATATTGCTCACGCTGGCCAAACCCTACGATATTAGTCAAAATAATGTACTACAATATTGTACAACTTATAAAATTCTTCAAAAAAGTCCGCGATGGTATATGTCTATCTCTCAAGAATACCCCACAATAACCAATTTTATCTTTTACTTTTTACTAAAAATAATGGCTTAGTAACGAAGCCATTTTAAATATGTATGACATTAATTCTTATCTAAATAAACATGTTAGTAAGCTTGGACATTAAACATAGATTAAATTTGTCTTTTACATCATGTAATTTCGATCAGTACTTTACAAGATATCAAACGAATAAACTTACGCTAAATCGAAAAATTATGGTTGCGGCGGTGGTAGGTATTCGCGGCCTATATAGAGACATTCTGTAATTATGTATTATAAGTCACTATTCATATTAGCATACCACCCGTGCGAAGCTGGGGCGGGTCGCTAGTTAGGTATAATTTGACTTTCCAAAAAAACATTCAGTACTTTAAACTTTGCGTTTATAGATTTTTGCAATTTTATCATAATTATACAAAATAAGATATTTTAGAATGTTATTTTACATACATATTGTCACGTCGTTCTCTCTTAGGGGTCGGCAGAGATCACATCCTTCCACTCGCTCAGATCCTAGCCCACACTTTTAGCTTCATTCACACTCATCAACATTCTCATATACAGCCGTCGGTTATACTTTAGACCTGCCCTTTCTCCAAAACCTTCTGAATTTGGTCATGGAAGGTCCTACGAGGTTTTTCTCTACCAACACTTTCATTCACTAGTTTATCATAAATCACTTGATATTTAATCTAATATTTTTTTTGAGCAAATTAGTGTTTGCAACGAAACTGAAATGTGTGCGCCCGCTTTAGAGCAACTCAGCAAAGTTGGATCAACGTTTGTATTTGACAGAAGGATTCAAAGAAGCGCTTTTGCCGCGGGCATCTCTGGCTAAAACCACGACACCAATCTTTTTCGCAACAGTATTTGTCCGCGTTGGGAAGGCAACACCGTAGTGTTATTAGGACGTATCCTAAGAGCACTAATTGTGCTCTTAAGACGTAGTGTTGAACGGAAACGAAGAATTAATAATTACGACCTTCTCTCGTTACTTTATGGGTATAGGCTTCAGAACGATACTACAAAAATAAATTATTATGACAGGAATTCACGAATAGGGTAATTAAATATGTCATGTCATAGTAACACTATCATGGCAAGACATGGGATAGATATCCTTTAGGCTTTCATTTCAAGAATAGCTAAAAAGGTAAAGAACAGTTTTATGGTCCAATAATTAGAAAATCTAATCTTATTGATTTTTCATAAACGGCACTGTCCCTAATCAAAGCAGGTCTAAGTCGATTCGCTACTATCTGTTTGAAATAATATAAAAAAACGGCACATTCAAACTTAATTATGTACTTTTTTATTCTGAGTAAAATTAAAACTTAGATAAGACCCGTTAAAACTAACTTTAATCTTATGTAGATACTTTGGATTAATATGCAGTATCTCAATCTCCACATCTTCGTAGTGGCAGCTTAAGTTTTGCGATAGGAAGGCAGAAGTTCTCGGAGTTCAGAAATCCCAAGTCTGCCACTGATTATGTAATTCAAGCTCGGTCGCTCAAATACCAGGAAAAAACACAAAATTGCATTGAATTCTTTAATGTTTTATGTGGGAATTATTTTTGTTTACGACATGTTACTTTTTCGTAGATGTCACTAAAACGTAGTACGCAATCTGCCACATGTCACCAAAATCATTGCAGTCACTTAAGGCGCATAAGCATAACAAAAAAGCTCACTTTCAAATTTGTAATATGGTATATGGGTCGTAGGTTCGATTCCCAGACATAGTAAATCTTTGTATGCATAAACATTTATTCTGGTCCGGCTGTTTTCTTTGTATAATTGGTATCTACGTTTTTACAAAATAAAGTATGTATCAATGTTTATTCGTTATTCAGTATCCATAACACAAGTTCTTAATTATACTTATCTGGGAACGAAATAATTGGTTGTAAGAGAATTATTTACTTCTTTATTCAGGATCAACTCACCAGCAAATGACGAGCATGCTGTTAAATTTACATTTTGTCATAATAGAAGTATGAAATAAATATTTCATCTTATATTTGCCTAAATAAATTTACGTTTTTTGTCCCTACATTGTTTAACTCATTTTATGGAATACATAAACATTTAGACGGCACAGACGTATATATATTATTATTATTTCACTTTTTACTACAGTAAATACTATACATAATAATTCCCCACTTGGTATAGGCGATAGAAATTAGCTACTAAAGGATGCTATTTCAGTACGCAAAGGTAAATTCTCATGGGAAATTGTGAAAGAGTGGCTCGCATCTGCCTAGACATTGCCCCAGTACATATGAACCGAAACTATTACGCAAATGATGATAATAAAACGTTTAAGCGTGTTTACGTTTACTGTTTCCCTGCTTTAGAAGGTACCCCAATCCCAAACCCGTTCTCACCATACGGTGGGAGTCATTATGCCCGAATACCAGCCCAAATAAATAGCTTTAAAAATCTAAGAACAGCATATAACTGTAAGAGTAATTCAAACCTGTATAGTTTGATGTTAATGGGATCAAATAATTATATTTCAAACTAATAGTTTACTAATCACAAATAACTTATGTAACATTTACGTAGATGCTAATAGAGAAGTAAGCACCAAACTTACTGAAACTACAAAGCTCTAATGTTAAGTGTCTGGTAATGGTTATGCAAAGCGTTTTGTATCCTTACAACTAGACGCAACATACGCTTCGGTTTACTTGGTATTAAACAAACTATGTTTAATTAATATTTTACTAACACTTGTGTTTGAATTTCTGTGCCTTATTGTACTCATTTCCTATTGATGAAGAAACCGGTTTAGTCCTAAAAAGCACTGGGTCCATACTTCAGAGCGTCATACAAATTGTGAAAATTGTTTCAGGATGTCAATCACGATTGAACTTTTATTTATGATCGCCCAGTGGTCAAATTTAGTTTCAAAACATTTCTCTTGGCGTTACTTCTTGAAATATATGAGCTTTAAGTAGGCTTGTCGTAATTAATTAATTCAATTTAGAAAGGGTGGAAAAACGCTTGACAAAACTGATTGGTACTTATTATATAATATATATCATTGAAAAGTCTTTAAAAGATTACATTTTAAATATTCAAGTTTTTGAATAAGTGTACAAATAACAATTACTGATATTCTTATCTTGGGCTTATTATGTCGTTCATATGATTGACACAAAAATACATGTTACTCGCAAAATTAATTAGAATCGTCATATAGTCATGTAAAAATCTAGTCGTTCACCTCATGGTAACTAGTGTTCATTACAGAGCGATTTCAGACAAACTATATTTGTTCGAAGATTATTTCTGGACATCAATTGTTATAGAGTCTTGTATAGTTAGTAATATCACTTATTGCCGATTATTTGCCATTATAGAACGGTCAAAAGTGTCAGTATGGCGTAAAATGCCGAAAAGCGTAAAATTATTAAGCCTCAGAATTTCTGGCTTTTCGGCTGTTCCAACGTAGAGTTTATTTTAAAACACCTATATCTAGCCTTGGCTACAGGATAGCGTAGAAGAACATTTTTAACAAGAACATCGCTTAAACTAAGTTTAAAAACAAAGCGGCACGTGAAGAAGCATTCCGGTCTGACGCAGGGAGATAGGCGTTTCAAAGAAAGTAAACAGTAACTCTGGTCCATTTATCTCGGGCACGGACGCCACCCGCCTCTTATCTCGCCCACTATGTAGCTACAAACTAAACTCTTCACTAAAACATCATTTCCGTTTGTTTTTACTCAATTCCGTTGCAACAAAATGTAACAGTTACAACTCACAACTTAACTTGTTTGTCATGCAAATATCAGTTCTATACGGATGAGCTTACTTCTTAATGTTCAGTCAGCATCATTAGTTGGTATCACACAAAACGTCATATACCCGCCACAACGTACTTGACACATAGGGCCATGTGTTGATTTTGTGGAGTCATGGACCATAATATGACACACGGATTTCTTGGCGGAAAAGTAAAGCGTCATGTCTGTAGTTTTGTTTTATTTTCTGAAATTTGTGATATCTCTTACTTGACACTGGCCAAATGTGCTAAATGCACTAAGCCATTATTTGAAACAAAAAACAAATGGTTTCAAACTTGGCATAATTAATTATGATGCCCCCGGTAAAAATGTTTTTTCAAAAGAAACCGCTTATGAGGTACTAGAAATGCGATTTAATAACTGTTTTTCCTTCCAATATTCTTGCTGCCTCAAACTCCATAATGATACTAACAAACTCTTTAACACCTATTTCTACACTGAGGATATTAATGACATATTATTTATTTGCAGAGAATCAAAAAGTCTTGAAATAACCACTCATTAAATTTTATTTATGAAAACAATGAAGTGTGGAGCCTTGGGAGAATGCTTTAATTTCGCACCAAATCAACAGAGAGCTGTGACCTCGATTAAATTCAGCATCCAGCGAATAATTTAGTTGTCACAAAGTTAATACATTGATTAAGTCAACTCGTTATAATGGTTCAGTCTAATTGTTGAAGGTATTCAATAGAAGGCAAATTTCTGTCGTAAATTCTCGATCGTTCTGCGGTAGGTGCGGCGCATTGGCTTTTTAAAATCTTTTATCTTTGTATAAGTTAAAATTTCAATGGGTACTTAATTATTTCCCTTTTACTTTCTGCCCTTTATATTTTTATAAATTATAAACATTTTAGGAGTTGAATAAAATTAAATAATGAACTCAGGTACTTTAAGTTGATCATTTAAACTCAAGCGAAAAAACCATAACTGATATTATAGAACTATAATGTTAGTTTGTTGAAGCAGTAAACGTAGTAGAAAGGTGGATTCCCTCTGATCTGGTCAAAGGGACAATAATCCAATGAATGTAGGCGGCGTTATTAGATCTACGTGGAAAAATTCTGTTAGTATGATAGCTAGCAATGCTCTTTGAATAATATCGTAAAACAATCTCATTTTCATTAAGAATTGGATACTATGTTCCTAAAACCTAAAAAAAATGATATAAAAATAAAATTTACGCGTATACTATTACGGCTTGAGGGAAACTAAGGAACATAATTAAAGTGGAAATTTGAACGTACGAGTTACGGACACGGTAGTTAGATTTTTTATACACGCATTGACGACCGCTTTGGCGTGGAGGCGAGTATACCCGCACTCCGCTCCTGAGGTCGTGGGATCGATTCCTACACAGAACAAAGCTTTGTCTGCATAAACATGAACATTTTTTCTGGTGTTTTCTTATGTATATTAAGTATGTATTTACAAATAAAAAGTGTTTATATATGTTTATCCATTATTTAGTATCCATAACACACGTTCTTAATGATACTTATTTTAGAACTAATTTATGGGTGTAATTGTTAGAAATTATTTATTTTATTTATTAAGCTATAGCATAATAATATCTTCTATCAGAACTTTTAAGGACTTTTTGAAAAATATCACGATTGTCTCTTTAGTTCAGCAACCCGCCTTTAGGTGGCATTGGTTGTATCGGCGTTAATTAGTTTTTCCATCTATCGACAAATAGCAGAATTTTGAATGACTTTTTGAAATATCACGCTTGTCTCTTTAGTTCAGCAACCTGCCTTTAGGTGGCATTTGTTGTATCGGCGTTAAGTTTATTAATTGATTTTAAATGTAATTTTTTAATGAATATGCAATGATAGAACTGATGTGTTTAGCAAAGAGAAATATTCATTCTGCGCGGTGCGATCGGTTTATCGAGCAATTTTTATTTCCTTTTGTGAAGGCCTCGCCTACACATTTTTCCGATTATCGCCATTTAAGTACATCTATCTACAAGGAATTCTGCACCAATGGTTTATGTCACGTAAAATATAATGCCTGGACTTTTCAGGGCCTTAATTCTGGTTAAGGAAATTACATTTAATAGTATGTAAAAGGGTAAGGAGTAGAACTCAAATCTAGTCAAAGCAGCGGGACATCGGGGGATATTTGGATGTGGAAAGCAAGTGGGAACAACTGAATTCAATGAGTCTATGATGTCTCTTCACTCAACAGAGGTCATAATTACGTTGAAAATAGTAAATTATAATAAACCAAAGTATTTGTTTATTTTGTTTCTTAGGTAGTTAACTATTTTAATCTCTAAAGTTTACGTACGCTAGCTCCTCGTTTTATTCAGTAAAGCAAATGCCTAAACAACTTAAGTATTATTATATTATGACAATCACGCTATCATGGTTTTCCAATACAATCTGTTTTCCGAAACAACGCCTGAGCGTAACTCAATTTGTTCTCCAAACAATCAAAATCACAGCTTTTGACTAATTAACACCACGCGTAAGAGCGCCCGGAGCCCTACAGCCTACAATTTTATCTTAGCAATTTGTTAGTAGGTATAACTTAATGATTATGCTAAACGCGTTCATTTACATTTTCCAAGGAATATTCGCGGAAATGGTGAGTGAAGAAAATTCGGGCGGAGGGCACAGGCCCCATCAATTAATATTTTCGGAGCGGTGAAAGAAGGCCCACGGCATAAATCATTTATGCAAATAACCAACAACAATGAGCCGAAATATAGAGGAGTGCTCTATGGAAACCGCTTCGGATGTACTAGCGACTTCCCGCCAGTTTCTGGCGGTTCTACCTCCTGTTTCCGGTGTGCGGTAGGTAGGCCGCGGTAAGCCCTTTTCATACCGCAGGATTTGAGATTTATGTGTATGGAAAGAACGAATAAAGTTCAACTACATTGTTTTATGTTGTGTACGAAGTTTCTCCTGTTTCCACACTCGCACTGTGCGAGCAAGAAGAAAACTTATGAAATTCGACGATACAAAAGTTTTAAATAATTATAGGGGTCGTGTGTTCGATATGGGTACGATAGATAGAGGTATAAGTTATAACTATCGATAAGATTAAGTTGAATTACTATCGATTTACCCAGCTATCCACTATGTCGTAAAAAAAGATTTTCACAACCGCTTGTTTGGAAATTATGAAACCCTTACCAATTTTAATAAAGGAAACTTTTTCCTGACTTGTTACTTCGTTATACGTCATTAGAATTATTTCATGTATACTTTTAAGGTAATTAAAGTATATTGTTAAATTCATCTTGATTTCGTTGACACTTGCCTCATGTCAGGTTTAGGTGGGGATCTGAAAGGAAAGAAATGAGCAATAACGTTTTAAAAGAAAATAAAAAATATTATTAACACAAATAACATTCTAAAAGGTCTTGTCAAATTGATAATGATAGAAGTTATGTTAGAAGTAGAACTGAATGCTTGTATTTCTTTCTACCAGCACAGCGACAACAATGTGGTTCGTAATACCAAACGACCGCAAGCGGTTGTAAGACTCCGCCGTCTATCCCGGGTCTTACTCCTCTTCCTAGGCCAGGGTTACCCCCGGTATAGTTCTATTCCATTCATGTAGGTGGTCAGAGCGATTACGTGGCATTCCATTTCCTTTCCGCTGGTGGTCAGGCCACGCCCTGGTACAGCATCTTATTCTGTTTTCCTCAACTAATTGCAGACTGCCCGCACTTTCCCGAAAAACCCACATAAAACTTATGCAATATTTTTAATTCCGAAATAACAATTAATTACAGTATAATAAATAGTTTAAATCAATCAATCACTCCTTAATTTTGAATTAGTAAAATTTGCAACGAAAAGGGACAACGTAGTCATTACAATCATATCAAACCAACGAAGTTAAAATGTCTCCTAAACTCCCAAGTTCGACAGTTCTTAATAGGACTCGAAAATTCTTTGTCAGAAGCTGATTTGAATGTCGTTTATCACCCCCAAGCCTAAGATTGAGAACTTGACATTGTTGACAGGTCTCATTTAATCTATTTCAAAACCTGATGCACGCTAAAGTAAATTCCATTACAGTCACAAACTCAAACCAGTTTTATACATACATACATAAAATCACGCCTGTTTCCCTGAAGGGTTAGGGAGAGGCCTAGAGAGTTATACGCCCTCATATCGCCAGTTATATTGTTGGTCCCACGTAATAGGCGGAGAGAATATTGCCGCTTACCCGGAAATTTTATGTGCGCCAGAGCCTCGACCGTTAACCGGCAGGTGCACCACTTGCAGGTGAGGTTGGCTTGGGCACCTCAGATCTTAGAAGGAGCCCTATACACCTATATATACATAATTTATATGTGTGTGTTTTATTTATGTAAATATAAGTCTGTCTATATATTTTATATTTAAACCGCTGGAACGATTTAATTGAACTTAGGAGTGAAATTCGTTTATTTTAATAATGTAAATCAGAGTGGGAGTAAATATGAGGATTAAATATATCGTCAAGCAGCAATAACCCAGAAGTGAAACCAATAATCTGCAATACAAACCTTGGTTACCTATAACTTTTGGAAGTTGGTGCATAATTATCGCTTGCTCCGTTCCTCGGAAAGCACGTTAAGTTATTTTCATAGTGCTATGTCGTATGGTATTCTTCTGTGGGGTTGTGCCGTAGATATTCAAAATATTTTTTTAATTTATAATATTGATAAATTGAGTAAGAAAAGCGATATACATAATCTAAACACAAGAAAAAATCATAAACTAGTTGTACCTGCCACTAGGCTCCAAAAAATTAACAAATCTTTTAAAGGTATAATAAAATCCCAAGCAATATACAGCAATTAAGCCTAAATAAATTTAAATTAACAATAAAACACAAGCTGTCTTTAAAGGGATACTATTATATCAAAGACTATATGGCTGATAAAAATGCTTGGGATTAAACTGCCGTTTCATACAGGCTATTCTAATATGAATGACTTAAAACATGAATATTGTCAATGTTATATTATGTTGCATTGTATAGCGTCACAGACAAATGAAGATTGTAACTAACCAATCGATAATTTAAAAGAGCATAGCCTGTGAGTTTCTCGCCTGTTCTTCTTACAGAGCGGTGGCTCGGAACTGGCACTTAGATTCACTTACACTTAAATATTTTTTGTTTTTTTAAATTGTTTGGTTGCAAGTGAATCTAAGCTTCGTGATTTTAGTATAATTATATGTTATTTGTTTTTGTTATTTTTTATAATTTTGACGTTTTCAAGTACTATGTAATAGTTTATGAAATAAAAAGTATTTGATTTGATTTGATGAGCCGTTGGTCCCGGCTGTATTTGGCATTACTGGCAGTCGTTATTAGGAACTCAGTGCCTTTTCTTCTATCCTCAAAAATGGTTTAACCATAGAATGATGTTTCCCTCTGGGCTGCGGAGGTCAGACGACAATCGCTCCCTGTAACAAAGGAATTTCAGTAAAATTTGGTTAGACCAATAAGCAGACCCTGGGTTCTAAGCTTATTTCTAAAACAAAACTGGGATAATGCCAAATGATTAATAATTTCTCTTTTTATTAGAAATGAGGATACCTCTGACGCTATTAATTATTTTATAATGTGTTCGTTAAAAATCTGCAATAAAAAATAAAAACAATAAAAACAGACAGTTCACAGACGTATATTACACGAGTACATAAATGAATTATATGTTAGAATTGTTGTCATACATATAGTAGGCATTAGGAGCTTTCAAGACTATAGGTAGTATTTTAGTGTGCGGCTAGTAATAAAATTAAACCAGAGGACAGTCTATAAAAAATTAAATTATTTTTACGCACAAAGTTTTAAAAATAGTTCTACTACGATGACCTTTTGACAGAAAATTAAGCGTAGAACTTCAAACTACAATGTAGACAAATTACCTAACAAAGGTCACATGATCATGCTGTATGTCGGTCACCTCTAGTCGGTCATGTACTCACGTATATGGTGGAGGCTATGTTCAGTAATGGAAGTCTCTGGGCTAATGATGAATTTGAAATGTTCAGTATTAGGGACATGGTAGACATCAAGAAAGCCTTTCAGTTCCAGTTCACTTTCTAGATTAATGAATCAGAAATGGTACAGAAAATTAGAACGGAATACACCGCTCACTTTATGAGATATTGTTTTTACTTTGTTTCGTTGACCTGTCGTCCTGTCCTCCATCCTGTCGAAAGTAAAAAGCCGTCAGTAAACGTAAACATGCTCAACCACTTTTGACGGCCTGCTTAAAAGATTCGTATTATAGTTGCGCCGAAAGACAATTCCAATGCCAAATAGTTTTACAAAGGATTATCTCACCAAAGCGTGAAATCTTATCAACTACATATATCATAAATATTGCAATGTGGCCGCAATTACGAAATTAACGCTTTTAAGCTTTTTGGAACCGGTCTAACCCTTTACCTACATTATATTAAAGAAAATTATTTGAAACTTAAATGTTGTCGAAGATACGGAGTTAACGCTCTTAATGGCGCCCTCTATCCAATAGCGATCAATCGGCAATCGATCCAACATCTTACCTACATTAGATTAAAGAACATTTTTTTTAAAGTTATTTGACTAGAATGATTAATATTATTTTCGAATTCAAACTTTTTGTGATTTATAATCTCTAGTTAGATAGCATGGCCCCCTGCCCCCGATGCCTAAGACCTTCCTAGCGCTGCTTGACGAGCCCTCCTGGCCCGCCCGCTGCGCCCTCCACCTAGGCTATCATAATATTCTCGTTCTATAGAAAAATTATATTCTTATACTTTTATAAATATACGTGTTACTGTAGCATTCGAGTTGAATGTTCCGTTCTCAAGAGATTCATTATAGAGACATAGATTTTTATCACGCAAATATTTCGCAGTGCGAAATCTTTATATGAAACTTCCAAATGGATGTTATCTTTTACACTTCATATTTTTCATTTCATAGATCTATATAACTACATTAAAAAGAAATATAAGATATATATAAGGTCCTTACATATGAAATTGCGTTTTATTTAACTGGCCACTTTGATCACAATAATTCAGGGTTTTGCCAGGAATTCCAGCCGCGGAAATCCGATGAATGCAGGCGGCACAAATTGATCGGCGTGGAAGACTATTGAAGAGTTCAGCAGTGTTCAGCAGTGGACTTCATATGGCCTGATATGATGAGAATAGGTTTTATATTGTCCCTAGCAGGCAGTAAATTAAAACGACGACGTCATGTCTAGATAAGTACTACGAGTCATAATGATCATTCATAGTGTTGTCTAAGATGTGACTCAAATTTGTTGTACCATTTAGCAGACTAAACTAATAAAAAAAAAAGGTTTCCACCTTAGCCCTAAAATTATATAACATGCATTTTTTGGTGACAAAATAACAACAATCTAAATTATAGTGCTATAAAATATGCGGAATGACAAATAGTAATATTTTTCTAAAGCAAAATGACAAATTTATAAATCTGCTATTTGTTTTAGTTAAGGAGAGTATAATGTTATGGTAATACCAGCAAAGAGTTTAGAAAGAATTTATTAATATCAGGTTTATCATTACAGTGATAAACAGAGATAAGATTTTCGATCTCATCCCGCACTTTTCTTTCCTCTCCCAAACAACACGTCTTAAGTCTTAGGAACCATCCAGATACTGTGCTGACTATCAGCACTCGAACCAAGAAATTGGTTTAATCGTTTCTGTGTATGACCATTAAGCTCTGGAGTTTTAATAATCCCGGGTCTTTTAAGCGGGGCGTGAATTGTCATTTTATCTGGCCGTCATGAGTGGGTGCGCTTTGTACCGTGCTTGTTCCACGATATGAAACGCCTTAATTTTTTTGAATTGGCTTGACTGCTTACCATTAGGCAGGATGTAGTCATTATGACGTGTCACATAAAAATAACCAATGTTTTTTTGTTTTGTTTAGTAAATAAGTGTTAACTATAATTACTTGCAATGACGTTAAATGTATACTTTAATAGAAACAGTCAACTTGATCCAAACATTTTCTTTTTTACATAAGTGCCAGTGAAAGTCTCGCCATAATTGCTCCAGGCGACATCTATGATTACTCGTATGAAATAGAGTTTCAGACTAATACATTTACTTTTATTTAATTATTTTTTATAGATATACTACACTAATTTAATATAGCATTTATTTAATAATAAGCTCTTATTTTACTAACGCTGATTATAACATTAAAATAACAGACAACAGAACCATTCACTGTAATTTTATAAATTATCATAGACATACTTTACTAACCTAACCAGGTTACATAAAATTAGTGATATACATGGTTATGTATTTCAGATTTTCAGTAATAAAGTCGCTACCACAGCATCTTGTCATTTGGCACGTCATTCCACCCCGAACTGCGTTGGATCTGTTTGTCACGTACATAACTTGCAGGCAAGTCTCGAGTCATGGTCAATCAGTTTAATTTAATGCTCCTCCACATCGCTTCATATTGCATGACAAGCAGTTTGATGTGACGACTTGAAATCTACGGCTCAGAAACGTCTTATGGTAGTTCAACCACTAACTGATGTAATAATTCGGTGTATAATGTTGGTGACATAAAACAAAAAGTAGGTTATAATCTAAGTATTAGTAGGAGTGTATGTATGGATATGTATGTAGGTAACAAAACTACATAAATGTCAACTGAGCCGTGTGGTGCCGGCCTAGCATAGTGCCACCCCCTCTCATCTCACGGGGAGTCGTAAGAGAAATCCTACAAGCTGATGGGCAGCAGCGTCACGCGCGTACTGACCTGAACTGCGATCACTAACCCGTCTGCACTTCGTGGTGATTATAGGCAAACACCCCCAACAGAAAGTAATCTATTGGGAAGGCCCAAATTCAACAGTGCACTTTATAAGGCTGAAATGAAGACAAAATTACAAAATTTCTAATATTAAAACTCTTTCTAAATATTGCCTTAGATAAATAGTAGAATAGAAGCTCTTGTCGCTCGGTACGAGGTGGTCGAGAAAATTATCACCGAAGTAAAACTGTATTTATGTATGGATTTATAAAGCTAATCAGGTAATGCAAGACTCATTATTACGTTTATTATATTATAAACATCGAAAACTGTCTTATATATAAAATTAGGTCGAAGTGGAATAAACGTCGCTTTAATAAAGAGTAAGGCAAGTTTATAGAGATACGTCCTTACCTTGGTGACCGTTTGTGTGGCATTTAAGCTGATGGTCCCAGATACCCACTATGTGTGATAGTTGTATAGCCAAGGTTGAGGTCCTATTGACTTTTTAGAAAGTTCTAATCACAGTACTCCACACAACTGCCGTTACTAATCTGCACTGGGCCAGCGTAACATGGAAAGAATTTCATCAAAAACGTAACAAAAGAACATGTCAAATAAAAATACTGATCGTCTATAGAATATTAATGTGACATAAAAGGGATCGAATTAATTTTACTGTGATAAATTCATAATTGCAAACCGGTTATATAACTCAGATTGCATTGAATCTTCGTAGTTATACTTATACATCATACAACGATGTCAACAGAAATACTCGTATATCTGGAATATTCCTAGACACTTGCTTTGTTTCACTAACAATAAACCGGCCAAGTGCATGTCTGGCCACCCTTGGTATTCATAGCCGCATCCATAGCTGCCTGTCATAACATAAAGATATCAACCACATAGCCTAGTAGAGATATTAGCGCTTCTTGTATGTTATTCTAGAGAAGAAATGTGTGATAAGGGATTTCTATTGAACCGTAGTGGGTAGGTAGGATTAAGTGAACCTTTATTGTACTGTACGGGTGTAATATCAAAAGCCCCAGCCAGTTTCATCTGCAAGTGGTGCACCTGCCGATCAGCAGACAAGGCTCTGACAATAATAAAACTTCTTAGAAGCGGCAACAGGCTCGCCAACTATTCGTCGCCAACAAACTGTCATGCAGTTTGGCGATAATAATACTTAAGTTATATATGTATTATGTTATTATGAGATAAAAAAAAATACGTGGAAGTAACAATATAGTCAGTGAAATGTGGGCGTAAACCTCTGTAAAACCCTGCGTGTAAACCCCTTTGAGGAAACAGGCGTGATAGAATAAATGTTTATTATACAAAAGGCGTCTCAAGTGATGTGATATCTCACATCATTTGTTATTATTATTTAGCTGATTCATGGCCCTCTTTTTACAGCTAAAAATCTATGTCATTCATCCAATATCTAAAAGTTTAACTCATCTGAAGATGATTTCCATATTTTACGGACTTTTTTAAGAAAAATATAAGCGTCCTGGTTATTAAAGACAGTGAGGCAAACAAAAGATGTCAAGGAGTTTATCGATTACCGATCTAATGGCGTTGATCAGCACATTTTACAACTCATTATTTACTGTCATTGCGATGTCCTATAGTCATGTCATGATCCTCATTTTAAAAGACGTCCATAGCAGGACTTAAGCCACACGCAACTTTTTTCACAACTGCTGATCCCGTGGTGGCTTGACCGAATTGCTTTTATTCAGGGCGGTGCCTTGAGAGGTGCGTTCGGTAAGTGGTCGCCATTATATAACCGTTTCTTCTCGCCATATGTCCCTAATTACGATATAATAGTTTATGTAAAGTTTTAAATATCAGTCCATTATAAAGACTACAAAAGTAAAGCTAAGAAAAAAATAAAAATCTATGGCCGAATCTAAATATAACAATCTGGGTAAAGAATTTTTGTCATTGTACCCACTTTGAGTGATTATAAAAAGTACCTTATCTGTTAACCATGTTATGTCGTATTTTTAATGGAAATTTACTTTATTACCGATATGACTACTTACTTGTATGATTGAATTGCCTTCTAAAGCTTCATACTAACTACTAACTACTAATCATTTTGAAATTTTTGCAATGTTATTGATTGTCGTTCATACTTAAATTCGAACACTAAATTTTATTGTATGATTTTTAGTGTTATTTACATAAATTTAAATATTAGTTTAAAAGCTGTTGGTATTTACGTGCAATGTGATAGTTTTAATACTAGTTATGTAAGTGTTTTTGTTATTATACAAGCAAAGTGTACAATCATAATGGTATGCCCAATAAACGTTTTTAATTTTAATTTTGTATGATTTTTTTGCATGGCATATCTTCTTTTGAATATAATAGGGAAGAAGTAATTCATACAGTATATTACCTTACCAAAAAAAATATGTCAAAATGTTTGCAGGAAAAGAAGGACTTTAAATCTATAATCTAATTCAATAGAATATGGCGCACCCCTAGACGGTTAGAGCATTAATCCGCCCTGACTCCTTGTGGTGTAGTAAGACCTGAATCCATATATAGCATCTTGGTTTGTGATAAGAGGCGAGTCCACTAGTGGACTTTTAATAGGATGATGGTTATTAAATACATTGAGAGAAAATCTGATTTGTTAATCATTTTACAGAGTATCAACACTAAAATAATAATAATAATTCAACTAATTAGGGTAATTTTTCAACGAAAAAGTCTTTCTCCTGAAGGTAAGAGACAGCTTACCCACTTTAAATTAATTTCACATGCACTGCGATCGAAATCCCGACATGTTAGTAAATTGATTGATTAGGTACATCAATCACCCTTTAAATTATTTTTAAAAAGCGCTTTAGAGTCGAAATATCCGATTCTAGAAATCACCAAGACGTTTTCTGTCATAAAGATATTTTAGATAAGTGTAGAAAGGTTACTGCCCACCCCAAATATACTTTGTTAAAATTAATTATAAATCATTTTAATAGTTTATCAAATAAGCGTCTTAAGCATGCGTACTTATAAGCGTAGAAGCAATTAAGCTTAAGGCATAGAATAATTATCAGCATAGTTGTTTTGCTCCTTTAGGTTTAGTGTTTGACTAAACATGTTTCTAAACTAGCAATATGTTAAGTCAGACGTAAAATCAAGAGACGTAGAAAATGCAATTACTTACTAGAGACAAATAGCGTAGTTGTTGAGAGCTCCACTGACTTTAATTAGTGATCCGATTATTTTAAAGCCATCGTTTGTGTTGTGTTAAACCCTTGTCGCAAATTAATTAGAATAGATTATAAATGAAATATAACTTTGCCCGAACAATCACGGCCCTCTTTAGTTCATTATATTCTCATATTCTTGAAAATAATAACCTATTTGGACCGATGTAAGAAAATACATATTACATACAAAACAGATTATATTGAATTAGTCGCCTTGAGATGCTCCAAGCAAAACCAAATATACTATTTACTAATGGTTTGCAATAAAAACATATGCCTTATCCCTACTGATTCGTCATGCCGTTAGTAATTTATCGAAGGTAAACGTTACATGAACTTTAATTAAACGAACTTTGGCCTTATGTGACGGCTATTGTTATTTAAGATGGCCCAAAACCTTTAAAGTTTTAAAGGTTAAGATTGAAACAATAATTCTACCCCTTATAAAGGACATATAAACAAAGTCTCGGCCATTCTTTCATCATCTTAACCATATAAAGTCCATGGGTCAAATGGTGGTGGTGGAGGGTTGTAGACCCACAAATTTTATACAGGCCGATCAAACTTTTGCAGCCTGTATTCAGCGGAATCCCGCCGCCTTTACCAGACCATCGGTCTTTCGGGTGGCCTGAGTCTGCTAGTTTGCAGTTGCCATTAAAGAACCCAAAGCCCCATCGATGGTACTTCGAGATAGTTGTCCTCGTGTCCTTTAATTAGACTACTGACTGGTGGATTCACGTTCAAATTAAGTATAACCTTATGTCAGCACTAAGAATTTGGAATATCGACCTTTAAAACAGCCTACACTCCTGGGTAGATGCTGTACTTATAGGAGTCACAAGTTAGGCAATTGTGCCGGCAGCACTACAGTTGGTACATGTAGAGTTCACAATTAAATGACTATAGTATTTGTAAAAGGATTTTTTTTCTCGCGATGTTGATAATTTTAGTTATAAGTATTACCTGCAGTGCTATTTACATACAGCACTAAAATTAAATCGCATACATCGACAAAAATGTATGAATATTATTTTGTACATAAAAGTCAAAGTCAAAATCTTTTATTCAAGTTTGGCTCAATAAAGCTTTTATGAACGTCAACTTAAAAACTAACGAGCCTTTTTACTGCGGGTTGGAACTTGATCGTAGAAGAATTCGGCAACTCATTTAAAAAAAAAACATTATTCGAGAAATCAAACACTTTTGCAAACCCTTGATAAATGTACTAAACGTTCAATACCTACGCATGTTTCTTATGAAAATCTTTTGTCTGGACCCTCTTGACTCCCGGTTTATCCAGCATAATGTAGCTGGTCCTAAAACAGCAAGGAGTATTTACATACTCGGCACTAGAATTGAGTATGTATGAGTTATACTTATTTATGTGCTAGCCGCTCGCGACTACTTGATTTCATAGTAACTTCTTTGTGGATCCAGGATACTAACTATATTCTTTTTAAATTTGATTCAGAGCTGTGTAGTAACTTTTGCGTTAAGAAATCATTAATAGATAATTGATGAAGTGATTTAAGTTTAAAAATAGACAGAGTAATCGCATTAGTAAGATAAAATTCAGTCGAGCCCCTTATAATACGAGTATAGTTTTTCTTTCACTCGGTTAGAATATTCCCCTGTGTATAGTAATTTGATATATCATTGATATCATTTTGATTCAAATTTAACATTATTCAGCGTTTTCGTTATTTAGTCACTGCTAAGGTCAAATAAATTCTGTCATAGTCGAGTCAAAGTACTACCCCAGTTAAATTGCGAAGAATTTACTTACGTCGTATAAGGTGTTTTGGAATCATCACGAAAATTTTCACGGTAATATATTATTTTCCAACACTTGTGCACGTGTCGAAGACGTTACATTTATAAATACACTATATGTGTCATATAAAATTTGTATTATTAATTCCAGCTGCTGCGAAGTGGCTACGCCAACTGACACTGGAAATTTAAAGTAGGATTCAGAGCAGCTAAACGCCATACGAAATGATGATGATTGTACATTAAAAATATAACATCACAGAATTTTATTTCTATGACGACCGAGATGGCGTGGAGGTCAGTATACCTGCACTTCACTCGAGAGGTCGTGGGTTCGATTCCCACACAGGACAAATCTTTGTGTGCATGAACATGAATATTTGTTCTGGTCTGGGTGTTTTCCTATGTATCTTAAGTATGTATTTACAAAAAAAAATATTTATGTATGTATATCCGTTATTTAGTATTCATAACACAAGTTCTTAATGATACTTATCTTGGAACTAAATAATTAGTGTGATTGTAAGAGAATATTATTATTATTATTATACACTACACATAAAAAATAAAACAAATACAAAAAAGCAACTATCTGTAGACACTGACTTCAAACTGTACAGAAGTTAACTAGTTTAGATTTAAGTAATATTAATTTAAACAAATATTTAAATTTAAAAGTTTGAGCATTTTTGTTAATTTAAATTTGTAGTATTTTTTTAGATATGGTATTTTCGATTGATGTTTTCTTTGAAGTCAGTTTAATTAATATCCTTTTGGTCCGAATTCCCAACGATAGAATAGTAAAAATCGAGTAAGGACGATTTGTGAGTTGTTACTTTTAATATAATTTTTGTTGTGACTTTTAGTAGAATGACCTATAAGTAATAGAATGACCTGTAAGTATGTGTTTTCTTGCATATTGACTTCGGCACTTTTACAAGGCAGTAAAATAATGTTAACTTATTCAGATTATGTGATTACTGATTATATATTATATTCATTGGAGCAGTTTATGCGCGTATGAATCACGTGCCGATAATAGTTATCCACTGAATTCGTGAAAAGGTATAAATTATATTAAAACGATAGGATAAAGTGAAGAGGATATTACGTGAAAGGAAAAATCTTTATATATGAGTAAAGCTATGGGTATACTAACTTATTTTTAGAAAATAATAAAAAGATGACTATTTCTTTACATGTGGCAAATATCGCTATATATTTTAATGTACAAAATGGAAATGCAAAAAAATATTTAAACAATGCAAGACATGCATTAGGTTAGGGCTGGATTTTTATTTGTAAATGCAAAAATAGAAATAATTCCACGTGTAAATCAAAGTGTTTAAAATATGGCAACAAAACCCTGGGTTTATCTGGCATTATTCTGGGTAATTCTAGTGCTGGATTTTTTTTTTAAATCGTTCGTAAGCGTTTATGTATCTAAGTGTAATAAAAATACGAAAAAAATTTGCAGAAATCATAGTTTCGATATTGGCAAAAAGAGTCTGTTTTAAAAAGTAAGATTACTTATAATGAAAGTTGATAATGAATATATACACCCAGCATCAGATGTCCCACGAAATTTTTAACAAGATTACAACAACGTAAATTAGAAACCTACGAAAATACCTCGGCTCTGTGCGTATGTTATTATATAAAATGAAAACAAACACCAACTTAGAGCCTATCATTCCTTAGCATGATCCTTAAAAGATTTGGCTGGTTATTTATTTTTCATGAATTAGAACTAACATAAGTATTTTTTCAAGAGTAAGGTCAAGTAATCCTCCCTCAAGAATTCGCACTAAGCCAAGATTTCTGTGTTTACATTCAGGGTGAGCTTCGATTACGGTTGAACCATAAAACAGCGAAGTGTGTTAACGAGATAGCTCCTATGGGAATTTGCTTATTGACAACGCGACCAGTTTCTGGAGAGCTAAAGGCGAGTTCTCACTGAAACGTTGTTCGTGATTTGTGTATTTAAATAAATTTGTTTAAATATACATACTAACATTCAGGTATTAGCGATACAAGCGTCTATCGGTGATATGACATCATAGCTTTTTCTTTTAGGATTTTTTTCGTAATCACCTCATTTTGTCTGATGGCAAGCAATCGATGCAGGCCAGAAAAGTAAGAGCGCTCTAGAAATGTGGAGAAATCATCGTAACAAGCGCACTCATTCATGGTAATGACATTTCACGTTCCGCGTAAAAGACCCGGGACTATAGATGGCTTATAAAAAAGGATTACATCTTTAACCTAGACAATGTTGACCGAATGCGCCCGATCTATTATGTATCATCTGGCAAAAGCACTGCCACAGAATCACAAGTTAGACGGCGCGTGATTAATTTTAAGTCGGAAGTCAGTTCTGTTTAAGCATACGGACGCAATACTCGAGTTTACTCTCGTTAAGTTCATTTTACGTGGGAATTAGAATTTTCAGCCCGGTTCCGTAGACAACCGCCTATTATTAATTCTATTTCAAAAAATTAAGAAATACGAATCTTTTGGAGAAAATTTATATCGACTGTCTAATGGAACAGATGGCAGTACAGCCTAAGGGATCATAAGGTGAAAGACACTGACCTTTTGGATTAATTAGTTCGCTCGTAACTCTGAAACCCTAGATGTTTGAAATCGACTGTCGACTTTGTACGACGCACATAAAAGCCCACGTAAATGGAGGTTCTCCAATGTTTACTAAATTCTGTTATGTAATTCTAAATGATGTCGTATGTTAATAGGTAAATATGCGGGGTTTTATAGAGCTTAACCCTTGTTATATTGATCTGGGACTGTTTGTGAGAGTCCTAAAGCTGTAAGTGTCCATTATAGTCGTATTAGACCTTCTGTACCTACAGCATAATAATTTATATGTAAGATGAACTTTCAACGTCAACTAAACTGATAATTTGCATACTGATAAAATATTATTTATAGAAACTCAAGGACATTTTTAATGTAAAACACATAGATCCATAATAGTAGTAGTAAACGTATAGGATGTGAGTACACAGCAGATTGAATGTCAAACGCAAAGACAAAATCGTTGTCGACATTTCTGATATTAATAAAGATGGTCTCATTCCCTAAAATTAAAAAAAAAATGCTCTTAGATGGATATAAAAGTATGGTAGTGGACTTCATGGCTGGTTTTGTTTTATTTTCTAAAATTTGTGATATTTCGAATATTTATGTGTAATAACGGTGGATTATTAATGTGGAATTAATATTTATGTGTAATGGATAATTAATGAAATTAAGTAAGTTAACTCCTCTTTATAAATCGGGTAGCACCTCGGATCCGTCAAACTTCCATCCTATTTCAGTATTGCCGACATTTAGTAAAAAATTTTTGAAAAAGTTATCCTCAACCAAATGCAAACTCACTTTGATAAAAATAATCTATTGCACACCAAACAGTTTGGTTTTAGTCGCGGCCGGTCTACTACTGATGCTGGAATAAAATTATTGCAGGATATTTACGAAGCCTGGGATGAGTCATATGATGCTTACGGTGTGTTCTGTGCCTTATCTAAAGCATTTGATTGCGTCCAGCATCAGACTTTAATTGGGAAGCTCCATCATTATGGAGTTCGTAACACCGCCTTGCGTTTTGTCACTTCTTACCTAAGTGATAGGGTCCAGAAAGTGGTTATTAATGGTAAGCAGTCACCCGGTTCTGCAGTGACTATGGGGTGCCGCAGGGTTCAAACCTAGGCCCATTTCTGTTTCTAGTATATATTAATGATCTCCCCCACCTCATAAAAGACGATCACGAGATTGTTTTATTTGCAGATGATACGTCTCTAATATTTAAAGTTAAACGTGGCCAACGTGAACTTGACGACGTAAATAATGCGCTCTCTAGGATAGTCCACTGGTTTAGTGCCAATAGTTTATTATTAAATCAAAATAAAACTAAATGTGTCAGGTTTACCTTACCTAATGTGCGGCGGCCTCAAAACAGTGTTAGGGTTCGAGACGATGATATAGAATTAGTTAATGAGACGGTTTTTCTGGGTATAACACTAGACTCTAAATTACAATGGGGGTCTCACATCGGGAAAGTTTCGGGCAGACTGAGTTCTGCAGCCTGTGCCGTGAGGAACATTCGACAACTAACGGACATAAAAACAGCTCGTCTAGTCTACTTCAGCTACTTCCACAGTGCTATGACATATGGCATCCTGCTATGGGGTAATACTGCAGATATTGAATGAATCTTTGTGCTGCAGAAAAGGACTGTCCGTGCTATCTATGGTATGAGATCTCGCGATTCATTAAGGGATAAGTTTAAGGAGATAGGCATAATGACTGTGTATTCACAGTACATTTACAAAAACTTACTGCATACCTACTCATAAGAATAAAAGTAAGTTGAGTAAAAATAGTGATAAACATAATTTTAACTTAAGAACTAAGAATAAACTGGCTATGCCCAAGTATAGGCTCCATAAAAATACAAATTCTTTTTCGGGGAACAATATTCGCGTGTACAATACGCTGCCAGATGATGTGGCAAATTTATCAATAAATAAATTTAAAATTACATAAAGAGTAAATTGTGCTAGAAAGCTTATTATAGTGTGAAAGATTTTATAAACGACAAGTCTGCCTGGAAGTGACATGAATTGCTCCTTTCTTTCTTAAGATATGTATGATCTTTAGATATTAGATTTTGTTAGTTTTAAGAACAGCGGTATTCTTAATATTTTATTTCGTCAATTGTATTAGATCTTAAGACATAATTTGAAAAAAGCCGAGTTGAGTTTCTGGAGGCATTCTTCTCAATCTCGTTGCCTTTTGGAAGCCTCGTTAGAGTCACCGACAGACTGTCTGACTAACGGACAATCCCCTCCCTCCTTTAGAATCACGACATGTTGACTGACAGATCCCCCGATAAGATTCACAGACAGACTGACAAATCTTAAGAAAAATCCACAACAGACGAATAAACTGACAAACCTTGACAAATTCTGACAAAGAACCCATTTGCTTTTATTGCTTTATTATTGTACGGCTCATATCTCTTTCATTGTTGATAAAAAAATATATCGAATTTTAATTTTGTGTCTGAATGTTTGACGAATCTAAATGATCATGTTGATCTTAAAGACAATAAAGTATATTTTATTTTATTTTTATTTATTAACCATTAAGTGTTTGTAAACTTACATATAAATGTGTTGGTAAATGAAACAAACCAGTGCACTTTTCAATTCTCTCAAGAAGTCCATGAGATCTCAGTATAGTCCCACATCTTTACTGAGGACTCGAGGGGTTTAGAGGGAGGGCATCTTATTTATCATCTATATAAAGTTATTTTCTTCTTTTATTTTAAATCATGTGACTGCAGAACACATATTTTTGTAGATTTGTCAAATTGTTTTACTACTAAGTACATATTCTTGTAACTGGCGGGAGAAAAAACTAACCTTGACGATTTTCTTGCCCATTCTTTTAAGATCAAGCTCCCGCCCGCAGTGAATGGGCGCGCTAGTTTTTAAGTTGACGTTCATAAGAGCTCTTTTGAGCCAAACTTGAATAAATGAATATGAATTTGAATGAATTTGAATTTGAATTTGAACTCTTCACTATATATTGTGGACAGAGTTCTAAGTGACATGTCAGTAATGTGAGGAAATTCATAAATATATGTAAATAAATGTTCGTCGGTATATGTGATGGACATCTCACATACTACAACGAAAAGCGATTTAAAATGTTATCGTTACCTATATAATCGAAGCAGATAATGTAGGTTTTCTGCGAACGTTATTATCGTTTAGTTCCAAATTAGCTCGAAATATTAGTGTCAGGAAACCTAATGGGTTTGAATTGGAAGCCGATACCGTGTCAGCGTGCGACCACGTGACCATCCACCTCGTTAAAAGCCGCCACGCGCTGACAGTAACGATGATCGATGTGTTCGGGACTTCCAGTAATATCCGCCTCCTAACGTCGCCTCCGCAACAACCCTTCTTACTATCTGACAAATCTATAGACAACTCTAAATTAGCACAGGCTCATTGTAAATTGATATCAAATTGCACATTTATTTTTAAAATTTTGTTGTAAAGAATCATATAAATAACACATAAAAGTTATATCAAAGTATGGACTTAGTAGATATATTTAAATATCCCACCTCCCTCCTAGAATTGTAAAACATTTTGTTTTTTATTATTGGAAACAGCTTTTATTCTATTTTTTTTACTCCAAAAGAGGATTTCATTTTACTGAACGAATAACGTAAAAAATACAAACATAATCGTCACGCCTTATTCTCGTAAGAGTAGGCAGAGATCACATTATTTCGCATTCTACGATTCTACATGCATAAAATCACGCCTGTTTCTCCGAAGGGGTAGGCAGAGCCATATTATACACCCATAATTTTGTCCCACGAAATAGGTGGTAAGCATATTGCCACTTGCCGGGAACTTTTATGTTCGCCAGAGCTCTTACTTTTAGCTTTATGCACGTTCAATATCCTGTTCATATATTGCCGTCGGTTTAGGGTAGATACTTTTGGCCCTTTTCTTTAAAACCATCAGTTTCGGTCATGTCAGGACTTATTATATATTCCGGTTCGCGGTTTCGCGGTATTCCCGTCCTAACATTTCAATCAAAACGTTCACCATAAATCGCTCTCTTTAATAGACTTCCAATCATAACTTTCTCAATCCTTTTCCCCCTTCTTCTTTTACATCACAACCTGCCCACATCACAATAATATTATTTACATACTTTTTCTGAAGTCATCGTTTCAGCCATAATATAAAGTCCACTGCTGAAAAGTTCAGTATATATGCAAGCCTCCAATAATCGCCATGCTTACACAACACATCCCTGCCTAACACCCTTCTACTTGTAAAACCGATCAGTGCACCTGCCATTAATTCTACAAGTGCTGGAACCGTCTTAGAGAGATTTTCGCGCCAGCATAAGCTGCATCAGGTCACTACTCACCATTCTAACATTGCCTATTCCAAATCTACGCACGATCTTTTGGTTTTTTCTCCAATTCTTTTTGCGAGAATTTTTATTATAAGCTCTCATGCAGTAGCACATATCTCATATTCCGTTAGCACATTCCATATTTTTATAATTGTCGCTATCGTTTTCTAACGATTTTTTAGACTTACTGCGACCTTTTCTTTTGATAAAGAGATTTGATAGAGTTCCACAACTACCGACTAACACCAATATTTTGGCACACGGCCACTCACGTCATATAAATTAAAAAAGCACCTTGACTTGACACACACCACTTATTAATGCACGTCACTATAAGACAACACTCATCTCAATAAACATCTTGTCATATCCTGCTGCTTTTCCTAATTTCATCCATTATTTAATCTCTTTATTCTTTTCGCGAGAAGCATTTATTTTATCAAAAAGATTCTTAAAGTATTAATTCCACCTCTCTAACACACATCCCTCTCCAATAATTTCGCATCTAATTTTATCGAAACTTTTGATTTTTTGACAGCCTCCGAATTTGAGAAAGACTGCAAGCGCGACGTGCCATTCTTTTACATTTTCAGTAAATTGTCACAGTTTTCCGGTAATTTTTGTACACATCTTTTCTTTAAATAACAAATTAAGGTTCATTATTTGTAATACCACATTACAAACAGATCTCTGTGATCATCTATGTCATCTTTTACGCCAATTTATAGACCAAAGACATGTAGGTAGTTAATACTTAATCAGGATTAAGCACTCATGTGAAAAAATAGAAGCAAGCGTGATGTCTATTAAATCTATTTTTAATAGGATCACACACATATTATTTTTAATAGGCTTGCCTTTGAAAAAAAAAGGGTACGAATTTAATATTTTTATTTCAAGTGAACTATCAAGTGACAGAGACCTAAGGCGTAACTTCTATTGTATAATCTCTCAGTTTAGACTTGTCTTTTAAGTTTAATGGATTAAACAAAGAACATAGTTTGAGCCAGTAAAGAAAATAATTTTGGCTTAATGTTGATTAGTCTATGCACAAAACAATTTAAGAAATGGTACTGTCAGACATACTCGGCATGTCAATGTCATCTCCTGTATCAATGTCAGTAGTCTCAGTAGTTCTTGTGACTTGTCTGTGTAGAGCTGCGAAAGATTACATTCCGAAATATTTTTATTTTGCTGAATTCTTTGACCGTTCTCACCTTGAATATTTAATAATATTTGCATTTCTATCAGTAATGAACCGAGTTCTTCTTTAGAATACTATTATTTGCCATACCAGGTGGACTTATATACATTTAGTAATTAATCACTGTTAAAAAATTCAAGATGAATTATCCCAAGTCCTGTGACACTTTCGTCGTCCTTCCACCACTGACTAAGAGCGGAAGAGTAATTTTCGGTAAAAATTCTGATCGGCCTCAAAACGAGGTTCAAGAAGTTGTATTAATTAAAGGGGGAATGAGAGATCCTAAGCTAAAGGTATTCAAAAAGATATCTGTTTTTTTTACATATAAACTTTAATAACAATGTATTCAATTTGTGTTGCAGAAAATATTACATTATGCAACAAACTTTAATTGATAAAAGTCATATTACATATAATGTTATTTTTTTTAAAGTGCACAATTTTTTTTTAATGTAAATTAAATATAACTTTTAAAATATATTAGGTACTTTAATATAAAAAAAATTCGAGATAATATATCTTAAAATTATTTATTAAAACAATAACAGTTTTCAAAATATGATAAGACAAACAATAATTTTTACTAAAAAAAAGTGCTCCTATATAGTGAATATTTTCAAACGGCATGAAATATCTGTTTCTTTTGGTTCTAAATTTACTTAAAGGGGTGGTCCGAAAACAGCTCTTGAAATTCCTATATTTAATATTTATTGGCATTTTAGTATTTATCTAATTTACCTATTCTCAAAAAAACCTAGGCAACAATTGAATCTGTTGACAATAAAAAAGCCTATAAAGAAAATAAATTTACAATTTTGGAGTACTTATTAATTTCAAATTACCTTTAACTTGCACATTCATTTTGATATCAAGCGTAAGAGAATCAACAACTAATAATTATTCTAGGAACACTGAACAAGCTTTTTCTTTAGTAGCTAGGCCCAACTATACATACAAAAATACTTTTTTTATAAACGCATAAGTACTTGTAACACATAGCGAACACCCAGAAAATGACAAAAAATTTAGTTTACGCACAGAAATATTTTTCCTTTGTTGGAATCCACAATCTTGACATGCACATAAGTCCTAGAAAAATTATATACAAGTCCAGTTTGAAACATCAAAAAGACTTCTGAGTTTTCGAAATCATCAGAACATAATTGGGGGAGCTTTCTTGTAAAGTATTTTAATCGTCCAAAAAAAACTTAAATGCAGTATTTGATAATAAATATTTAAACATCAGCATAATACATGTTAAGTCTACTCTCACAGTTAGACACATAATGTCCACTGCTCTTTCTCAAATCAAATTGTTAGGTTGAAGCAGATATGTCAACTTCTTTTAACATCAAATAGAGCCCCACAAAGAACAACCAGAGAACTATGGTGGCCACTAAATATTTAATATTCACTAACAAAGTAGTGGTGCCCCACAAACAGTTAAACCATGGAAAGATATTCTAAGCTTTTGTTTCATTTCAGTGTACTTACATTACCATCGATGAAAGCACAAGTCCTGTGAACTCTGTTATACTGAGTAAACCTGCTTGGATGTGGGGTGCTGAGATGGGTGCTAATGACAAAAATGTTGTCATAGGCAATGAAGCAGTATGGACCAACAACAATGAGGGAGATGGTGATGCACGCCAAAGACGCCTTTTGGGCATGGACTTTGTTCGGTAATTATTACCTTTGCTATTTCATAAATTCCGTGCTACTTTATAACGCTATTAACAAAACAAGCTGATTGTTCCTAAGTTTCATGACAAATTAACTGTGATTTCAATATCAGAATTGTTTATGTAAGTTTGACAAAATAAAGCTAACAAAATAAACTAACATAATTATGCTTTAACTGTGAGCAGGAGCTTGAGTACTGTTGAATTGAGCAAAGATTTATTCCAGTACTATTCTGCCGCCGATAAAAATACTGAATTATAATATTACAGTAGTAAATGTTTACTAAAAAAATACTTTTTTGATTGAGTCTCCATATCATAACTACTATTTCCTGCTAACACAAAGTTAAAGAACTCCTAATAGCATTATGTTTGCCTTTTTTATAATTTTTATTTGTTGGATTACGTTAATAAATAGTAGAAGTTTGTAATAAATAAATAAATAGAAGTTAATGAAATAGAAACATAAACATAACAGTTCAGACAAATCATAATTCAATATTATTTGAATTATAGTTCATTCAAGCTTTGCTCAATTAAGCTCTGATGATTGTATACTTAAACATAACTCGCTCATTCACTGCAAGAAAGAGCTTGAATAGAGCAAGAATGTCTTCCAGTTATGTTACAACTATTCAACATTAATTTATAATAGGTTCAACGATTATTCTGACAGAAGAACTACCAGTTCATATTTTTTTCAGATTTAAATGAATGTTTACATGTTTTAAATATCAAGAACTGAACCACATTAGGCAAAGAAAAATTATCTAGTTGTTATTTTAGTATATAGAATCCTAATTTATTTTATTATGTTATTATTAGCGACGTTATTTTCTACGTGGGTGTCATTAATTGGACACAAAAGCTTATTGCGTTTAATTTTAAGTTGTTTTTTGAAAGGCTTATGTGAATATTTTCGTGTGTTTAGTTTTGATGTTTAGTGTGTCATTAAAAAATCTTGTCATTTATTGTTGACATTTATTGAATCTTTACTATATTTTATGACAATAGAAATATCGTTTGCTAATATAACGCAATGTTCCTTCAAGGATTCATTAATGAAAACTAAAAACAAGAGACACCCTAAACCATTACCTTGGCGTATCGAATCGCAAACAGTAATGGTATCTGTTGGTTTTTGCGTTAGGTATCTAGTGTTTGTTTTCGATTACTAAATATTATATTATTATTACGTTACCTTTTTCATAGTTTTGTACTTTTGTTTAATATTATATTGCACTTTATCGCACGCTCTAGTCATCGCTCTATTAATATTGTTCCAATATATAAAAAATAACGCATGAACAAGCCAACGCTTCGATCAACCATATTTTATGGAACGTGATGGGCCGACGCGTAACGCCATCAGCGCGAAGACATAAACATGAATTCTCATTTTAAAGCTTGATTAAGACATAACAATTAATGCTCAATTTATTGTTGTAATAATTTAAAAATCATAACAATCGGCGTACTAGGTAATCCGAAAAATGAACCTAAGTAAAGCATAGTTCTCAACGACCAGTTCTTATATGGGTGACTGTTTGTGTGGCATTTATTACCGAGCGCGGTTCCGTTCTTAAAAAGATATGTTCAACTGATGTTCCCGGCTATCAACCCAGGGGGGGTTAGCTGATTTTCAGTTACTTTCTGGACTGTGATGAAAGATTCCCTTGGTACTACTTCATTAGTTACTGTTTCTAAGGGAATCTCAAACGGATTTATCAAAATTTATTAAAATTTATTGGTGGATGGTAGAGCTTTGCCGAGTTTCTTGACAACTTCTTCTCGTAGCAGGCTCCCGCTCGAACGTTTACAAGTGCTTGGGAATGAAGCCAAGCTGGATTAAATGAATTTGAATTTCTTACTTTATGTGGTAGTCGTTAAGCCATGATAGAGGCCCTATTAGCCATTCTGACAGCAGGATGCCGTCGGCACTGGGTCCGCGTGGTGGATTTCGAACTGAATCCCGCTCACCTCAGCTGATTAGTCGAGGTCCGTGCTCAGTATTAGGACGTAATAGGGCTGATATGATAAAAAAAATTCGTTGCTAATTAATTGAATATCTATATAATTATTGATTGAACTGACTAAATACTAGTTAGAAATGCCCAAAGGTCTTATCTGGGGACTTGAAATTATTCTAATTTCCATCATTTCATATTTTCTATATATCATTCTTATTCTAAAAAGATTGCATCCTAAATTATGTATTCATGGAAACAATTCTGCTTTACGTTAAATCGATTCTGACTGAGAGCAAGTCAACAATACAACACGGCATGACAATAGACTTCATATTAATTCACATAACACTATGTTGCACAGAAGAATAGTCATAATAGCTGGAACCACTCCTTGTAATTGTGTTGTAGTGATCTAACCTACTTTGTATTTCTGATACGTATATCTTTAGCAGGCATCTGCAAATGGAAATCAGATACTAATATTGTATCTAAGTTTCTTTAACAATGCCATTTCCGTTTAGGTTTCCCATAGATGTTCTATTTCCATACATTTACGTTATGCCTACATCGACTATTTTAGATAAAGATTTCTTAAAGATATTGCGTGGTTAAAAACTCCTTTTTCTAATGTTATAGTTGATGTTCTTGATAATGAAGAGCAGTGCTCTTCATCATTGTCACCTGGCATGTATTGAACTTAAAAGTCCCACTACTAGCTTAAATTTGTGGGTATGGAACTCAAAAGTCCTGCTAGTTACCTAATCTAGCTAGAGATTTGATGTGCGACTTGAACTCGCGGGACCCTGATTTCAGACCTAGCTCATGAACTATTTCAGCAAGAGGCGACTAAATATTTGGAAGTAAAATTGTTTGTTATTTTAATAATTATTCAAGCTTAAGTAGCGTCCGATGCAGAGCCAGCTGACAAGAGTTCAAAACTCACCGATGTAACACGAATCACTCTTACCACATCTTCCTTAATAGTAATACTTCTATCAATTGGTCCATCAGAGTATATTATACTGAGCGCCTGTTTATATCCACATTAATAAGTGTATGTAGGGTACATACTCCAGAAACACCATTAATTAGGATATTTGGCTTACTACTTTCCAATGAGGTACACTGCTTAAAAACATAGAGTGAGTCGAAATCCTTAATGCAGGTTACTAATCTGCGTTTTATCATTTCCTTAGCCTTATTATTATTAGCCCCACTGCCGAACATTGGCCTGCCCAATATAATACATTCTATTCAGGGTATTTTCCCATAATCATGGGCAGGCGGGTTGGTGATCCAGTACCCAAGATGACGCTGCTTTCCATCTACTACTTCGGTACCGATTCGGTAGGATTTCTCTTCGTAGACTCTTACGTCTTCCCGTGAGATGAGAGGGGGTGACACTATTCTAAGCCGGTACGTGCCGTGTGGGCACAGTAATCTGGTTCTGTAATGTCACAACACACTTTTGTTTGTTTATTTTTTAGTCAATACTACCGCACGTGACTGACTTCGCTTGCAAGGTCTAATCGCCCTTTTGCAGTTTAAAATTTTCAGATACCGTTTTAAACGGTGAAAGGTAACAAAAAATATAACGTAATAGGTCAAATATTTTATGAAAAACGCTGCAGTGGTTTTTCCACGAGGCTTTGTGACATGACGTGTACAAGACGTATCATGAATAAAGAATGTTTTTTCAATTGCCAGTTAAAATGAACTGTTGAATAAAGTAAGGCACGACCTGGTATAACTTGTCCCTGGTAAACACTATTCTGCATGGTAAATAGATTATAGTCCGGTTAATTTAGACATTCGATGTCAGAATTATTCGCATCCATCTGAAATTCGGTAGGATTGTTTAAATCACCATCATTAATAAAATCAAAAAAGTCCTCATTGATCCTATTCCTGGACAAAAAAAAACACAGGGTGAAGTCTCAAAAATATTTTTTTTGCATCAAAACGATAAGTTTCATCATTAAATTAGTCTTGGCAAAATTGTAGATCTGATATGTATCTATAAAAAATGTAGCTATATTTTTTCTTAAAGGTCACCATTTCGAAGCTTCAAAAAGTTGGAAGAAATGTAATTGTCTTTTCATGCACACAGTTCTTGCTTTTCAGTGCTTTTTTCCATGTACTGTATTGATGAGGCCTTTTTAGATATCATTTAGTGGTCTTTCGTACATTTGTACCAAATTGCTGTGTGTGAAGTAATGTCATTTCCCTCCTATTTGTCGGTCTAACTTGACCAGACCTTCTTCTTCTTCTTCTTCGTCGTGCAGGCTTTTTCCGCAATCAGACGTCAATGCGTCCATTTTGCGTAGGAGGGTGAGAGCTGGATTACTCCAGCCATCCCAGTTCCTCCAGGAATCCTATCAGCGCCTTAACGTCGCTGAAGGCTTCCGGAAGGCTGCCTGGTGTCTTCAGGAACCTCGCCCGGCAATCGGCCACCACCCTGCATTCCAGCAAGACGTGTGCGGCTGTCTCCTCAGTCTCCATGCATGCTCTGCACAGAGGACTGTTTGTTATACCTATGTTAAAAAGATGTCTGTTAAAACTTCCATGACCCGTAAGTGCGCTTGTGACCAGGCGCATATGAGGTTTTTTAAGCTGCATCAAAATTTTGGAGAACCGTGGTTCGATCCGCGGTAGTGCGTTTGACCAGACCTTTATATAATACATACAATCACGCCTGTTTTCCCGAAGGGGTAGGAAGAGGCATACTATAAGCCCACACTTCGCCATTTGTGTTATTGGTTACCACCACCACCTTATAGGTGGCGAGCCTATTGCCGCTTATCGGGAACTTCTGTTTGCCAGAGCCTCGTCCGTTAATCGGCCGGTGTACCACTTGCAGGTAAGGTTGGCTTGGACATTCAATTTTCTATCGTTCAACTATATTTTATTGAAACAATATGTCATCTTGTCAATTGAAAAATAAAACGTAAATTTTGAACCTAAATTATATCTCATCGATTTATAAAAGTAGATCTACAGTGAAAGAAATTACCGTATCGTACTCTGCTGTTAGAGACAATTTTTATATATTAGTTTAATTTATATCCTAGAATAGTCCCGGTTGCCCTATACTTAAGCTTAGGACCCAGGGTCTGCTCACTGGTTATAACTGAATTTCAGCTATTACATGGAGCGACTGCCGTCTGACCCCCGCAACCCAGAGGGAAACCTCATTCTATGGTTAGACCAGCTGTCAGAATGTTAGAAGGCACTGACTTCCTAATAACGACTGCCATTGATGTTCATGACAGCCGGGACTAACGGCTTAACGTGCTTTCCGAGGCACGGAGCAAGCGATAAATATGCACATAACTTCGAAAAGTCATAGGTGCGCCACCGGGGTTTGAACCGGAGACCCTCTAAATTTGAAGGCTGGTCTCACTACTGGGCTATCCCCGCTTATATATTTGTTTAATTAAATAATTGAAAATGTAGAAAAGCTTTAACGGGTAGGCCAGAGCTTTAGCTAAATTATGTTTCTATTAAATAAATTAATAAATATACACATACAATCACATCAATTATTTAGCCCCAAGATAAGTATCATTAAGCCTCTCGTAGCTTCGCGGTACTAAATGTTCGGGAACGATCACACGATTGGTAAAGGTAGGTGTGTGGCGTCTTGCTGTTAAAATTTTTCAAGTCACCCAACTTGGCCTCTAACAAAGCTTTATTACAGACCACATTTAGTGATAACATAATAATCTGAAATTCGGTTTTAAACACTACAACTAATTATGATGAGAAGAGGCAATAGCAACGATTTTGTGATTAATCCTGTTTTTCCTTGGGCCTTGCGTATTCTCCCGCATTAAAGCGTGTTGATTACTCATGAGTCTCATGACGTCTTAGTGCCAATTTTAATCATATTCGCACAGTAGGTTTTGCGGGAGAAGGCAAAACAGCATGTAGGTAGCATCACTAACTTTCGAATTTATACTTTATATTACGTACGTAATAGAATAGTGCTATTTTCATAGTGTTATGTCGTATGGTATTCTTCTGTGGGGTTGTGCCGCAGATATTCAAACTATTTTTGTACTGCAGAAAAGGGCTATACAAGCAATTTATAATCTACCATGTAGACATTCACTAAGGGATAAATTTAAAGAAATTGGTATTTTGACAGTGGCGGGTCAGTTTGTTTATGAAAACCTAGTATATGTACAGTCAATTTATCAATATTGTTATGTAACAATATTAATAAATTGAGTAAGAAAAGCAATATACATAACCTAAACACAAGGAATAAGCATAAACTAGTAGTACCTGCCACTTGGCTCCAAAAAATTAACAAATCTTTTAAAAGTCAATGTGTGCGATTCTATAATAAAATCCCAAGCAATATACAGCAATTAAGCCTAAATAAATGTAAATGGAGACGAGACATGCGATTGCAGTCTTCAGCGGAAGCGTCTTCTTACCGGCTCATCAATAGACAGATCTCGAAATCCTTGCGACTCGATATTCGCAAATTCAATACAAATTGTATTGAAGATGCAATAGAGAGGAACAGGGGTTCAAAAGTGTTCGCACGGGATCTGTCTATTGGTCAGAGTCAGTTGACACAGCTGAAGACCAACGAAGGCAGTCTAGTCACGTCGAGACCTGAGATTATGAGGGAGATCGAAAGGTTTTATGGACAGTTGTATACCAGTACGCAAGATCCCGCTACTTGTTTGGCTAAAGACCCTAGAGCCAAACTAACTCGACATACCACCGAAGACATCCCGGACGTCAGCCTATACGAGATTAGGATGGCCCTGAAACAACTAAAAAACAACAAGGCACCGGGGGAAGACGGGATGACAGCAGAGCTTCTGAGAGCGGGTGGTACACCAGTACTTAAGGTACTCCAGAAGCTCTTTAATACCGTCATTCTCGAGGGACGTACGCCACAGGCGTGGTCCAGTGGTGTGGTTGTCCTTTTCTTCAAGAAAGGTGACAAATCCCTTTTGAAGAATTATAGGCCAATCACGCTACTGAGCCACGTCTATAAGTTGTTTTCACGGGTCATCACGAACCGTCTCGGTCAAAGGTTTGACGACTTCCAGCCTCCCGAACAAGCCGGTTTCCGAAAAGGCTTTTCAACCATAGACCACATTCACACGCTGCGGCAGGTTATACAGAAGACCGAGGAGTATAACCAGCCACTTTGCTTAGCGTTTGTGGACTATGAGAAAGCCTTTGATTCGATCGAGAGCTGGGCAGTGTTTCAGTCCCTGCAGCGATGCCGCATTGATCATCGGTATATCGAAGTTTTGAGGAGTTTATACAGAAACGCCACCATGTCCGTACGAGTACTGGACCAGTGCACGAATCCTATTCTCTTGCAGAAAGGCGTGAGACAGGGTGATGTCATTTCACCGAAACTGTTCACTGCTGCTCTGGAGGATGTTTTCAAGCTACTGGACTGGGAAAACTACGGCATCAACATTAATGGCGAGTATATGACTCACCTTCGATTTGCCGACGACATAGTGGTCATAGCGGAGTCGCTTGTGGATCTGGGCACAATGCTCGGAGACCTCGACAGAGCTTCCCGAAGGGTAGGTCTTAAAATGAACATGGATAAGACCAAAATCATGTCAAATATCCATGTTGTGCCTACCCCAGTAATAGTGGGAAGCTCGGCCCTCGAAGTTGTCGATGAGTACGTATACCTGGGACAAAAAGTCCAATTAGGTAAGTCCAACTTCGAGAAAGAGGTCAATCGTCGAATCCAGCTCGGTTGGGCTGCGTTCGGGAAACTACGCAAAATCTTCTCGTCCAAAGTACCTCAGTGTCTCAAGACGAAAGTCTTCGACCAGTGTGTGTTGCCAGCGATGACGTATGGGACTGAGACGTGGTGCCTGACTATGGGCCTCATAAGGAAGCTCAAAGTCGCTCAGCGTGCAATGGAGAGAGCTATGCTCGGAGTGTCCCTACGTGATAGAATCAGAAATGAGGAAATCCGTAGGAGAACCAGAGTGACCGACATAGCGAAGCGCGTTTGCAGGCTGAAGTGGCAATGGGCGGGGCACATAGCTCGAAGAACCGACGACCGATGGGGCGTTAAGGTTCTTGAATGGCGACCACGAATCAGCAAACGTAGTAGAGGGCGGCCCCCAACGCGATGGACCGACGATCTGGTCAGGGCGGCGGGGAGCCGGTGGATGCAGGCGGCAAAGAATCGATCTACGTGGAAAGCAATTGGGGAGGCCTATGTTCAGCAGTGGACTTCGAATGGCTGAAATGATGAAATGTAAATTAACAATAAAACGCAAGCTGTCTTTAAAGGGATACTATTCTATCAAAGACTATATGGCTGATAAAAATGCTTGGGATTAAACTGCCGTTTCATACAGGCTATTCTAATATGAATGAGTTAAAACATTAATATTGTTTATGTTATATTACATTGCATTGTATAGCGTCACAGACAAATGAAGATTGTAACTAACCAATCGATAATTTAAAAGAGCATAGCCTGTGATTTTCTTGCTAGTTCTTCTTACATAGCGGTGGCTCGGAACTGGCACTTAGATTCACTTACACTTAAATATTTTTTGTTTTTTTTAATTGTTTGGTTGCAAGTGGGGTCCAACCAACACCTTAGGAGTCTGAACCTACCTTACCTGCAAGTGGTGCACCTGCCGATCAACGGACGAGTCTCAGGCAAAAATAAAAGTTCCCGGTACCAACCGGGACCAATAATATAATGGCCCAATGCGGATGTATTATAATACACCTCTGCCTACCCATTTTAGGGTAACAGGCGTGATTGTATGTATGTATATTCGTACTGTCCCACTTAAATGATATGTTATTCTGTTTAACCTTATTATTGGGTTAGAGGTTATATTATATGTTTATTAAAACCTCCACTACTTTTGGGCATGATCTCGTTGCAAGCAAGCATGTTTATAAATTAATAGTCAAATTACCAGAGATCTGGTCTGTTAAAAAATCAAGAGATGCTGTATTGGCGAAAAGATCCTAGTGTGAGGTTTTCGATATTTTTCAATTCTACAAAATCAGATCTTAAAGACTGATCTCAAAATAATTCCCCTTAACATTGGCTATAACATATCTTCCATATCTACTTCATATATATGTCGCTGTAATAAAAGCCGGCCACTAATAATAACATTAAGTGGATTAAGGGCTTCCAATTAAAACATATGATATTTGGAAATTTACCGCCTGTGTGTTAATACGCTATTCATTACATTAAGTTAGCACACAATCTATTAATTCATTAGATCGACTAGCCTTTGCCGGTTTTTCGTGGAAAATTGATATCAGACAATCTAATAAAAGGTCGTTTACAAACGAATGCCTCTAGTCTTGGCTAAGTCCTCTTGATATGGATGCAAACATTGTGCGATAACAATTTATTGCAGCTTTAAATTTTTTTGCATACGATAGCGTCCTTACTAACTCTAATACCCTTCTATCTGTCGGTGACTTTAATGGGGCTTCCATTAGGCAACGAAATTGAGAAGAATGCCTCAAGAAACTCATCTTGGCTTTTTTCAAGTTATGTCTTAAAATCTAATACAATACACAAAAAAATTAAAGCTCAGTTCTTAAAACTACCAAAATCTAACACCTACATAAGAAGGAAAGGAGCAATTCATTTCAATTCCAGGCAGCCTTGTCATTCATAAAATCTTTCACATCATAATAAGTCTTTTGGCACAATTTTCGTTTTACGTAATTTTTTCAATTTATTTATAGATTAATTTGCCACATCAACTGGCTGCGTATTGTACATGCGAATACTATTACCCGCAAAAGAATTTGTAAATTTATGGAGCCTTTACTTGGACATACCCAGTTTATTCTTATTTCTTAAGTTTGAATTATGTCTTTTACTATTTTACAGAAGTTACTTTTATTTTAATGGGTATACAATCAATTTTCACAAATGTACTGTGAATACACAGTCATTATGCCTATTTCCTTAAACTTATCTCTCAATGAGTTGCGAGATCTCATACCATTGATGGTACGAACAGTCCTTTTCTGCAGCACAAAGATACACTCAATGTCTGCAGCATTACCCCACAGTAGTGTATGCCATAAGTCATAACAAAGTGGAAGTAGACTAGACGAGCTGTTTTAATGTATGTTAGTTGTCGGATCATCTTCACGGCATAGGCTGCAGAACTCAGTCTGCCCGAAACTTTCCCGATGTGCGACCCCCATTGCAATTTCCATGTATATGGTGTTATACCCAGTAAAACAGTCTCATTTACCAATTCTATTTCATCTTCTAAATCCTTAACACTAGACTGCGCCAGCCAATTTTACATTCGGAAAGGTGAACCTGACACTTTTAGTTAATGTTGATTTAATATATGTGTGTATAGGGGTCCCTACCAATATTTCAGGAGTCATGCTAACCTTATCTGCAAGTGGTGCACCTGCCGATCAGCGGACGAGGCTCTGGCGAACATATAAGTTCCCGGTAAACGGCAATAGGCTCGCCACCTATTACGTGAGACCAATAATATTATTGGCGAAATGTGGGCGTATTATATGCCTCTGCCTACCCATCCGGGAAAAAAGACCTGAATGTATGTATGTATGTTGATTTAATAGTAAAGTGTTAGCACTAAATAGTGGGCTATCCTAGAGAGCGCACTGTTTACGTCGTCAAGTTCACGTTCTTACTGCAACGGTTTGTCATTAATTAGTGGCAGCCGTTTTCTTAATATTCAAAGATTTAAAAACTTTTATAATGGTGTGTATATTAACTGTACTAAATGTCAATAAAACATCACAACAAAAAACGTTGGCTTTTAATAAAGATTCTGCAATGGGAGTAGACGAGCCCAGGGTTCTAGTTAAATCTACGGAAACTGGAGAGAAAAGTTTTCAAATTCATTAGCGGTTTCAGCATCTGCTGTTAGTAGGTTAATGTTAAGTTTAAATTAATTGTTATTTAATTTAATTTTCCCGCTTTTTGCGTTAATAATTTTCTAAGTGGATTTATTTGTATTTGACTTTTTACTATGATGAATTTTATCACTTAAATATTTAGATTTACTTTTACACATTCGCTCTAAAAGTTTTAGAGTATGTTATCAAAAGTTTACTAACTGTTTTATTTAGTTGTCTTTCCGAGTATAATAAATAAAGTTTCAGTCTACTTATGTGTATATAGTGGCCCAATCACTGTAAGTAGGACTATCGCTAAACCTCTTTACATTTGAATATTGAGTTCATACACATAATAATATCACAAAATAATACGTGTAAATGATCACTGCTTACACTAAGCATAGGTAAATAAATCTCCTATACCTACTTTAGTTCTACCACCCGGTCTCTGCACGCCCCTGTTTAGTAGTAGCTTACTGATGTATAAAAACACCAACGTTGTTTTTTCCAGATTGGGCTTAGAGAGAGGGAACACTGCATTAGAAGCATTGTATATAATAACCAATCTTCTAGAAAAGTGGGGCCAGGGTGGTCCCTGTTCGGAGCTCGATGACAGCCATTTCTACCACAACTCGTTCCTAATAGCAGACCCTTTGGAAGCCTGGGTCCTGGAGACCAGTGGGAAGCTGTGGGCTGCTGAGAAAGTCGATTCCGGTTACAGAAACATATCCAACGGGTTGACTATTAAAACGAAGATCGATAAACAATCGGAAAACTTGCAGGCAAAGGCCAAAGGAATGGGATTGTGGAGTGGAGAGGTAAGTTGTTTTCACTTTGGGCAGCGACCAACTTAACTTGAAGTGTTTACTGGTGCACGTTTATTACTTATTGTGAATAAATAATCTAGATACCAAAAATAAATGAGTTTGTATGTAAATTACGAGACAGTAGGTATACAGTAGGTAACATACTTTTTGGTTGGCGTATACATATGTACTTATAATACGAAATAAACACCAAGGCCAAGTACACGCACAAAATTTTTTTCTCGTGTGAGAATTGAAGCCCAATTTTATGAGTAAAAGTTATGCATACCTACCGACAGAGATCAAAATATCAAAAATGACAGAGATCAAGATAAAAAAAATGTAGGTATAAAACACCAATAATTTTCTTTAAAATAGAAGAGATCATTTTAATTAAAGATCTTATCTATGTAAATCTTAATAAAATAATGTTTTTGAATATTATTGGATATAGTACCCATAATCATCACAGTCTCCTGACTAAGACAATAAATTGCTATTACTTGCGATTCTATTAAAGTATAGTCTATTGCAATTCCGCTCTTTATTGCATTTTATGAATCTCAATAGAAATCTGTCAAATAGTTGATTCGTTTAAATATCGATAGTGCGCAAATCATTAAATATACTTTGTATAAGTAGCCGTTTGTGACTCTGAAATGATCCCAATTAGATATTAAGAGCAATATAATGTGCCTTTTGTTATAAGAGTTCTATATAATAATAATTGCCACATAATTATTGTCTGTCTCTTGAAATAAGCACAATGTGCTGTTATATTTTTATCACAGTATAATGTGCGATACAGTTGTCCGAAGTCGCAACGCCACTAATCCCTTTTCCAGACACAACAACACCCTCTTGTTTAAACAACAATCACGTTTCATATGCATATAATTCTGTTTATTTTGTATTACAAAATACTGGTCTCGATTTAATTTATTAATAAAATTCTAAGTTGTGTATGGAACGCATGTAACAAATATTATGGTAACATAAGCTAAACCTTTTTTGTTAACTCACATTTAGTTGGTCTATACTCGCGGCCCACTGTTGGGCAAAACTTCGCCCTCCGTGAGATCACTATCCGTAAAACCGTCCATCTTTTTCGCTGGCTACCTCTGAGGGCCTACTTCCGTTACACCTATCTCTTTCACTCTCTAGGTATATCATTATATAGTGAAAGGGATAAGTATAACTAAGTTTCGTTTTCGTTGAATTAGAGTAGGACATCAGGATTCCATTATGTGGCTACTTTGGCCTGTATATTTGGGTTCATACGAGAGACAAGGCCCTGTTCCATTTTAGCTCATATAATATTTAGGTTATTAGACTCTTGTTTACGCACACATATATTTGCACGACCTTAAGAAAGATATGTTTACGAAATATTGAACTTTTTTTGGTTTAGTTTATGATTTGTGTACTTACTATACTTTTCACTAACAGGGAGAGTTTGACTTCACAAAGTGTTTCTCATCTGGCGGCGATGAGATCCGTCAACAAGACGGTGAAAGACTTCTGAAGCAAGGCTCGATAGACTTCAACTTTGACGTCAAGGATATGTTCAATGTGCTGAGACATAAAGAAAGTCGCATTTGCCGAGGATGTGACGATACTTTCCCAACCCAAGGCAGCCAGGTATCTTTTAAAAATTTTTTTATTTACAAACACTTCTTATACGTTCACTAACACTTAACGGTTAATAATCCACCGTTGGTACACATTAATGTTCGAAATATCACAAATTAAACTGTAGACATAACGCTTCACTATCCCGCCAAGAAGTTCATCTATTACATATATTGATAAGACTCTTGCCCCATATAATTGAAAAGCTTTATATGTCTATATTTAAAAAAACACATAGTATAAATGTTATTGCTAGCTGTCAGATTACGCAAAAGCATTTCCTCAATCCTCTTTAGGATTTCAGCTCTTTTTTGGTCACGCTAAGAACTCTAAGAACACAACTAAGCAGAATAATCTTTTATAATTTTATCATACTTTTTATGACTTTAACTAAAAGCTCGGTCAATATCGCGCGTTTTTGTTGTTATTTTATTAGTTACGTATATTTTATTTTATTAGCTCTTTGAGTTTATAGTTTTCAAATGATTTGACGCCTTTTACTCACCACATCCTTTATGGATATATAGGGATCTTACCACCTAAGGAGCCAAAGCCAACCTCACCTGCAAGTGGTGCACCTGCCGATCAACGGACGAGGCTCTGGCGAACATAACAGTGCCCGGTAAGCGGCAATACGCTCGCCACCTATTACGTGGGACCAACTTTATAATTGGTGAAGTGGGCTTTTAATATGCCTCTGCCTATCCCTTCGTGGAAACAGGCTTGAATGTATGTATGTGTATCCTTTTTAGAGACTGAATTGTCTGGATTGAGATTAGTGCCCAAAACGGGTAAGCTGAGGTAGATAATTAAATAAAAAATTAAATAACAGCATAATCACCTTTAATTTTTACTTTCACAATTCGGTATGTAATAGACTACGAAATAGAAGTTAAACTTAAGCATTTTCTTAGACCAATAATTAACAAAGAAATATTGAACGAATTACCCTTAAAATTAATTATTATTATGTATTGTTACATTTTAAAACGCTGAAGTAATTCATATAATATTAATTCGCTTTCATGGCATAGCGACGCTAAAAGTGATCACCAGCTGAAAAGTTTACAAATATCTACCAGACATACCAGGCAGGCAACAGGCAATATTAGTTTATGTGAAATGTCTGTCCGTGTTTACTGTTTATAGACGAGTTATGTTATTATTGAAGTTTAATCTATACCAACCAGAGGATTTTTAAACAATTATCGCGTGTCTGGTCGTTAATTTCATCCCATAGCAAAATACCTACGTCTCAGCAACTAGCGAGGAAAGTAAGACATATTAAAGGTTGAGAAAATTATTAAAATGTGCGGTAACCACGCACAAAAGCGTTCCAATGAAGAAAAATATGAAATAATTCAAAAGAGCATCCTGTTATGTTAAATTTGAGAATTTTCACGTTTGCTCCAAGGCTTACCCTACAAAAAGATATCATAATTTTCTATACCTAGTCCCCATAAGGCGTAAGGCGCCGCTCTCAATAGCTTAAAATAATCCTTACTATCCTTACTAATATTATAAATGCGAAAGTAACTCTGTCTGTCTGTCTGTCTGTTACTCTTTCACGCCAAAACTACTGAACGGATTTAAATGAAATTTGGTATACAGATAGTCTAGACCCTGAGAAAGGATATAGGCTACCCAAAGATACTATTCCACGCGGACGAAGTCGCGGGTATCAGCTATAATATATAAGATGCTACCTAACCCACCATGGTTTATTATTCTAACAAGAGCCAACGAGCAACACTCAATATCACCCATTTATTAATTGTTCAAGGTATCGTGCCTGGCGGCGAACACTTTGAGTGTTCACTGGTTCACCGCTACACCGGATCCCAGTGTTTCTTACTTCAAGCCGTTCATTTTCACGCCAAACTCGGAAATATCTTTATACACTACCAGTGAAGATGAGGTATGTGGCTATTATCCTGAATTTACTTATTGATAAGCTTAAGATAGCTAGAAGATAAGCCATTGAGGAGTTTCCTATACCGACCCGACCGACTTATCCCAGTACCAATCTGTTACACCTTAGACAACCTGCGTCTATAATCCAGATCCACTTATGGCTATAAGTTCTATCCAGAAAACCACACAAACCGAATGTGAAAATTTTTCCTTAATTGCCTGAGAGATGTGTTCGGTAAAAGGTTTCCGATATAAAATGTTGATAGGTTTATTAGATATTTGAGAAAAATATAGTGGAAACGATGGAACTCGAAATTTTGAGCAGGTTGACACACACGCCTCCGCCAATCCGCTTCTTGGAATATGATCTGTTCGCCTCTTACTTTGGTTAGTGAGTACAGTAGTTGGCTGTTAATCAGCTGTATTGATGATGAATTCATCATCATCATCATCATCATCAGCCTATACTAGTCCACTGCTGGACATAGGCCTCCCCCAAATCGCGCCATTTTCCCCTGTCTTCGGCTTGCCGCATCCAGCATCTGCCAGCGACCGCTCGCAAATCGTCACCCCACCTGGCGAGTGGACGTCCTACACTACGTTTGCCAAGTCGCGGTCTCCACTCAAGAACTCGTTTACCCCATCGGTTGTCGGTCCTTCGACAGATATGGCCAGCCCACTGCCACTTCAGCTTGCTAATCCTGTATGCTATGTCGGTGACTTTGGTCCTCTGTCGGATAACATCATTTCTGATTTTATCTCTCAGAGAGACTTCGAGCATAGCACGCTCCATAGCTCGCTGAGCGACCTTGAACTGGCGAATCAGTCTTACTGTGAGTGTCCACGTTTCGGCACCGTAGGTCATAACAGGTAGGACGCACTGATTGAAAACTTTCGTTTTCAAACATTGTGGTATAGGTGACGAGAAGACTCGACGGAGTTTCCCAAACGCTGCCCAGCCAAGTTGGATCCTCCTTTTGGCTTCCTTCTCAAAGTTGTTTTTGCCTAATTGCAGAATCTGCCCGAGGTAGGTATATTCGGAAACAAATTCAAGTAGGTGGCCATTCACGACAATAGGTCTCGGAACAATGCGGGCATTGATCATGACTTTGGTTTTATCCAAATTCATGCCGAGACCTATCCGTCGCGAGGCTGATGCCAGGCTGTTCAGCATCTGTTGCAGCTCCTCCAACGTTTCCGCCATCAAGACTATATCGTCAGCGAATCGTAAGTGCGAGATGTATTCACCGTTTATGTTAATGCCCTTACCTTTCCAGTCCAGCGTCTTGAATAGGTCCTCCAGCGCGCTTGTGAACAGTTTCGGGGATATTACATCCCCCTTGTCTCACCCCTCTGCGCAACTGGATAGACTTAGACTGCTGGTTCTGTACTTGGACATTCATAGTGGCGGATTCATAAAGACATCTCAGCACTTCGATATAGCGACAGTCTACTTGGCACCGCTGCAAGGATTCCAGAACCGACCAGATCTCAACAGAGTCAAAGGCCTTCTCATAGTCCACAAATGCCAGACACAGAGGCTGACTATACTCCTCGGTCTTCTGTATAATCTGCCTTACTGTGTGTATGTGGTCTATGGTGCCATATCCTCTGCGAAATCCGGCCTGTTCCGGTGGCTGAAACTCGTCGAGTCTTCTTGCTAGACGATTCGATATAACTCTAGAGAACAGCTTATAGACATGGCTCAGGAGTGAGATGGGTCTATAATTCTTAAGAAGGGTTTTATCGCCCTTCCTAAAAAAGAGAACCACGACACTTCCGCTCCACGCCTTTGGAGTTCTCCCACAGTGAAGGACAGAGCTGAAGAGGTTCTGCAGCTCCAGAAGTATCGGAGCTCCTCCAGCCTTCAGAAGCTCTGAAGTAATTCCATCCTCACCAGGGGCTTTTCCATTTTTTAGTTGTCTCAGAGCCAGTACGATATCGCCTTGGTCAATGTCTGGCAGTTCGTCGGTGTAGTGGCGTATCAGGGTGGCTCGAGAATCATGGTTTTCACGCAGAGGACAAAGAGCATGTGCGGCGTATAACCGGCCGTAGAAATCCTCAATCTCGGCAAAGACCTCCGACCTCGTCAAGGCGGTTCTACCCTCGTGCGTCGTCAGCTTCGTCAGATGGCTCCTTCCAAGCTGCTGAATGAATACTTTGGACCCTCGGTTTCGCTCTATCGCCTCTTCAATGAGGCGAGTATTAAAGCTCCGAAGGTCTCGCCGTACCATCTTCGCAATGCGCTTGTTTAGGTCTGACCTTTCTGACGAAGTGAGCTGGATAGTTTCCCGCCTTGCTGTCATCAGTCTTAGGGTCTCTTCCGAGAGTTTGGATTTCCTGCCTTTACACCGCTTTTGACAAAATTTGATGCCCTCGCCTCTCAGCGTTTCCACCAGATTGTGTAGGGTCTCGTCTACGTCCTCCGTGGGTTCCGATGCGGCAAATCTCTCTCCGAGTATCCTCTGGAACTCCTCGGAGCCTGCCATGATTTGAAGCGGATTGGGTCGGAGCGTAGACTTCATCAGACGGTTTCGTTCAAGCTTGAGGTTGATATTCAGAGAGCCTCGAACAAGTCTGTGATCAGATCCGGTATTAAACCTGTTGATAACTGAGACATCTCTGAATATGTGCTTCTTTTCCGTCATGATGAAGTCGATCTCATTTTTTGTCACAGCGTCAGGGCTTTGCCACGTCCACTTCCTTTGGAGCTTTTTCTTGAAGAACGAGTTCATCAGGAAAAGCCCCTCATTCTCCAGGAAGTTGACGAGCATTTGCCCCCTGTTATTCCGGCTTCCATAACCATGTGGTCCTACTCGTGATTCACCGCAATTTTGGACTCCCACTTTAGCGTTAAAGTCCCCCATAACAACGTTGAAGTGGGCCTTGCGGGTGTTGTGCAAGGCTTTGGATATGTCCTCATACATCTCCTCCACTTCATCATCCGAGTGTGCCGAGGTCGGTGCGTAAACCTGAATAACCTTCAAACTATATCGTTCGGATAGTTGTAGTATCAGGTACGCTACCCTGGTCGATACACTGGAGACTTCAAGAACGTTGTTAATGAGAGTCTTATTAACGAGAAACCCTACGCCACCCTGGGATGTTTTATCGCCTTCGCGGTAATACATAAGGTGGCCCGAGTCTAGAGTTACAGTGTCCTCGCCCTCTCTACGGACTTCACACAACCCTAGGACAAGCCACCTTATTTTTTCCAGTTCCACTTCCAACTGCGCTAGATGTTCGTCAAGCCTTAGACTGCGTCCGTTAAACGTTGCCAGGGTCAGTTGGGATGGGCGGCCTACCATAGCCCGGAGATTCTTCGCACCCCTTGCCCTGCTGTCACCGTGACCGCCGCCTTGGCCAAGACCAGCAGGGCGACCGGGAACACGGGGCCATTTATTTTTTGTGCATATCATTGGGAGGGAATGCCCATAATCGCCACGCTGGGCAGGCGGGTTGGCGATCGCAGAAACACAGCTTCTCGCACCGTTGACACTGCTGCCTGTCAACGGCCAGGTAGCTTAACTGTGTCAGTTGAGCTGGGATATACCGCCTCCAGCCGGTATCAGGAAGAGGAATAAGGAGTGGTCAATAGTGGAGGGAGAGGGTATATGGATGCTTCTGTCACGGAAGGGATAGGGAAGTGTGACATTTGCAGCTCGTGTAGTCCGGGGTCGCGTACCCGAAGTGAATTTTGCCGGCTATCGGACAGATGCCCGGAGAATTCACCCACTGAAGAATTCAGGGCAATTTAACGCCTTACGACAAACCAACAAAAATTATTCATATAAAAAAAATAAAAAAATGAAAAAAAATGATGATGAATTGGTTTCATTTATAATTTTACGTATTCAATTTGTTTTATATAGTTTATGTTACATTGATTATTATTTTCACTTTTCACAGCCAAAGAGAGAACATTATCTGTACAAACTACACTCAAAGCACGTTTTGAAAGACGGCAACGAAAAAATGTCTATGGTGTTACGAGAAATGGAGGACGGGTGCCTGAGTGAGATTGAGGAATTTGTGCATAACTTTGAAAATGGACAAGGATCTCTCGCCGAGCTAAATGATCTGATGAAAAACTGCGTGGAAACCGAAGTAAAACTGTATGCTTAATCTATATTGACTTCCATTATGCCTTTTTAACGTCAGCATCACTGAATATTCAGTAACAGTTGTTAACTGTAAGAGAGCTCTTCTTTGATGTCATGTAATCCTGTTTGACATAAAATAACACATGTTAAACTATTTATATTAATTCAGTTCAGTTCATGTATTACAAGCAATAGACATTGTGTTGATATCTTATTTTTAACTATTACAATTCTATTACATGCAATGTAAGTTATTTATGAAGCCCGTATCGGTATTACCCGGAGTAAAACCAAAAATGGTATTGCTGGCCATAAACCTTCCCCGTGTGAATTTTATTTTAAAGCCAATAATATTTAGTTTTGTTTGCCTTGCATTTTTTATTTTATAGTTCGATTTTTAAAAAATTGACATATTTTCTGTATGTGAGTCTTAATGCTCTCTTTATAATTAGTTAGAGTGACTTCAACGCAAAGTGAGTTTCAAGTGATCATTTGGTACAATGACACACAAAAAAACTACCTATTTTTCTTAAAAAGTAGAGCACCTCACTTGAAGTGTCTGTGCCACTTGGGAGACGCGAAGAGGCGCGATCGTTGTAATCCGGGGCGCATAATTTGAACAATGATCTTGAATGCTCAGTATACCGTTATCGGGCCCCAGTCCAAGTGCCACATGGGGGTTTGCACGAAACTATAGCAATGCGGCGAAGCACTCGCGCCATGTGCGCGTTTAGTCACTTTTTTTTCAATGTCAACGATTTTACCTACGCAGACAACCGCCATAATTCTTCTACTTTCTTGCCGGCTACAGTAAGAAGCTTGTCTTTCTTTTTTTTGAAATTGTAAGTACATATTTTATTAATGCGTTATGTTTGTTTTTATAGCAAATGACGAGACAAGGATTTTTAAGGTTTACGAGTATATCTCGTATACCTATTGAACTTATATCTCATGACTCACTTTTACTGAATATACTAGAAAGGCACTAAATATCAGTAATATTATAGGAATAGATAAGTCTTATGTAAAATTAAATGTGTTTTTCACTTTATTCTTACCTCAGCGTAGTTTTAATATACTTTAGTGATGTCGTTGGTTGTTGTTGAAACATGACGTTGAAAAGGATCATTTCCAGTAAATTTTATGTATTGTATTATGAAGTGAATTAAAAATTGAACCTTTATAATAGATTATTATATAATAAAATAATTTGATTATTACGTAATAATTTTACTAATTCTTCATATAATAAAATTAATTCTTCAATATTTTGTAAACAAATATCAATTTTTCTTTTATTGAAAAGTTTGTTGTGACGAGAACTGAAATAGGCATAGGAAAGAAATAATAAAAATGAAAATTTGTTATTTTATAATATAAGATGTGCAATGCAATATTCACCTCAAAAGGGAATATTTTTATTACATTACATTATATGGTGCAAATTAAAGGTGCATTACAGTTTCATGATAACTGTAGTTAAGTGCTGATAAAGTACAAAAAGGATTTAAATATCTAGTTATAGCCTTTTTGAAATTTGTATTCTTATCAGAAACTAGGGAAAAGGCAGATATATATTATAGTGCCATTACTGACGGTGCATCCACGCCGCTGTTACTTTTTGTTGAGCAACGCTCGGTGAGCTCACTGAGCAACGGTTACCATATACCTATGGTGACATTCTATAACTTGGTCACTGGGGGCCTACCGCCGAATTCCATGGATTACCGGTAATCCATCTAGATCAAACTTTGTTTACGTTCATTAATCCGTACCGGGGAATCTGCCGACAGCCACCTCTCATTTATGACCTTCAGTCCGTGACAGACCAATAGGTAAATGGAGAACGCCATTTTGTTTCGATTTCCATGAGTTCGGCGGTACGACAGAATCAATTCGAAATCCATTTTGCCTTATAATCGATTGCCATCGAACTCGGCGGTAGGCCCCCTGTTTTAACTATACTGTGTAAATATTTCTGTTGACAAATGTCGCTTAGTAACTCTTGAAAACGTTACTCAACAAAAAGTATCTGCGGTGTAGATGCAGCGTAAAATACAAGAAATGTATTATTTCCAAAATGTATTATCTCCGTATAATTATTTTATTTTATATAAAAATCAGTTATAAAACTTTAAGGTATTTAAAAATTGCATTTCTAAGTATAACAATCGTCTTGACAGTTTAATATGATACAATCTTAACCACGAATCTGTTTGTTTTTATCAATAGATTATATTGAATTGATTCTTAGTATTAAGACAAAACATCGGCCTTGTTAGCTTAACTTTAAACGAGATATGGTGTTAAAGTGATATCACACACTTTTGTATCCAGCTTCGGTTTTATAGTACTAAAGTTACATGAATATTGTCTTTGTGAACGACAGAAAGCGACGCTACCCGTTTTTTACAACAGATTACAAAGATGTAACGCAAGTTCTAAAGGGATAGTATTTTACTGGAGATATTACACAATAATTGAATAAACTTGAAACCAATAATCTATCTTGATTTAAAAATGGCTATCAGCGATAGACCGAACAATCCTTTTTTTTTCAAATTAATCGATAACCAATCCTTAAAATTGAAATTTAGGAACTGTTGAAACCATGATCTTGTATTGCGAATAGCTTATCAAAATCGGGCGTTTGATATTTTCGTATTGCTTCGTTTTTGTCGCTCATCGATGACAGTACCTTATTCTTTATTAAATAAGCGTGGAGGCCAATATAAATGAAAGCGGCCAAATTATGCAAATCATAATTCTTAATTCTTTAGTAATTATGTCACTAAAATTTAGAGCACACACTACTCTCCAGTGACGAGATGAAATGATTTTGGTTTAACATTAAACTATAAGCAATAACTTAAATGTAGCATTTATAACACCGCGAGACTTGGGCCCTGAGGGCCTACGCTAATTCAAAGAAAACGAATATTCTTTATACCTATCTCTTTCACTCTCTAGGTATATTAATATCAAGTGAAAGGGAGGGAGTTTGTTAAATTCGAGAAGGCTCTCTGTTTCGCCAATTTATAATTATAAGTACCACTAGCAAACATCCAGATTTCATAGCCCTATATTAATATCCATGCAACAAAATTTCTTAGGAACCACTGACAGTTGATTTCCTTGTTATGAAACGATATTGTCAATTTTTGCATTGCAGTATCGTAACTTGTAATTTTATGAAACCCTGTGCTTTGTTTGCCGTATACATATAATGAAGACACTAAACATAGTAACTATTTCTGATGGAATACACTAGGGGGCTTATTACAAAACAAGATATGAAGTTAAACCAGGTTTAAAACTAGTGCTGTCACTGTCTTCATTTTATCAAATATATAGTGACAGCTAGAGCTTTTTAAACCTCGTTTAACTTTAGTTCTGTTTTATTATAAGCTCTTAGTTGTTTAGTCCCAAAATGTCACCGAGTTCAATAACACGACTAATTTTAAAAACTGACTTGGAAAATCAGTATATTGTATGGACTGAATTGGCACCTTTACCTACTAGGCTCCCTAAAATATTATTTATTATTAAAACGAGGAACATTCTGCGACTAATCTTCCACTTCTGTTGTATTGGTATTTGTTCGACAATTGCATAGGTATCTATTATGAGATCGGTTTCGGATAAATTTGTGGAACCAGTAAGAGTGTATTAGATAATAACGCATTTTAATGTCCATCAAGTGCCTTCGATCGATCGCAGTACATGCCATATAACTGGTTATTAGTCAACGTGACACGTGTAACAAACACAAGTATGAAATACGCTAAAAATGTTTTTTTTAATAAATTTTCAAGTGCCTTTATAAAGTATAGTTTCAGTATTATTTTATTCCAGTTAACTATTACCTAAATTTTATAACTTACTGTAGACATGCAATTCGTACAGTGACCATCTTGTTATTCAGTAAAATAAATACTAAAACCGTGAATGTAGTACTTATTGCGAGTAACACTAAACGACTTTCTAAATAGCCAATTTATGTACTGTAATTTATACAAAAAGGGTAAGTGTTCACATATAAGCCTATCGAACTTTCTTTTGTGGTGCGAGATAATTTCACTTTAACTGTATAGTAGCGTTAAAAAGCTAAAGGCACACCAAATACTGTCCGCGATTAAAATTTATTCAATCGTCAAAAATGCAGCTAATGAAGATAAAACCAGCCCGACGTGGGCCCGGTGGGCTTACGTAAGGCGGCGAAGCACCGACTGGCGCATCCTTTAGCAGCTATAAATTTTGTTAATGTGTGCGTGAGACGACTCATAAGTTTGGGCGCGCTCACTCTTACTCGTGTTCGATATAGATATGAAGATAGCGTACTTCTTTGTTTCTGCAATGATAATACGCCAATCAGCCAGGACAATGCAGACTTATATACTAAAATGCAATAAATAATTTACTTAAGATACAATATATTTTAAAAGTTTCAATTCCGTGCCTTAACATAAATAGCAGTCTTTGTCATTGTTATTTATACGTAAAGTGACCTAAAAGCATCAAACGCTTTTGCGATATTACGGTAGACAATTTTACAAAATGCTTATCTTAGGTAGCTGTTACCAAAAATTAGTTGAATATTTTATGTATTTCATATTATTGAATCTTAATGTATATGTACTTATCATAGTTTTATTAAATTAATATTGGTGAAATGTTTGAACTGTATTTGTGAAATGAAATTATTTAGCTTAAATCTCAGTAAACTTTTTGAATCGTGAAAGTGTGTTATTATTTATTTATTCCTGCCACAGATAGATTTAGTCTAGTATCAATTGTACTCATATTTTAAAATTATTCTATTAATATGTAAGACATCCTGTAAATAAATACGTGTTCATAGGGTGACATTGCAAACCTACAACGTGAACGTATTATTGTGAATCAAATAGTAAGCATTTTGTCTCGTTTGGCCAGGAGAAATCATGGCATGCCTTTACTAGGTAACACTTAAAAAAATTTTTGCTGAATGGTATTTAATGCTTTATAAAATTTTAACACAATAAAGTGTTATCCTCAAGTCTCTAATAAACGGTCAAAATGGTTAAGGCGTTCCGATATATACGGTGCTTTGGGTCCCAACTATTTAACGCCGACTGGACTCTGATACCGTCGAAAACAAGTGAAATGTTAAAAAACCTATGTCAGTTAAATAATTTAAAATAATCTCTTCCAATATTAAGTGTTTTTTTCTTAATTCCGGAGATATCAAATATGAAAATCTATATATTTAATTATATAGTCATTCTCGGTGATTGAAGCTTAGGAGAAAATAAAACACTGCAAAGTTCTAAGTCAAAGGTCCTTTATTTCCATGTACTTACACAACTTATTCTGAAGTATCACATGAATTCGTAATTAAACCGAAATAAATCTCTTAGACATTAAAGGGAAGATAAATATTTAATCTACCTAATGTATACAATCATAGAAAATACACTTATTAACTTGTACACAGAAACAAACCACATATGAGATTATTTAATAAATGCCACAATATAATACCTAAATATGTTACTTTACAACAATATAATTCAATTATAAAAATACAACAATTATTGACAATAAAAATTGGAAATAAGATTTTAGACATCATTAATTAATATTATGGTAAATAATTGAATTAACTTTTAAACTACTAAGTGATATGGGAATTCTGAGTAGTAGGTAGAAACTTATTGCCAGTGCATAAAATCATTCTGTACCTTCAAATGAACGAAAGGCAATTACAAATTTAATTAGTCCAATAATAATAATGAGATCGAAATACTTTGTCGTAAATAGGTCTTGCGCAGCGTTAAAAATCTTTTTCAATGTTTCGTTGGAAAAGCCTTAATTATTTATTTGAAAAAAGTGAAGACATGAAAACTGGCAACTTTTGTGATTCTTTTATTTAGAATACCAAAGCATGAAAAAGAATTTTGGTTGAAGACCAATCAATATACAATATTTAATAGTCTAAATATAATAATTCATAGCACAAAAAATATTAGAAAATTTCAATTAATTTATAGTATCAACAAATAATTTTAAATAATTAAGTGATCCGTAACACATAATCATTATTCCTTGCCGACAGAATAGGAATCCTAATTTCCACCAGTCTAATAAGATTTGGTCCAAAAAAGGTGTTTCTGCACTTTTTCATCTTACTTTTTTCGAATAATTTCCTAATGTCTTTGCTGTTTCAAAGAAAAAATAGACAAATAATATAATCAGGAAGTGTCAACGTTCATCTTGCATAAATCGTTATTAATGATCAATGCCAGATAGTTATCCCATACTTCTTTCGATAATTAATTTTGTTTGGTTGAACAGCTATGCGTTTTTTGGCTAACGACTACTAAATATAGTAAACCGCACCACACACCACAATTGCAAACTATACAAATAATACTTAGCGTTATTATGTATTGTAAATCGAAAAGCCACCAAACAACTTTTTCGGTCTAAAAGCGCATATCACATAAATGGTTTTTATTGAAATAATTATAATTGCAAATAATTTTATGAAATATATTCGAGATAAAACTCATTTTTAGCAAAAATATATAAAATCATATTTGATTTAAACAAGTTATTAGCAGGACTAAAATGAACAAAGATTCGCCATGGTCGACCATTGAACTGTCTACATAGAGATGAGTTTAAGAATGGTTGATTACCATTAGTAAAATTCAGTAAAATTTTGTAAGAAATTCCATTAATACCTATTTATGTAGCATATTAAATATAATATATTATTAAGTAAGTAATGAATACCACACTTACTTTTAAGGATTTTTTACATGCTGTCAGATCATCGTCATCCATCATGATGACAGGATTAAAGGTTATTGATATCCAAACTTTGAGACGAAACAGAAAGATCAGGTTCAACACTAAAGCTAGAAGAAAACATTCCTAAAACCTACTAAATTGCAGTTATTAGTGAGAAAATCTGTACTTACTTAGGTTTGATAAATAACAAAAACAATATTCGATGTCAAAAAGTGGATCAGACCTATCAACTAAACAAAACACATTATTTTGTTTCGACAGGTCAATACTAGATGTTTGAAGAAGATATATTCTTTGTTCTTTTCCACTTATTTTCGTCTCAGTAGAAGCAAATAAAAAAAGCTCAAAATTATAAAAAGCTCATCATATTTTCTTTAATATCTATGGGTAGGATAATATTTTTGACTTTTCTATTATTGCAATAGATCAGACACACAATCGGTATTGGGTGGTAGGGCTCCTACCAAGATCTGAAGAGAGCCCAAGCCAACCTCACCTGCCGATGAAAGGACGAGGCTCTGGCAAACATATAACTTCTCGGTAAGGGGCAATAGGCCCTTACCCTTTCGGGGAAACAGGCGTAATTATATGTATGCACGTACACAATTGATATTTACTCTCAAACAAAGTCAAACGGAATTAGTAATTTTCTTTAAATGCCTTATTATAAGTTAACTGTATTTAAATTTTTTTGAAACCTGTAGGATAATATGATATGAAATATGCATATTTCCTTCTAGCTAACCGTTACCTTAAATGGGGATGATGCTTGAGTTAGGATTTTGTGATGTAGCCTTTTTTACTCATTATAGAATGCAAACCAATAAACATTTTTCTATGAAATATGAACTGATATTAGTCAGAAATTAAAGACAGAAAATATATTATTTACCGTACCTGCCTTTATAGAGAATGTATGGACAATTAATACATACATACAGTGGATGATTTCATATCTTTCTTTTAAAGTTTAGAAAAAAAAACTATTTACTAAAGTTACAACTTATTTTCATGTGCATTTTAAAACAATAATTTCTAACACAATCTTGCAAGCATCATCCTTACTATTGGCCAAGGTATATAACACAATTACAAATCTATCACCGCTATTGGGTAACGTGCAAAAGTCGACCAAAATTTGTGATCATTTAAAAAAAACATCACCATCGAATTCATTCAATAATTGGCCTGAATTTATAGAAAGAATATAATAACATATCACATACCTACACCAGATCGCTACAATACAAGACACGCAATTAGCCGATGTTTTGAGATACATTTTTAGTATGAGTTTATCAATCTATTTACATGAAAAATCGCATTTAAATTGGACAATTCTATTATTATAAGTCATATTTTAATTGTATTATTATAGGTATATAGAAATAAATCCAATTCACAAATTTTAATTACTTACTTAAACTATTTTATTAAAATGAAGCGACAAAAATTGTTTTAAACAATAACAACTGCATTTTTAATACCAGTTTACTGTAATTTTTGTAGTTACTTTCATTTCACATAACTCACTAGACTAAAACGCTAAAAAGCAATAATTTGTTTTGTAATGTTAAATAATGCTAGAAACCTAATTTCATAATACAAATAATTAATTTTAATATGAATTTTCGTTACTTATTAGACAAAGTTTCAAAAAGTTTAGTGTAAAATATATTATGTAATAATTAATTAATTCTTGCAAATGAAATCATTACCAAAGTGTACAGAGTATTAACATTTTAGGAACAACTACAAACTTTGACAGTAAACTGCTACATGAGAATAGCTCTCTTGAAATGGAAGAAAGTTATTCATTATTATAACAATGTAGCATTTAGACCAATAAAAAAAATAAGACGAATGATATGGCGTGGTGGCAAGTATACCTGCTTCTGGGGTTTCGATTCGCACACAGGACAAATTATTGTGTGCATAAACATGAATATTTGCTCTGGTTTGGGTGTTTTTCTATGTATTTTAAGAATATATTTAAATCAAAAAAAGTATTTATGCATGTTTATACATTATTTAGTATCCATAACACAAGTTCTCAATGATACTTATCTTCGAAATAGATAATTGGTGTAATTGTCAGAAAATATTTAATAACGGTCCTGATGCTTCATTGCGTACCTAAAAATCTAAACAGTAGTAAGCAACAATATAAATACTGAAGCGCAGTATTGCTCGCTTAGCTCAGAAGAGTTAAGCCAGCAATGGTCGAAATAAAAAAGAAACTCAGACAGCGCAACACGCCATATTAGACTTCTAGTTACATAAAGTCATCTGTTTTATTACAATTTTACATGGCCCTACCTAACCTACTTGTGGCCTTAAAAAGTAATAATATAAACAGTACTTCCTCAAGAACATAAGAATTTAACCAAAAAAACAATGTTAAAAATGTACGTATTATTACACCATAAATATTAGAATTTACACCAATAGGGTCATTTAGTAAAAATGTATTCAACATCAATTTATTTACACAAGATTCATTTTCTCTATAATGTATAATAAAGATCGATTATTATGAACATTATACGAAATAGATATCGTTAAGTAATAATAATAGCCAACCGAAATGACACTAACAATAGTTTGAAACTACAAAGTCAATAAAATAACAAGCATTACAAAGTCAATAAAATTACATCATCAAGAGAAACTTCATGATAAATAAAATAGTAGTTCGCTAAAATTATAGACAATAATATAGCTAAATAAAAAAGTTATATCCTTTACAACCACACAAAAAAATCATATTAGCAAGCAAAACGTTGGAGGCATTTTTTAAGTGTTTTACTAGAACTTACTTATTATAAACATCAAGATACACCAATTTTAATATGAAACATCCAGCTATTGTAATACTTAATTTAAAATATTCACTATCATAAATATGCGTGAAAACACTACCTTTCGTAGATCAATCTGTTAAAATTGGGTTCATTTTAATATTATATAATTAGAAATTTTATCACTAAGCATTATTCAACAAATAGATTTCCAATTTGTTCAATGAATTTGCATGATTATAAGAACAAGTATTTATTTATTTATCCATATAATTATCCTATCAAATGATTATAAGTAATTTGTATTTTTAAGCATATTGTATGATTTATGAAAGATTTAATATGTTGAGTTGTGTGATCACTTGCATTCTTATACTGGAATGTTTGTGTAAAATATACATAGCACATAGCAAATTACATTATTATACGGTAAAACTACTGTAACGACTGTTTCACATATATTATAAGAAAATCGAATCATTTCAATACTTAGAAATTCTATAAAACATTTACAGGAATAATATTGGCTGTTATTTATCATAATTACTCATTGAATTCTTTTACAATACGAAATGACCATTTATAAATATACTTTACGATATCTCATTATTAGTAATTTCAATAATTCCTACTACGTCGCTCAAGTTAATGGGTACTCTTTCGTTCACATTTCTCATGTTATAGTGCGCTAGTTTTCAATTTTTGTAATTTTGTCTTTCAGTTTTTTTTTTTAAATAGAGGTCGAGCCAAACTTAAATGAATGATTTTGACTTTATAGCTTTTAATCTTAATCATGTTGATTAATTGCCTCTCTTTAGTTGTACTAGTTAGTACTCCAGAGTTTTAAGTCCTATTTCCAATTTAAAACGTACGCCAGACACGAAAAACATCTAATTAATATCACAATTAAAAAAGAAGTTTCATATTGTATTTTTACTAACAAAACCATTTTTATGAATTAAAAAACTCTTGTTATTATTGTTAGCTTTGTACAAATATGAACTTTTAAAGAATATGCCAATGTAATGGATATCTATAGTATACTACATGTTCGATATTCAATTAAGCTTGATTACTTACATATCGGTGTTTATTTAGATGAAATTAGTTTTATAAGGAAACCCTAAGGTTAGGCTAAAAATCAAATCAAGTCCGTCGTGAATTTTTACGCAATATTGTTGTGTATATGTTACCGGCCAAACCCGATTTTAGAACAAACCAGTATGGCCTAGTCCAAACTAAATTAAATGGGTTGCAACTATTATAATAAAATGTTTTTCTTACCATTCAAAAACATTTTATGCAGCCCACCCGATTTTAGGACAAAGTAGTATATACTTTGTCCTAAAATCGGGTTTGGCCGGTCACATATACATATAATATGTCCTAAATTCATCTATTCTTCTATCGGAAACCTCTAAAGTGTGTGCGATGTCAAATACGGAATTTTCGTCTAATGCGACGCTAGACAAGAACTACGAGACAAGTTAACACTGGCAAATACTTTAGAATACCTTATAGAAACATTCTATAAGAACATCTTAGGCATAATATTGATTTTAATGTATTTGTCATTAAGTAATTTTAACTTTATGGCATATCTTTTATCTTTTTAAACATCCTACATCAGTCGAAAAATTTAAATATACCTCGTTTTATCAAAGTATGACTTACTTTTCGTATGTCGCTTTAAAACATTTATATTGTATTTAATATATATATTCTCTACTTACATAGGGAGTAGTACCTTTAGATAGGTATAATATTTTAAAATTATAACAACAAAATTGAACCGTTTGGATTATAATGGATTTTATAACTTGTAAAATCAATTCAAAATTGTGTTAAGTTCTTAACAATGTTACGATATTGTCTTGTTAGTTTCAAAGTATTGGCGCTTTAGTTTTTAAGTATGACTCTTATACGAGCTCTTTTGAGCTAAACTTGTATAAATGATTTAGGATTTAGATTTTTTTGATTTTGACAAGATGAAGATTAGAAATAGTTTTTTTATTAACACAGGAAGAAATTTATAAGCGACGTAATAGGAATTAAAATTTAAAATAGCTCATAGCTTAAGCTATTAGCGATGATGATGACTATGAGCCGACGAATATTACAATTATTAATATTAAAATTGTATTTTAATACATAATAATAAGGTAAGATAAATTATTAATTATTATTATTTACATACAATTTTTATAAACACAAATTTCGCTAAGCAATAAGCAGTAGCTTTGTTGGCCATTATTAATATTACATTCAAAAATAAAACAGTATTACATAAATATACCATGATCATCTCAAAGCGATTGACATAATAACATCTAATCAGGTTAACTGGCGAGAAAAACGAAACTAAAAAGACATTAAATAATAGGTTTCAAGACACGCAACCTCATTATGAAATCATATCACATACCTAAATTATTTACAATATTCAGTCCATTCGCCACTTATGCTATAACAAGAAGCATATATACAGTTGAGGAGCTTCAACTGAGAATTAGAGAGCACTCGAGAGTTTCCAACTTTCGAAGCATAAACAGTACATTTACCTACACAACATAAATACATTTGGTTATTTTACGCACAATAAAGCGATACTGAAATAAATAGACAAAGCTAAGTTTTCGATGGGCGATCGTCAATGCCTGAATAGGAATTTAACATTCAATCACTTGATTTGTTTTTTTAGTTACTTTCAAACTTGAGACATCTTAAGAGTCTGGATAAACTTGTAGTAACCCTTCGTTGGGCAGAATTATTTGATTTTGCATCTATCCTAAGTTTCAATTTGTGGTAACGCTATATTGACCACTGTTCTTTAAAGGGTTCATCAACAAGTTCGCTTAACCTCCCGAAGAATAGGCGTTAAGCACAGATTGTCTCATACTATACAGAAAGTATATTGATCGCAGTTCACAATGCACATATGTTGCAGAATATAATTGCCTTCGTTGGGACATAAGTGTGCTTAAACACGGTATCCACGATGCTATCATTACTGATAGACATGGAAGGGAGTTAGTAAACCTTATGCAAAACTACAAGCTTGTTTATAACTCTACCCATATCTTATCCATTAAAATCAAGCTTAATGCGTGCAGATATTTTCGACTCATCGCTACTATCCGTTAATCAACTAGGAAAAATCTTCTATGTAGTCCAAAATGTAATTTTTGTTCTATTGAAAACTTGATTAAATCACTAATATTGATCTTGTAATAGTGGTTTCGGCACAAATTACTACCCAAGATGTATCTAGGTACTGCACAGGATCTTAAAAAATTTAGTATTTATAGTAATTGTCCATGAGATATATACTCATTACCAGATTTATTGATGAGTAGCGGTCTTCATTGCCAGGCACTAGACTCAGAATATGAGCCCTGTAAATTTTTTATTTCATTTGTTTATCATGTATCTTGGTAGGTATTGTGTACCAGCATTATAATGATTAATACTTAATATATATCATTATTAATGTAATGTTTTAGATCGTTTGGATCTCTTAAGTGCTTTCGATGTCCTCACCCAGGGTAGCACAAAATCTCTGTAAACAAATTTATTAAATATTAAAAACATTGATTTAAAATTAACTTAAGTCATTATTTTTGCCTATTAACGTCTCTAGACTAGTCAAGTATAAGCAAGTAAAGGTAAAAGTAGTAAAGCAAGACCTAGGTCTTGCTTTGTTGCAGCAACATAGCGTGAAGGATTCAAGTCATGTTCCACGCGAATGCAGCCTCTTTGCGGAGTAAGTCAGTGCCCGTGAGAAAGGGTTAACAATAATAATAAAGGTACTTACGCAGGAGGCAAAGCAGGCAGTATCTCCCCAAATGCCATGACCGGCAAGGTATCGGTGATCTCTATGAAGCGGACGTCTCTTAGTGGCTGTGGCCATATGGTGTACATCGATGGTTGCTGGAATCCAGTTGTCCCGTTGTGGCTCCACGGGTCACGTTGCCGTTGACGCAATTTTTCCACATGTCTCTGCTCCCTGATTCTTCGCATGTGCCATCTGAAAATGAACACATGTTAATTATACACAACAGTTTTTTGGTTTAAAATTTGCAGAACAACCGATATGAGGTAGAGGCCTGTATACCCGCACTCCGCTTCTGAGGCCGTGGGTTCGATTTCCACACAGAACAAATCTTTGTGTGCACTAACAGGAATATTTGTTTTAGTCTGGGTGTTTTCCTATGTATAATAAGTATGTATTTACAAAAAAAAGTATATTTGTATGTTTATCCGTTAACCACAATTGTGATATAAGAAAAGATACTAACCTTAGTTGCCGCCTCTCTTCCGCTTCCAGTTTTTGATGGCGTTTCTCGTACATTTTGTCGTCTACGTTTTCAGTGCCTTCAAGTGAGTAGCAGCTGCTGTATGGTTTGTCTCTCCATCGAGGAACCTAGAAACAATAAAAATGGAAGCATCTCTAGTAAATGTCTCGTTTGAAGGCAGCCGAAGCATAAGTCTGGATAAATGGTTTATTTGATGCAGAGAAAGTACATTTGTGATCCGACGCCCTTTAAGAGTTTTGAGGTTCTTCTCATCAATGTGGTAGCCGTTAAGCCAAGTTAGAGGCGTAATTGGGCGACTTTAAAAAAATCTAGCAAAATACCACACAACTGCCTCCACCAATTCGCACTGGCTCTAGGCAGTAAAGTATGACCAGAAATTCTTTCACCTTGGTTCTTGAAAGGAGGCTCGTCCTAAGCAAGCTGAGATGATGATGATGATGTACATTTGTTACATAATCTAACATATATATTAAGTGTTTTAGTTTCAATCAACTAGCTAGGTTTCTTTGTATATGTAATAATTTATTAATCTATAATAATAATATATATATTATAATAATATATATATATACTATAAATTCTATAAAAGTTATAAAATATTATTAAATATGTTATAACTTTTATAGAATTAGTAGTCAAAGTTAAATGTAGCAGCAAATAACGCCGAAAGTAAGCAGTAGGTAGGCGTTTAAATAGTATTCTTATATTTTGGCAATATTTAAATCAACTTACCTCTACAGTGGACACCTGAGTGTGTTCTCCTGTTTGATCAACATCTTCCCCTTTGATATCAGGATCCAATCCCAGGTACCAAGACAAATCTGGGTCACCCACTAACGTGTGGTATGGTTTCTTAGTAGTCATCCCTGGCAGCGGCAACTTTTTGGCACGGCAAGCAGCTAAAACATTATTAACTTTAAGTTATGTTTTAACACAATTGACTAGGTACATGGTACATGTATGTAGACGTAAATAAATCATGTTAAATAAATCATATTATTAATTTAATGGATATTGGTGTTAGTTATACTATTGATTATGTCATACACAATGTGTAACTGTTTTTGTCCCAAGAAAGTAAAAAAAAAATAAAATAAAATCTCATTATCGCGACTAGCCAATGTGATCTCTTCTCTTACGTGGATGTCAAACGCTGCAACGTAACGCGAAGAAACATAAAATAAGAATGTCAAGAAGTAGCTACACCTTCATTTGTTTTTATGATTAAACCGGATTCAAAATGTTATAGGTAGCAGGACGTAGCATATCTTTCTCCCTTGATCACGGGCTGATTGCTCAACCAAGTTATTGGTTGATCAATCACTGGTTTCGACATAAATAATCCACCTACTGAACTACCAACTTAAATTATTATCGTGATACCATACCTTTTCCTTTGGGTACGTTTGGTTTTGGTCCAATTGTTGCCGCCTTTTGTGGATTTAAGCTTTTCATGGTCTTAACAAGACTTGTTGTTGCTGAAAAAGCCCTTTTTCTGCCCCTCTTGCTATCACTCACCCGTTTATTTTCTAATGGTTCGTCCTAAAAATATTAAAATACTTTACTATTTGTGCTCATCATATAATTATAATGCTTCCATAAGGTATAACAAATCTTCGTTATAGATAATTTAAGGTAGACCATAGTAATTATGGCAATGTACATACCCCTAAAAGATTGGCGCCAACGTAACTAGATGATTGAACACGCTTTTTGGGTTTCTCTGGCCGCTTTTCAAGTGAAAGGTTAAAATCTGATGTATTGAGGTTGTCTAACGACAATGTACCATCAGGAGCAAAAAGGTCTTGCATGTCTACCGACTCAAGTGACGGCAGGATATTTGAAGCTAAGTTGCTAGGATTCTCGCCATAAGAAAAATCACACAAGCTAGTTTCAGTACCAGCCTTAGGCTGCTCGAAAATTCGCCAATCTATTGTCGGTTCTGTTTTCACTAAGTCTAGGTCTGGCTCTTGCACCATAAGCGTTTTTGGTTCTTTCTTTATTTCTGACAGGTGTGTATAGGTACTTGGCGTGTTGAACCTATCAAATTTGGTTTTATTTGTTGATTTAGTGTCGATTTTGGGTTTACTTTCAAACCCGGCAGGATCATAAATGCGCCTGCTCGTAGTAGTTTCCGTCGTTCCATCTGAACATATTTTCATTCGGCCGTGATTGGTTTTCTGCAGCATTAGCTTTGGAATAGGTGATTGCTCCCTCATGTCGGCCTCCCCCAACTGGTACGGGTCTTCACCAGTCGGTGTCGTATCAATTAGTTGAAGCCTGTCTGACAGTGATCCGAACTGCGACCTTTTTGGTAATGCAGTCCTTGATTTACCATAAGTGTTAATCATTTTAGATTTTTTATTTACACTAAAGTTGCTTGTGAAACTTTTATCATCATCAAATATTTTACCTGTAATTAATAACGAAAAATATAAAATTACAAAGAAGTACAATATGGGTAGATATAACATAACCTTGGTTTATAAGTTTTATGTTTTTAGGATTATGATTAACTCAAATCTTTAAGAGAACATTTAATGCAGAACTTTACTCCATCTGCGGGAAAGGAGTAAATTTTTATATGAATAATATAACTTCTAATGTTATAGGAGTAACACACTTCAATTTGGTGAGGCGGTTGTTTTAGATTCAATGACATCTATCTTTGCAGTGTAGTTATTCGTAACTTTGATATATTTTAAAAGAAAATTAAAAGAATACTCACTGGTCTCAGGTATTTCAACCTTAGGAGTACTTTTTGGCATACGGCTTAAGCTTCCTATACCAGAGGAAGTCCTTCTTCTATTCCTATGTATTCTTTGAATGACTGGATTTCCGCTATTTGACGTTACAGTGTACAGGGCACTGGAACGTGGTTCAGTCTTTATTTCCTTTTTAACATAGGATCGCTTATTTTCAATCATCTTGAAATTTTCTTCCTTGTGTCTTGATACTTTGAATGAGTCTTGGCCAAAAGATTTTTGCTTGTTTAAATTGCTATCAAATATGTATGATTTTGCTTGATTATCTGGCAACAGGAGCTCGGTAAAACTATTTAGCATAATCTGAAAAACAAACACATGAATCAAACAGATCTAGAGTAAGGATCTTTGCTCTTAAAATGAAGCTCTAGCTTCTGGACACTATTTCAGTCACATACATTTAGAGAAATTCCTGGTGCATCAATTCATTTTATAACACAAAATTATATCAAAATTTCTTCTATATTTTTTAAATTCACTGGATGACTTTCATAAGTAATTTCATAAATAATAAATGATACTCAAATAATTGACTAACTAGGTCAGTATAAATAAAAGGATTACATAAAATGAAATACTCTTCTTCAGATAGGTTAATAATGCTTTGTGCACTACTTAAGTGTTCTTTGGCACAAATATATGACCTTGATTAACATGCTGAATTGTGGAGCATCTCAATTTGGCATCAATTTCATAAATTGTGAATATCACGACAGTGCAAATTGTTATTAGGAGCCCCTTTATTTAAATGATAGAAAAAAATAAAAAATAAACATTTGTGCATAAATCAAGACAGTTAACTATACCATTAACAGAAACATGTTTATTTTGCAAACAGTATTATGTTGCAGGAAAATCTAGCAGTGTCCAATTTCTACACTTAATTATAATAGGAAAAAAAAGTTTACCTAAAGTATAACAAAAAATAAAAGTATTGATAAAAAAATAAACAGTAACACAAAATTTTAAAATCAAAAATTTTAAAGAAATGACAAAAATAATAATTATTGGGAGATTTTTAACTTATAACTATAATAATCATATAGTTTATTTGTCAACACAGGTCAATCTTAATACTTCTGTTTATAATATAGTATTACAAAACTGGTTTTTGTATTAATTAGAATTCATAATAACTAATATTAGAAAGAGCTAAGTTTTGTATTCATTTCAGTAGATATTTATGTGCCACTAGTAATGTATGTAACACAATTGTATCTAGAACAATTTCACAGTCTCCACTCTTTTATTTTGTGTGCCTGCAGATAGGTATGAATATGAATGTTAAGTTATAAAAATTTACTGTTAAATACAATAATGAGCATAAAAATATTGATTTACTAAGATTGCATTATTTGGTTGCAAACTTGCAAAGCAATATTGATCTTAACATTCAGATGCAAAAATACAACAACATTGAAATTTTTAACAGAGCAGAATTGAAATTGAAAATTACCTGTGAAGGTTCACTTTTCACCACTGTAGACGTAACTGGTGGAAAAACTTGAGATGGTGGTGGTAGTCCAGCTGGAGGAATATGTACCAGCGGAGGAGGGTTCCCACTGAATCGCTGACCAGCGGCTGTCAATCGCCTATTCAACTTGGTTTTGAGCTGGAAACACATTATAGAAACAAAAATTATTTAATGAACATAAATATAGTTAGGCAATTAAAATGTTATCATTTACAAGTGTTTTTTTGTTAATTCGCTATAACACGTACTGTCAAGGAACAAACAACAACAATCATAAATAATTTTATTTGCAATATAATACCAGTACCAAACAATTTCATATTGTCTAATTGTCTTTCGCATAACATTCGCTATAAAAACTATAGAGATAAATACCATTGTTTAGCTATAACACCAAGTTTTATTTTGCAATACTATGTCACTTCAAATATTTTAAATGAATCACTGGAATTAGATTCCTTAAGCTGTGTTGAAAGTTTAATAAATCACTGAAAGCCAGTACAAATCACATAAACATGAATGCGCAAGATATGCTATTATGCCATAGGGGTATAATAGTAGTGTTCGCATTACTAAGCTGAGCAAGAATAAAAACAGTCTTTAATCAAGAGCTCTTATGTAAGATCTACTTATTATATATAGACTTCCTGTTCCTTCTGTAGCTTTGAAGAGAAAACAATCTGAAGAATGATACACATCAGAAAGATCAAGGTACTGAACTTTACTGTAACAACAAAGGGAGTTCATCAAGATAAGTTTATGTGTATATAAAGCAGCAAATCTTCATCTAATATTCATGGAAACTGTAACACTTTGTCATGTCGTGTAAAAGTAATACCTATTCAATTTAAAATCAGCACAAATATTGTCACACCCAGACTTAGTATAAATTTTACTATTTTATTTGTTTTTATCACGGTATCACAGGTAAGTAGTTTATAAATTATATAAAAAGTGTTATTTATGCAATCTAAAGAGTAATAAAAGTGAACTACTATTATTTCTGATTATGGCAAGCAGTTACAACAAATGATTGTTTATTGTATTTAATATTGTCCTTATCTAGTCAGTTCTGAACACGCTAACTGAGTTGCTAATAAGTGCCAACCTCACTTGTGTGTGTTACAAGCCTTTACAATTGCAAGGGAATCGCGGACTCGTAGTTCCCCACTGGCGGGGCATGCACAGTAAATATTTTAAAATGTTTCAAACATTGCCCAAATTGTTTCTTTTGTAGGCTTATTCCAAGTTTCAACTACTATGTACTATGTTACTCAAAAAGATCACTGCAGGCGGAAGCTTAGTTTTAAAAGGAGGCACAAGAAAATTATCAGGATCATTTTTTCTCTTGCCAGTTACAACAAAAGTACTTAATATTCAAACAATTTGATAAGTCTACACAAACTTTTCTTTTTTTTCTGCTATCACAAGATTTTAAGGAAAAGACGAAAATAACTATTTCCTGCTAGATGAACATAATTATGAAAAAATATAGCAGGCATGAGCTGACCAGTCCCCACTGCCGGCATTTAGTTATTATTTCAAGGGCTACAATCTATTCTCATTATGCATTTTCATTAATAGTCTTTGTATTTTTGTTACTTTTTACTAGACCTTTATTAGTCTTGGCAAGTATATTTAAGATTCGGCTTAATAAAGTATTTATTAACTATTTTAATCATTTTAAGGGTTTAAATCCCAAAAATCTATGTGGTTATCAAAATTTTCACCAAAACATCTGGAAGCACGGCATTACCCAACAATGTCCTCCCGAGACATAAACAATCTGGTATACCTAACAATAATAATTTCCATTCATTAGCACTTCACACAAGTAAATCTCTTAGGTCTTTAGTTAGATGGATGAGTTAGCCTAGCCTTTCGAAAGATACATTTGATTACTGTCTTGGTTATCACTATAATGTGGTACGCCATGCCACACCCGGACACCAAACACATACCCCTACCAACCTGAACTATGAGCCCATGCCCATGAGTATAGCCCCAATCCCTATCACCTTGGTTCATGAGAAGAGGTCCAGTAGAATGTTAATGGCTGAGATCATAATGCCCAGATCAAACATATGTTTTGTTGTTTAATGGAATTTTTTTCAATGTTGAAACAATAATTTTTTTTTATGAATTTCGCAAACGCAAAGCATAGCTTACAAACTATTATTTGCAGCACCAGCACAATGCATGATTACCTGGTTCATCATTTGGTTAAATAGAATTAGTAGTCATTTGCTTTTATTTTTGATAGAGCACTAACTTAGCACACAATTAAGGTCAGAATTACTAACCAAACCATAAAACCTCACAATAAAATTGTTTTTTTCTTTTCCTAATTGAAATACCAGCTTTAGTAGTAACTGACACTAACTATTAGAGCACAATCAATAATTCTGACATATAATAATAATATAACACTAATATCTACAATAATAGGTACTTAATGATATATAATAAATATTATTGATGATAATCTTACTGTATCATTTTCTTCTTTTAAAGCTTGAAAAGTCTTATCCCTTTTAGTAATAAGCTCGTTCTGTTGCTGGATTAGATCCAAGTGATAGATGAGTAGGTCTTTCAATTTTTTGTTCTGATTCTCAGTGGTAGCCAGCTGTTCTGTTAGCCGGTTAATCTCAGGACTAGCATTGGTCACTAATTTATTGTCCTCTGCAACAACACAGTGCGTCGAAATCTCAACTTCTTTATCAAGTTGAAGTGTTTGTGTGCGGTCCGAAGTATCGGAACAGGCGTAGATGTGGTCAAATGGGAAACTCAGTAGCCCGTCCTTTGCATCCAATTGATTTAATGTCGACAGATCAGTTGAGAAATTCACTAAATTCGTTTCATTTACACTACTGCGACTGTTCATCTTTAAAGGGAGCCAATCGTTTGTCGCTTACGACGAGCCAGCCGGCTGTCAAAAACTAACTAACCGACACTGCACCTCGTTCTACTCATTACAGTTTACATTGATTTGTACACTGTGCACATTTAAACCATTTTTAAAAACTAACACAACCGATTTTTTTCCTGCATTACATTGTCAATACTGAGACCATTTTACGTTTTCTTTTTATTCTGACATATCTTTCAGACACATGCAAAATGATAAAGACGCATATTAACTGACCAATTACACCGAAAGTAATTGGCATTTAAGTTAGATAACCGAGACTCAACCGTTTGTGTACCTAATTGTTAAAACATGATAGAACTAACAAAACACCAAAATTTTGGATAAATCGAATAATTTTCGTCAAATAGCATCAAGGCGTACACCGTAGACATTTTTAACTTTTTTTTAATACATAATTTTGTTTCAGGAGAATAAGGCTAAAAGCACAATCCATAGTGCCTAGTTTTCATTTCAGATTTTTTAAGAAAAAGAAACTTAAATAATTTCTTTAGTTTAATACCAAAATATTTATTCATTTGAAAACATGAATTTCGTCAATGTTAATGAATAATAACAAATCCACAAAAGAACGATATCATTATAATTATGTCATATAATCAATTAATTTATATAAATCTATGTAGTGCCTAATTATTTTATTTGGTCTATTTATGGAATATTTTTTACCTAAACCTAAATGTTTTTTTCGAAGTGGGACTAAAAGCAGTAAACATACAATCTAGTTATTCAAAACAATAATATTGTGTTCCTTTTTGCTTTTCAATGTCTTTTCTTTTTATGAGATGAATTCATTTCAGTATAAAAACTGATCTTTAAAGCGCGCTCATTGAGTTTCTAGTCCCATTTGTGAACAAATGAACCACTATATACAAAAAAATATATAATTTTATTCAACAAGTCGTACCATAAAATGACATTAAAAGAACTTTTAACCAAGGGAAAAATATCTTCTGATCATAATCAACAATATTGCTTCCCTTTGAAAAACATGTCACAATCTCTATTCTTTTTATTGCTTCAATACGAGGTATAGAAAATGATAAGTTTTTATTCGTTATCCTAAAATATTTCATGGGCTGGTATCGAGCGATGTCAGTTTTTATTTCTTTTTCTCGGTGGTCTTAATATTGTTTATGGTGCACCATGGTGTAATCAATGAAATTGATTGAATGTCAAATGCTCATCTGCCGCTTCTGCGCGGAAGGAAACTTCAAAAGTAATTCATAACATTTTATGGCGCCTTGTTTAAAATTAGGTACATACATCGCTGTACTTTATTTGAAATTGGGGCCTTGAAAAAGGATTTTGCCTGATTGATCCGGGGTCTTTAATTGAGTGAGTGGGTTCGTCAGGAAAAAGGACAACAATTTTTAGTAGGGACCTGATTCTAAAAAAGCCTTAGTCTTAGTTAAATCTGAAAATTATCGAAAATAACGCTAGTTATTTTAAAAAACGCACAGTAATTTAAAAAGCCATTTTTCTTTAAAATAAGCATAAAATATAATACAATTCTATGACATCAGAAATTATGAACTAATCAACTAAGTAGGCAATAAAAGCAAAATCCAAATAATTTTTAATGAAATATTTTAAAGCAAATCAATGGTTCGCTTTAAAATTATCTTTTTTATATTTTAAACAGAGCACAGGATTTATGTTTACCTACATTACATGCATGTTTGTACTTTGAGACTTCAAACCTCGTAACAGCTTTTTTAAATTTTGATTGCGAAATATTAAAGTCAAGCAACTATTACCTTGACTTCTTGGAGGGAAAGTGAAGCGTCATGTCTGCACTTTAGATATATCATCTAAAATTTGTGATATTTCTAACATTAATGTGTAATAACGGTGGACTATTAACCGTTAAGTGTTTGTGAACGTACACGAGTGTTGGTAAATCAAACAATACAGTGCAACATCACTTTTCAAATTCTCTCAAGAAGTCCATTTGAGATCTCAGTTTAGTCCCACATCTTTACTGAGTACTCCAGGGGTTTGGGGGAAGGGCAACTCATTTACCATTTAACATCTTTTTTTTCTCTTTTAAATTTCTTTTGCTAAACGCACGAAGCTATTATTTAAAAGAAAAAAACCGATTACATTTTGTAAAAAATAAAATGTAAGGAATACCTCATAGGTTTTAACAGCAATCAACGCAGTCACGGCTAATCGTTGTTCAGCATATTATGGCTGTAAAGACTAGATGGCGCTGGGTGCCATATTCGGGAATATTTTACTTAGACTTAGGTACTTTTTGCATTTGCTTCTTATAATTAATCTTCTGGTCCTTGAGTTCTATTTCAGGGATAGGTGGAGTCTAATCGTCGCTGGAAGTTTCTTGCGTCCATTATTCTTTAAAAAATAGGTACTAAGAGTTGAGAAGCATTTTTGGAAATTATTATTATCGAAGTATTTTTTTTGATTTTAGATGTATTTATATTATGTTAGTGAGGATTGGGAAGCATGGTTTTAAATCAAAGCGATGAATTCAAGTCCGTATTACATCGACCGAGTTTGACACGGTTCATAATATGACTTTCATCTTATACGCTACGACTGCCTTAAATGAAAGCATTTAAAAGTCTGTTGAAATAATAGATTCATAACCTAACTTCTATATAATTACCCTACTTGGAGTGGTCAGAAACATAAAATAAAATATACTTTATTGTCTTTAAGATCAACATGATCATTTAGATTCGTCAAACACTCAGACACAAAATTGAAATTCGATATATTTTTTTAACAACAATGAAAGAGATATGAGCCGTACAATAATAAAGAAATAAAAGCAAATGGGTTCTTTGTCAGAATTTGTCAAGGTTTGTCAGTTTATTCGTCTGTTGTGGTTTTTCTCAAGATTTGTCAGTCTGTCTGTCACTTTTATCGGGGGGGATCTGACAGTCAGCCTGTCGTGATTCTAAAGGAGGGAGGGAATTTGGCCGTCAGTCAGTCAGTCAGTCTGTCGGTGACTCTAACGAGGCTTCCAAAAGGCAACGAGATTGAGATGAATGCCTCAAGAAACTCATCTCAGCTTTTTTCAAATTATGTCTTAAGATCTAATACAATTGACGAAATAAAATATTAAGGTTACCGCTGTTCTTAAAACTAACAAGATCATACATATCTTAAGAAAGAAAGGAACAATTCATGTCACTTCCAGGCAGACTTGTCGTTCATAAAATCTTTCAAACTATAATATGCTTTCTGGCACAATTTACTCTTTATATAATCTTTAAATTTATTTATTGATAAATTTGCCACATCATCTGGCAGCGTATTGTACATGTGAATACTGTTCCCCGCAAAAGAATTTGTAACTTTATGGAGCCTATACTTGGGCATAGCCAGTTTATTCTTAGTTCTTAAGTTAAAATTATGTCTATTAATTTTTACTCAACTTACTTTTATTTTTATGAGTATGCAGTAAGTTTTCATAAATGTACAGTCATTATGCCTATCTCCTGAAACTTATCCCTTAATGAGTCGCGAGATCTCATACCATAGATAGCACGGACAGCCCTTTTCTGCAGCACAAAGATACATTCAATATCTGCAGCATTACCCCACAGCAGTATGCCATATGTCATAACACTGTGGAAGTAGCTGAAGTAGACTAGACGAGCTGTTTTTATGTCCGTTAGTTGTCGGAACTTCTTCACGGCATAGGCTGCAGAACTCAGTCTGCCCGAAACTTTCCCGATGTGAGACCCCCACTGTAACTTAGAGTCTAGTGTTATACCCAGAAAAACCGTCTCATTAACTAATTCTATATCATCGTCTCGAACCCTAACACTGGTTTGAGCAAGCCGCACATTAGGTAAGGTGAACCTGACACATTTAGTTTTATTTTGATTTAATAATAAATTATTAGCATTAAACCAGTGGACTATCCTAGAAAGCGCATTATTTACGTCGTCAAGTTCACGTTGGCCACGTTTAACTTTAAATATTAAAGACGTATCATCTGCAAATAAAACAATCTCGTGATCGTCTTTTATGAGGTGGGGGAGATCATTAATATATACTAGAAACAGAAATGGGCCTAGGATTGAACCCTGCGGCACTCTCATAGTTACTACAGAACCGGGTGACTGCTTACCATTAATTACAACTTTCTGGACCCTATCATTTAGGTAAGAAGTGACAAAACGCAAGGCGGTGTTACGAACTCCATAATGATGGAGCTTCACAAGTAAAGTCTGATGCTGGACGCAATCAAATGTTTTAGATAAGTCACAGAACACACCGTAAGCATTATATGACTCATCCCAGACTTCGTAAATACCCTGCAATAATTTTTTGCTGCAACTATGTAAAATGATAAATGTGTGTACCTGGTTCTAGCAAAGTTCACTTTTAGCACAATATAATAGGTATAACATATCTATACATAAACAGGTATAAATAAATAAAAAATAAATATACCTTTTGATGTGCCTCCATAGAATGATGTTCCGCTTTGGTTTGCGGAGGTCAGACGGCAGTCGCTTCATGTAATACTTAAATAAAATTCAGCCAATATCATGGCTAAATGGTGAGACCAATGTACATACCCTGGGCCCATAAATATAGAGATCAAGCAGGATATGAGGATAATGAACTAGTTATTTACTTAAAATATGTATGAATCGTAGAAATCTTGAAAATATAACAATAAAAGTGCTGTGCGCTCGTAAAATCGCTGGCTTACTGATGTACCGTATGGCACTAGTGCATCTAGAACTATTAAATCCATTGCCAATTGCGTTTGTTACATCTGAATCGTGATGAAAATAGCTCGTTAAAAAAATATCCTTACTTTTCTTAACGAAGGTTTATAAATTGATACAATATTTATTTTAAGTATTTTCCCGTTTGTTACTTAAGTGTATTTTATTTTTTTATTAATTGTTTTAAAGATTTATTGCTACATTTGTCTCGTCTGCAGCAAATAAATATATTGAATTCGAATTTAGATACGTACTTGAATATAAAGCACACATAATATTATTGCGAGTTTGACTTTTATAAGAACGCCAAAACAATATCTCATCTACTTTATACAAATGGGTCGTCCAGACATAGTGAATGCATGATCTCAAGGATATCTCACACATCATGAAATTCAAAGTAGAAGTTTTGAATTTCAATGAAGTATATAGTTGACGATACATAGAATTGCCTGTCTCTATGTAGATATAAGATTAATAGGGTGAATAAATATTGTAGCAATTTTTTATGTCTGACGCAGCTTTACTCTTTGGATGGATGCCAGTACTATACATAACAACACGACGTATACGTAACCGTGAAAATAAACTTCTATGAATAAATTTTCACGGCTTAAACATTCAAGAGTCAGTATACATTTTGATATTTGCTATCGTAAACGCGTATCAGTCGTATCTGAGAATACTTTGAAGTTGGGTGATTTCATATTGTGCGTAAAGCTGGCTCATCAATTTTGGATATCGTATCATCCACCTACGGGTATGAAAACTTGTAGTTATGAGATATAGTAGGGACATTTTATAATTGTTTTATCATACTTCGATTAAGGAAACGTTTACTTTAACAATAGTCCTGCCCATATTGTAAATGATTTTATCATTAAATTAGGTAGGTACTTCGTTAAGGAAAAAGTTAACCTTAACAATGATACTGCTCATTTTCTCAATAATTCCTATAAGTTTGTACTATTGAAATTGGGACTTAACCAAGGGAAATGTTTCCTTTCCCAATTAGTTCTGTAAATTTTGTAAATATTTTTTTTATTAATTTACTTTTTTTGTTTTATGTGGTTGGTGCTTTACTAAAGAAAAGGTTTTTCTCAACCATAATTCTGTTCATTACACGCTTTAATTTATTTTATATATATTTATAAATGTTCATATAATTATATTCGATGCTTCGCTGTGTCAAATATTTCTTTCACAATACTATATAAACATTTTATAAATTGGTAATAATATTTTTATAAATTGTACATAAGTACATTGGTCACATTGCTACTTGGTAGAAAATTCAGAGAGAGTAGTCATTTCATTTAGTGAAAATTCTATAAAATATATTAATTCCTTATAAGTATTATTGAAACTTAGTTAAAAATAAGTAATCTATAGTATGGAAATACTTTAAAATAAATCTGTAATACCTAATACATAAATAAAATACAACATAAAAATATAGTCTGTACATTAAAATACTTAGTATTCTAATAAATTATTAACTAAGGGTAAAAAATATATTTTTTATTTTCTAACACCGCAAAAAGCGAAAAAAGATTTTAAAGAAAAGAAACGACAAACAAGAAAATTGGCACATGGTGTGTAAAAGATATTCAAATTGAAAAACCACTTTTTAGACGGCCTTCTACCAAATAAAACAATCTTTAAAAAAGCAATTTAGGGATAATTTTAATTACTTCAGTTTAAATGCAAAAGCGCACTTGCTTTGTTGATATGTTGCTGTCTAAATTTAGCTACAAAGTTGTTATTGGAATAAAATCTTTTATTTTCTGTTTTATTACATACATGAGATGTTAAATATATCAAGACATGAGGCACTCTGCAAGAGCATAGCAATTTATAAGGCTAACTAAGAGGCATTAATTTATTATTTTAAACATTAGTTTACACATTAACATTTAAAAAAAAAAATTGTGTAGTCGAAAATTTTGGTAACAATTATGCCATAAGCCAATTTTTGATACTTATTATACGTACACGTGATATATTTGAATGAGTATCAGTATGATACTCATTATACGTAAACGTGTTATATTCGAATGAGTATCATATTGGCATAAGGTATAATTATTGGCAAAATTTTCGATTTTTTGTTATATTTCAAACGTTACTTAAGTTCCAAGAGTCATATTATAAGCCAGTTAACTCGGTCCTTAAATCCATTAATTTAACTACGTTCGTTTTTTACGTACTACACTTATTGTATTATTATTTTAATTGCAATGATAATTTCCGAGAAAGGTATATAATTTTTTTTTCAAATATAAAGGAGCGAAGCACACTTCCAGTGGTGATGAGACTCCACCTATCCCTGAAGAAGAACTCGAGCAGCAGAAGATTGAACATGAGAGACAAATGCAAAAGGTGGGTCTGAATAAAATGTTCCCGTATATCTTAGCTGGCACCATACATTTTGAATGTTTTATGGCGACGCACAGAACAATTATCTCTGTTTTGTGGTGCTAGACGAGACCGTTGTCTAGTACAGTACCCGGTGGTAAATCTTGCACATCGACCTTTGAAAAAGCAAGTAGTTTTACAGCTCACGCGAAAATAAATAAAAATAAAGTACTTAATTGTGACAAACAAGTAATTTAGAGATGCGCTTGTCGAGGTGATATATTTACCGCCGAGTACTGAACTAGGCTAGATGGCGCTGTGATCCGAAAACAATTAACTAACCCTCGACCAAAACGATGATTTTTCGATCAGTAAACATAAATGCATCAATAGTTACATCGTTCACCAGTTCACCTGATGGTAGGTAGCTATTAATTCAACGCCATTTGAAAAGTGCAGTGTCAATTAAGAAAAATCTTTGATTGGGCAGTGCAGTGCGCAGTAGCGCAGTGGCGCTATGCAGTCACTAGGTAAAGCTATTAATGAGTAAAAGCTAGCTTCTAACAGTGCCTGAAACAAGTCATTTAGTGGCATATCCTAATGATTATAATATGTACCTAGCCAGAAAATAAAATTTCAATTAAAGAACATAATTATTTATTTATAAGCTAGGTTATGAAAATCCACCTCCTCCCACGCGATGGACCGATGATCTGGTCAATCGCGGTCAAGGCGGCGGGAAGCCGATGTATGCAAGCGACTCAGGATCGCTCAATGTGGAAATCAATTGGGGAGACCTATGTTCAGCAGTGGACGTCATGTGGCTGAGATGATGATGATGAAGATAGGTTAGGAAAATTACAAGTTTTTTCTCATCTTTCCTAGGTGCTGTACATTTATTAAATTATTTTCTTAAAGCTGTAAATTTATAACTAGCGATAATCTAACACAAATAAAAACAAAATTATTCCTACCCCACATTGATAGCGATGTGATAAGTCGCACGCCAAAATTTGTTAGGAAAAGACATACGGATAATGTTGCTGGACTAGTTGATCATTTTCGCTCTGTGATACACAGTGGTCCCGCTCGCACTAAGTACCGCTCGCCCACTCACGAGTTTTCGTGGAAATGGATAAAAATATTTATTTTGCATAGTATATAGAATAACAGCAATAAGTATAAGAAATAAAAGTTATCTAGGCATGATAATAAATTCAAACATTTTCTTTAATTCCTTAAGTGAAGACATTTTTTTTACCACAAGGTGCACTCAAGCACGCTGCCCACTTGATGGAAAGGTCATCACAGCCTCTATGGGTGTTTGCAACATCAGGCAGAGGCATCACTAGCGCGTTGATGTCCCTTGAAAATAAGATTCACGCCCTTTTTTATTGATTTTTCCATAATATCGTCAGCCTAAATATGAACCCAAAATTTATAGGAGCAAGTAACAACTGTTTATTTTTCATAGTTAAGGCACTAATTGAATAAAGGTGTTATTTCAATTCGTTCATAACTAATTAAATAATAATTTATGGGACTTAAGAGATATTTCGAACGAATAATCTCGAAATTTGATTAAAGTTATGCAGTTCAAAAATTAGCCTGCCGATCACAAGAATCATACTAATATTATAGAAAGAACAGATTTGCATGTTTCCAATGAATAAAACAAAAACCACTTGACCGATTTCAATAATTCTTTCACCGTTAGATTGCTACAAAGATTGGATGTCATTTAAGTATAATCTGTAATGAATGATACTGTACAATAAATACTTATACAAAGTAATTTTAAAGAGGAAAATACCTTGTATAATAAAAAAAAATGTTTCGTTACTTAAAAATAATTTAAAGCATCTTCAAGGAAGTTTATATTTATATAATTAATTTCCGTTTGTTTATGACGTAATAATTCGCCAAGAAAGGATTATTGGTAATGTTACCGTCGGGAGGAGGCAACGGAAAATTTTAAAAATAGCTACTGTTTAAAAATCGTTGAGGTGTTTTTGTTTTTTTGAGTCCTTCTGGGGAGAAAACAGGGGCAGAATGTTTGTGAAGAAGTGCGTGACTTTTAATGTTATCATAATTTTGTTTGAAACCAATAAACGGCAGAGTTCTTGGAAAAAGATATTCCGGTCGCTTGCTAGTAAATATTACACCTTGTTTATCTGTGGTGTGACTAGTAGTTTAAAAGGAAACTTTAATTTGTTGCACGTGAAAAGTTTTCTTGATATCACACGAAGTAAGATTAGTTAAACGATTGTTGTTTCGCCTAAAAATGTTTTTGCCACCATTATAGTTTGGCCTAAGAATTGAATTGCCTAATTTTAGAATGTCTAATGTAGCCTAAACTATATTGGCATAACTTTATTTTGGCATAACGATTATTTCGCAAATTTATAAAAGCTCTAATTTTAGCATATCTAAAATGAAATGTGCCAATAGTGTATTGGAATAAAAGCATAGAATTTAATTGAGAAAAATAAATTGACAGAAGAGAATCGCTGCAAACCTGACTCCACGTAATCTTGTCTGCCCTACCCTAGAGTGCAATATAAGCCCGCGTAGGCGCGGAGGGGCGAGGCGGCCCGCGAGCTAAGGAGCAGGTGGGTTGAGCACGCCGCTGGGGCTAAGGCTGGCCGACGAAGCATGTTTGCTTGCTATGTTAAGATTAATAAATATTAATACATAAATCAAAAAAGACACAATATCATGAATCAAGTTTTTTATTTTTACTACTTACTTTTTGTTAGATACCTCTTTTTATTAGAGACATACAATGTGATTAAATCAAGTTGCAAAAAATAATGCAATTTGCCAAGTTATTTTGCCTAATAAAAATGAGTAGGCGTTTTGTACTTTATGATTTTTAATTTTGTGCGAATTAATATTTAGGAATTGTAAACTTTAGAGATTACGAATTGTTCTGCCAAATGACGCATTTGGTAAATGACAATATGGCGATAAAAAGTTAGGCGAAGTGAAATTAGGGCAAACACGATTCTGAAGAGTGAAATTAGGCGAAAAAATTTTAGGCCATTCGTTTGGGTGCCATTACAAATTTGGCGTACAAAAATTTGGCTATCCGATAAGGACCCTAGTTAAACATTGCAAAGTAACATTAACGTTTATAATAAACTAACTTCTGACCAAGACTTCGTCCGCGTGACATACATTATTACATAATTATATAATTTACATTATTGACAAAATGAAAATATATTGGAAAAAACAGTATACATAATAACGCATGTCTTAAATTATAAATTAAGTATACAATAGTCCATCAATGCGCCATTACAATTGTAGGTAAAATTGTGAAATTTTAATCGAATAAAACTAAATATACAACGAAATAAACAGCCAGCCTGTTAAACAGTTATAATTACAAATATAAGAAAATACAAACAATATTATCACCGACTTATTATGGTGTAGGTGTACAATCCTATCCCTATTATAGTAAGTGATCTTATTCACAAGTAGGTACAGAAATACTATGCTAGAAAAAGTTAACAAAGCTCACATAAATATATACCTGTGGTGTAAATAATATTTTATGATTACTAAAAATTTTAAGGTTTAAGTGTAAGTAACTATTTATGTAGATAGATTGTAGGTACAACAACAAATTAAAGTATTCGTATTGGTCCCTAACTATTTCTATTACTCTTAATATTCTAATAGCTTTTTATTACTGAAGTTTCTGTACCTGTTCAATGCAAAGAAACAAACTCTTTGTAATATTTATTTCATTTTTATTTTGAAACGGCTCTGAAACTACTAGACCAATTAGAAAAATTATTTTACTAAAAGAAAGCTACATTTTATGTGACTAACAGGCTTTATCATTAAGTTATATATATTAGGGATTCTTAGGAAAACTCCAATAATGTAACAGCTATTTAAGATTGGGAGCCTTAAGGAAACTCCAACGCAAGGTGTAAAATATTTAATAAGAACCTACCGAAGCAAAGCGAGGGTGTGCAACTTAAATTGTATAAACCTCAATAACTCAACTCGCATAGGACCAAAATAACTAAAACCAGGCAAAAAAATTGGCCATGATCGGCCTATCATCTCTGTACCTATTTGGTTTATAATTTTTACGCTAAATCTTTTCGAATAGTAATTAAATTGAGGTCAATTAATAACTACATAACTTTTAAGAAAAAGTATAATGATTAAAATTGCTATAGAAGTTTTCTTAGTAGGTATAGTATCAAAAATATTGTTGTAAATTAAATTATTATTGTAATTAAACAACACGACTGTAATGTCGCCATAGTTCACCCACGCTTGAGAACATTGTTCGTCGGATCTGCGACGTACAAGGATAATGTAATACGATATTCGAGTTACGAGTGTAGGCTAGATACATTGGGAGACATTGTATTTGCCCAGGTATTGTATTTCAGTACGCGCTAATTGAGTAGCTAGTGCCCGAAAGCTGGGTGGCGTGAGACAGATCGGGGCCATTGCCTTAAAGAGGATCTTTTATCTAATTGTCTGTAGTGTTCTTTAATAAAGCTATTCGTATCCTATAAATATTTTATTACTATTCAAGTTTCGGTATCCAGTCAGGATGGAAATTATATTATTTACGTAGTAGTTTAGGCGATGTGCGAAATCATATTTATATGCAAGTATCCAAGTTCTTATAGTAATTATAATTACACACACACAAACTGACCAAGCGGATTTTTCTATGAGTTAAAATCTAACGCGCCGAAGCGCAGAGCAGTAAGCAATAGGCGGCGTAATAATTCTACGACGGTGATGATAAAAATAATATAAAATTAAAGAAGAGTTATTTTCTTGTTTTATTTTAAATTTGTGACTGCAGAACACAGGTTTTTGAAGATTTGTAAAATTGTTTTTCTATTAAGTACATTTTCTTGTAATTGGCGGAAGAAAAAACTAACCTTGACGATTTCTTGCCCGTTCTTTTACGATCAAGCTCCCGCCCGCAGTGAATCGGCGCGCTAGTTTTTAAGTTTTGACCTTCATAAGAGCTCTCTTGAGCCAAATTTTAATAAATTATTTTGACTTTGACTTTAAGTGTACTTCGAAAAGAAAAACGGACATTGAAGTACTCTAAGTTGTATGCTATGGCTTTCAGTTAGCTGACCGATATGGCGTGGTGGCGAGTATACCCGCACTCTGCTCCTGAGGTCGTGGGTTCGATTCCCACACAGTAAAAATCTTTGTCTTATTTGTTTGCATGTATATTACCTAAGTATTTATTTACAAATGAAAAGTATTTATGTATGTTTAGCCGTTACTTAGTATCCATAACACAGATTCTTAATGAAAGTATCATTAAGAATTTGTGTTTATCTAAATAATTGGTGTAATTGTCAGAAAATATTTATTTATTATTATCTATTTATTTATTAATTCCGTTCAGCCACTTAAGAGTGATTTTCACAAAAACTTTATATAAATGTAGCATGAAGAAACTTACAATTACTTACTCTTTTTTGAACGCTTCAAGAATTTAAGTTTTGAGCTAAATGCAAACTGCTGTTTTGAACTTAAACATTGTTTGAGAGATATCGCTGTATTATGTTAATTATTTTCTTCGCTTATTACTGTAGAACAATTTGCGACCTCGAAAATGTATTGTTAAGATTTTCAGTTCAGGAGTTTCTAGATTAAGAATATCAAAGTTAAACATTTTAGGATAAAATGATAATCAAAACTTAACTTACCCTTTAAGTAGTATGTAAATACCTTTACTTACTAATCCTTTAACTTTAGAGTAACTCCTATCTTACCGTAGGGATCATATGACGTAAAACCTGCGATGCACTTTAGGTAGGTTAGATAGGTTTAGGTACACCGATAACACCATTTCAACAATTTTATAATTAATTTTAAGGAAAAGGAATGTCAAGCTCGAGAGGCCGAGGAAGTCCGAAAGCTGGATATTGAACTGCTGCATCAGCGAGCAATTGAAGCCGAGGAGGAGCAGAAGAGAGAGGTAACTGTCTTCTTCTTTTTCATCTTTCTTTACTGATGTTTCCCCATTTCCTCTGTCATAGTTAATGAAGTTTATGTCGTTTCGTGTCATGGTGTAATGTGATCTATCGTGTAGTGCTTACAACGAATAGTTAACTCAATGCTAATCTATATTATATTACGTATGACGTAAATATATATGTGTTTCAAAATATGATATTATCATAGAAGAAATGCTTTCTGTATTGTTATTATGTAATAAGTACGACATCTACATACATACGCCAAAAAATAATTTTATGGTTCATCGATTAAAAAGTGTACGTAAGACAAAACTTGTAGATAACTTTATGTGCAACAAATAATATTGTTACTTTCTCTTGTGAGACCTATACTTAAAAAAATTTACCGTACATATCATTTAAGCTTTTTTTTTCCAAATTGGCGGCTGTGGGACAAATGTTGCGAACCCACAACCTTGAATTCAACTTTGCACTAACTCGCTCTTTATATCTAAAAAGTAAAATTGCGTCCTTTGAAAAACGCAACTCCGAATGTAAATTTTCAATAGACTATATTATTTTGGTGCAGTTCAATCAAATTCCAGAACCCAGCTTTAGAAGATGAGGGTATAGTGTGAAATAGTGATCTAATATGATAAGGCCGGTTTTACTTAAAAGAGGGCTACCCTCTTTAAAATTATATGTGGCACATGTATAAAGACATGATTTTTCTTCATGCTCTGCCATTAGCGTTTGGGTCACAATAGAAGTCATAGCGAGCGGCTTAGGATGCCTAGTCCTAATTCCAGGATTAGGTTTCTCATTGCGGTCCAGTATAATTAGTTATTCTCGTTTTGTCGAGAATCACTGCTTCCTATGCTGAGAGATCTAAGCCGCTCGCTATGAGTATCAAAAGAAAAAGACGTGTGGAAAGTGCAAACAACGTTAAAAGGACAAACAACGTTAATAATTCAGCAGTAAGTTGCTTCTCACTTTTTTTACATATCGAGTCATAAGCCTGTTTTCAAACATTTCTCTTTAACCGTGTAACGGCTAAACGTAATAAATATTATTGGACAACTCACAACGAACGTGTAGGAGGTTATAACCTAGTGATGGCCCTAGTTAAGTAAGTAAGCAGTATCTTTTCTTCGGGTGTACGAACATGTATCCATCATCATCTCAACCCATTAACGTCCCAATACTAAGCACGGGCCATTCCTCACGAACCAAGGTTATAAGTATTCAGATCATACGCCACCACGTGGTCCCAGTGCTGATTGGCAGAGGCATATTAACTTTTAGTATGTGTACTCATTTGTGATATTTCTCAACGAAAGATTTATAGATGTTAAGACTGTAAATTATATTATTCATAAACGGTTTTTTTAGTATTATTGTTATTTTTTAAAAATCCTTTGAGCCTGTAACTTCGTGACGTCTTGGTTACAATTAGCCTTAGATTGGCAAAGACAAATACAGTATTATTGGACTTTATTGTAGATAGCCGAGGCTGTTGAAGATGTGAGGGGCATGAATACATCATGGTCGCACCACCGGCTCTGCGATCTGCAAAGGGCGGCGCGGTGGAGGAACAGCAGACCTTCGATCCCTGACACCACCAAACATTACAGGGTAAGCATTAAAATATAGTCCATTGAGTCTTCAAGAGCCAACAACCAGGAAATTTAATACCTTTTCTATTGTATTCAGATATAGCTGCTTCTTATCATAATGCTGCTAATTATGACATCAAAAACATTCCTCTAAGTTGCAAAACTTGAAAATTGTGGTGAAATATTATACATGATCCGTAGTACCCTTATATCCAGAGAAATCGATATTTATTAGAAAGACGTAACTAAAAAAAAAACTAAATGTTCGCTATTCCTAAAAGAGGTGGGGTTTATGGGTGTTTTTGCCGATAATATTAGGCACATTTGACGTCCCTAAAATATCGCTAGTCCATGAACAATCACACTTTAAATTAAGTATGTATTTATAGCAAAATAGTATTTCTGTACCGTCATACAGAACATAAATATTGGACCTAACTGAATGGTGTTATTTTAATCGGAATTATTTATTAAGAAGTTCAGAAGTTATCAAATCCTTGCCGGTTGGTTATAAGGCAGACGAGACGGTATAGGGCAGATGGCAGACGTGAATCCTCACGTACCTAACACAAACGCCGTAAACTTACCATGAGTTAACAAGGCTGTTGCACAGTAGATCACGCGGGCGAGGCAGAAACCAATGTATTTATAAAATCTATTCCAATTTATTTAGACATAATGAGAGTGGAACTAATCTTTTTCTGTTCAACGCCCGAAATTAATAACCTATTTCGATCCAAAATTGGTTATCTTTCATAGACATCAATCCTTTTTCAAGTGAAACGTCTCAACAAGCAATCCCTGGATTGAAACTTTAGGAACCATTAAAACCAAGATAGGCGTCTATCTAAATTAGTTTCAATCTCAAATTAAAAATAGATTAGTAATTTAGGGCGTTATTCGGGGCGGGCAGACAGACCAGTTGCCCAAATTGTTAGGGGCAATGTGAAAAGTGCGCATAATGTGCTTTCATAATTTGGGACCCTCTGATGTTACAGCCCCATCTACATATTAGCTCTCAATTTTACTATCGGACTTGTTAGTATTCGCTATAGATTAAAGGAATATAAATATTGAGGGCTACTCTAAAACGGACAATGTTCTACTAACAACCACGCTCAAAACGGAATTTAAACCCACAGCCTCAATCTAAAATTACTTTTCCAGAAAGCAATTCACACAGATGTTGAGGAAGTTAATATATCATCATCATCATCTTAGCCATAAGCGTCTTCTGCTGAACATGGCTTCCCCAAAAGAATAGATTCCACATCAAGCAATCCTAAGTCGCTTGTATCCACCAGATTCCAGCCGCCTTGACCAGATCATCGGTCGATCTGATGGGAGGCCTTCCTCTTCTACGTTCGCCGTTTCACGGTCGCCACTAAAGAACCCTAACGCTTCATCAGTCGTCGTGGATTTTAGTGTATGCAATTTTGTAATCTATAAACTATTGCAGCTGGTGTACAAGAGGCGCACTAGTCGATGAATTCAGTTTGATACCTCTTTTGTAAGATTTCATGTGAGCATATTATGTTACAAAATGTCATAACTGAGACCTTTGCCGACAGAGTGTACTAAAAAAAGCATGCAGTGCGCAGCTGACCAAGCCCCAGTCCAGCCAAAGCATCAGTGAAGAAGATGGCATATTTATCAACCTTACACGACTGCCACCTGATAAAGGTAAGTCAAGCTTAGTATTTCTAATATATAATAATTTTCTCCCTCCAGCTTTTCTCCTGACAGGATTAATTTTTAATCCTTAATCGGAACGCGATGCAATAATTTTGATTTATTTTTGTAAAAACTATAGTAATTCGAAGATGTAAACATAAAAACAGTTAGTTTCACTATATTCAAATACAAAAAAAAAACAAAATATCTATTTTTAAAAATTGTACTCAATGGTCGCTAAACATATCTTTTGGGAGTAAAATATTTCAAATATTTTTTTGTAATAACAAAAAGAAGTTCTAATAAATAAAGTAATATTTTTGTTACTTTCTTTTCACAAGTGGTCATGAACAGGAGCACCTTCTTACTGTTCAATTCCGAAACGCAATTTAGAACTTGTTTGTCAGTATTATATTTTAATTAAGAAAGTTTGTAAGAATTTATAGACTACTTCAGACTTTAATATGCAAAAAAATTGAGTTTAATATAATTATATCAAGTGCCTACTTTGTTATGATTTCGACGGCAACCAGTACACAGATAACAGAAAAAGAAACACTTTAGACAAAAATGATTTATTTCGACACATACATTTTAAAAATATTACACGAGACATTAAATAGCTTATCATTAATGTTCCTTCTTTGAGGAAAAAGGTTATCAAAGTCTTTCCACAGGTATCCTATATTTAATATTACAACCTAAGTATACATAATTCAATTAGACATTAGCTAATCTAAATTGAGGTTTATTTCATAGCTCCTAGCTCTTACGAAGATACAAAAGCAGTATTACCTATCAAGTATTATTCTTCTATAAGTCATTCTGATAACTACATACAATAATTTGAGTAAAAGTTTTCAAAGTGCAAATCTTTTTATTTCATAAACTACGAGTATTACATAGTACTTGAAAACGTTAAAATTAAATATAAATACGAATAACAATCGAAATATGATTACACTGAAATCACAAAGCTTAGATTCACTTAAATGCATTTATGTGAATCTAAGCTTTGTACAAAACATTGAAAATATATATATTATATTTTATTAACATTAATAACAGATTGTTGACGTCAAACCAGTGCACAACTTTTTATATCGCTTTAATTGAAATAATAATGATATATAATCAGCAAACAATACCATCACGTGGTTTTATTTTACCAAATGTGGCAAAATATTAATATAAATTAAAAACAAAAACAAACCGAGATTCGAGCCCTGCGGTACCCCCATTTTAACAGAACCCTGAGATCTAAGCTTTTGATCTGAGTCTGAATCTGAGCTTTCGGTTAATCTCAACCCTCTTAATCCTATTACTTAAATATGAAGTAAAAAGATCCAATGCGCAGTCTCTAATTCCGTAAGCTAAGCTAAGCCTCTCTAATTAATAACTACTGATAGGTATTACTGCCTTTATATCTTCGTCCTGTAATCTCGATAATTCCACTCTAGCCCCATAAATAACATTTATTTTATAATTATAGTCAAGTTAACTTATACTAATAATACCTACTGTAAGTTTTTTTGAAAAATTAACAGAATTCTTCAAAAAAACTTACAATTTCCTTAAAAATATTAATTTATTAGATTTTATTATTATAGTAAAGTAAACAACTATTAATACTAGTAGTAATTAATTTTGAGAAATTTATTGTACATTACCAAGTAACACTTTTATAGATTTTGGTAAAAAATAATGAAATTTTTTTTTTAAAACTATTTTATCTTTTATCAAACGTGTAAATTCTTTAATTTGTCAATTATTTCAGTTCAATGATATAATATCTACCTGAGTAATTTTAAATTTATGCAAAAAAAATTTAAAGTGGAATGTCATAACAAGCTATTTTTGGGCTTCAGAATAATCACTGTTCTGTGGAAGTTATTAGACAGGACTTATCGGAAATTCATAACATAACAACATTTTGTCATGCGTTTGCAGGTAGCCGCATGGGGCTTAAATAGTATACACAAACTATAACTAAGTACCTACGAACTATTTTGTAGTGTTAAAATATGTATTTTTATGTGATTTGTGTTGGTCACATTCAGATTTTTATAAAAAACATTTTAGAAATAATTTGTTAGTTAATGTTATATAGATATACATGTACATTTATAAATGTTGGTCTTTCGAAAGAATTGCCTTATTAGAAAGTTAATAGACCCTGGACCCTCAGCTTAAGTCTAGAGGAACCGAGATAATTCGAGGGTGTGATGCTAAAGTCAATAGACAGTAGCTATAACTCCCAGCTAGGAGTGATACTTTTTTTGATTTAGAATTTAGAAAAAAAATCTCTTATGATCACACCAATTCTTTAGTTTCAAGATAAGAACTTGCATAATTTGTTTTGATACTAAAGAACGGATAATCAATATATATTTTTTATAATTACATACTTAATATATAATAAAAATAATTTATATAAGGTCGAACAAACAAACATTCATGTTCATGCACACAAAGATTTGTCCTACGTGGGAATCCCACCAACGACCTCAGGAGCGGACCTCCACGCCATTGCGGTCGTGTTACATGGACGGTTATTATGTTCGGCTCGGTCATTGTAATGGTAAATGTTTATTCAAAGTTGTTTAAACGATTATTGATTTAAGTTAATAATTTAAGTTTATACAATCATGAAAATAATTTCTCAACAAAAGTGACAGTTATAATATATGTAGATATATATGTATATAGCTACCCTTGTAGACAGTGTGCCCAATCTTAAAGTGGAAGAGAGTAACGACCGTTTTGGAAAAAAATATTTGTGTGCATGAAAGCAGCAAAATGCTTTCGTGTTTATTTTGTATTTATTTTATATATTTACTTGTTTTAAAATTATGTTTAGATTGTAAACTTTATGACAGAACAAACTATTCACGCAAAGATATCTATTAGTGCTAATTAATAATGAGTATGTTTCCTAGTTTCTACAAATATATTCATTAACTTCCAGCCAAATATTTTAAAGAGTAATTACTTACAGTATGCCGGTTTAAAAAAATTGCATTATATCGGTCCTTTAATTTTACAGTAGGTATATCAGTCTTTATAATTGACAGTATGAGCAGAATGGCAGAATGTCCATCGGTCTCAGACGCAAAATGCAATCTATTATTATTCACAGTAAGTCAGTCGTAAAAATTGACAATGCGTCGGTCTATAAAATTTATAGAATGTTGGTCTTTTAAAAATCTTAGATAGTATAGTCACTCGTCTTTGGGTCTGACACAAACACGCAGTGCTATAAAAACAGCGAAATATGCCAATGCAGTCTTATTAAGTGATATTTAATTTATTTTATATTTATCTTTGATTTGATGCAATATATAAGTTATTCAAAAAATATAATGAAATAAAATATTGTGCAATTGAGGAGAAAAGCTCATTATTAAACAATAAAGGACTTTGAACAACCCATTCCATTCTAGGTTTATACTCTAATTTATAACATTAATACATTTAGATGAATATTTTTAATACATCAGTTTATCTATTATTAGATTTAGGAAGAGTTGGTGAGGAAGATGACTTTCGGGAACATCAGACATCGATTTCTTTAAATTATTCAAGGTTTTCCCCCGGTTTATGCAGTGACAGTTGTTTCAGCAACGAATTTATCCTAGTAAAAAAAGTTAAGTATTTGTAACTTGATACAAAATAAAATAAAATTTTCTAGCGTCCTCTCGAATTCTAAATACTTACTGTTGTTATATATAGTTCATGACAGATTGAAAAAAGCTAGATTTATTTAGAAAAAAAATATTTTATACAATCTCCTCTCTGTTCCTGATAGTTATGAAAATAGCACAAGATATGGATAATATTATTATTTATTTACAGAAACTAAAAGCAATAAAATATGACAAAATCAAAACACCAACTTCAAAAAACGTAACAATAACGTAATACCTAGTACTTGTACCAAAAATATAAAATACAATTAAATTATAAACAATTCGTTCCAATAATATTTTTTTGTTCAGCTTAGCTTAATTTTTACCGTCTGTTAAGTTCCTGGCTCAATGGCTTTCGAACCTTACCGATGTACCTTCTTCATACGAGAACGTGTGTTCGGTAAAGAGTGTTAATTAAAGCTTACTTCGATCTTAAACGATAGTAAAACATAATAGTGGAAACTCTTAAAAAATATCGTCTAACCCCTGAACCTGAATTCGAGAACGCGATGAACTAAACTTAAGTATGTTGGTATTTTAGTATATTACCTCGCTTGGAGTAAAATATAGTCGTCATCGTTTTTCTCCAAAACCTGAAATAAATTGTATGTATAACTTTAAGTCAAAACTCACTTTTTATTACGTAAGATAGATAGATAGATAGATATACTCTTTATTGGCCAAGAAACTTAAAAACTACAGATTACAATATTAAAAAAAAAAATTAAAGCTAATCTAGGCGATAAGACCATCGCTAAAAGCGATCTCTTCCAGACAACCCGACGCAAAGGAGAGAACAGGAAAGCAGTAGGCAGAGCACATAAACTTTAAAAATAATAAACACAAAAACTATTTGTTAAATATGAATAAAATACACAAATACATAAAATATATATATACATTATATTATTTAAAAAACTGATACAAACAACTAATCAGCTATATTCAAAAAGTAAGACTTCACCCGCTCCTTAAAAGAGTTTAATGTCTGAGCCTGTCTAATGGAAACAGGTAAGGAATTCCAGAGACGGATAGCCTGAAGGGTACCGAATTCATGATATTTATTGGACACATGTGCAGGGACATCAAGGCATAGGTTATCAGAAGAACGCAGATTACAGGAATGAGTAGAGGATACATAATTATGTAAAACGAGATTTAAGGTATGAAGGAGTGCACGGATGGAAAAGAACGGAGTACAACATGGAAAAGATATGAAGGTCTCTACGCCGACGTACTGGTATCCATTTAAGCTTATTGCGATACTCAGACACATGATCGAACTTACGCAAGCCAACAATAAAGCGAATCGCTAAGTTTTGCAAGCGATTAAGTTTGTCCAGCTGATCGCTTCTGAGATCTGGGTAGCAGCAGTCAGCGTAATCCAAAATGGAAAGAAGGAGGGATTGAGCCAACATAATTTTAGTAGATGTAGGTAGAAAGTTTCTAATGCGTCTAAGAGATTTACCTGCAGCAAAAATCTTCCGCCTTACCTCAGTCATTTGATTATTCCAAGATAGAGTCCTATCACAAATAATTCCCAAGTTTCTCACCGTATCAAAAAACGGGATATCCGCACCATCCAGTATTAAGGAAGGAGTATTACTGTAATTGATTTTTTGTACAGACTTATGGCCACCGATGATAATAGCTTGAGACTTGGAAGGGTTAATCTTGAGACCATATGACTTACTCCAGTCTGAAAGGACTGACAAGTCATCATTGACAACATTAATTACCTCTGGCAAACTTTTTATTTTTCCATGGCTATATATTTGTAAGTCGTCGGCAAACATGTGGTAGGCTGAATTTAATTTATTAGAGATGGAGCTAATAAAAAGAGAAAACAGAAGTGGTGAAAGCACACCACCCTGGGGAACACCAGATAAAATGTTGCGCCACAAAGAATAAGACTCATTCACATGAATGAGTGTATGAATAAATGTATGAATACGCTGTCTACGATTATTTAAGTAATTGTAAAACCATTCCAATACTGCAGGAGATATGTTAAGAGAGCCAAGCTGAGCAATTAAAAAGCATTACTAAAATCTAATAGCGTTAATACAGTAATCTGACGGTCGTCAATGGCACAACGAATATCATCCGATATTTTAATAAGAGCAGTAGTCGTGCTATGACTGGAGCGGAAACCGGATTGGTAAGGATTTAGAAGATTATTTTTAGACAAAAACTCATTGAGCTGCCTATAGACAAGACGTTCAAGAATTTTGGAAAGAAAGGGGAGAATGGATATAGGGCGATAATCAGAAATTAAAGGATTTTTTATTTTTGGAAGGGGTACTATATGTGCTTTCTTCCAAATAGAGGGCACAGAAGAAGAAGAAAGGGAAAAATTCAGGATATGGGTAATAATAGGAGCAAGGATGTCTAAAAGGGGGGTGATCATTGCACGACTAATACCGTCAAACCCAACAGCACTAGAAGAAATAGCAGTAATGGTTCTCTTAACATCACACTCAGTAAAAGAAGAAAACGAAAAAGAAGAAGACTGTGGGAGTGGCAAAGACGAAATATAATTTAAAGTAGAATTTTTAATCTGGCTATCAATAACAGGGAAAGAAGTAAAGAAGGTATTTAAGGAATTTAAATCAAGAGTAGTGGGTATTGGATTAGTATTAGATTTGCCAGCTCCCAATGATTTAAGAAATCGCCAAACTTTTGTTGGGTTGCTGTCTTCAACAGCACTGTGATTATGACGCCTCTGAGCATCCCGACAGACAGTATTACAATAGTTGCGGATGACGTGGTATTTATCCCTATTTTTGTCATTGGATACCCTTTTTTGTATCTGGCTTTAGCCCTATTTTTCTTATTAATGATCGCCCTGATATCATCGTTCAACCAAGGAGCCGGAAGATGCTTCACTTAACAGACCTGATCGGAGCATGCGTATCGTACAGCTGTGTTATCCGCTCATTAAAAATCTGTACTTTCCGATCTATATTATCGATGCTATCAATCACAGACCCGTCAATCATAAGAGCATCTTTTCGTAAATCGTCTATATTTAAACTACCGAAATTACGTTGGAGAAGGACACGAGGTTTATTTTTAGGAGGTCTTATTTTATAGGATAAATAAACTAAGTCATGGTAAGAAAAGGAGTTCGCTGAGAACTGGCCATGCTTTGACACATGGGGCAAGGAAGATACGATCACAAGGTCAAGAAGAGAAGGAACACAATTAGGAAAGTAATGAGTTGCATTAGAAGGAAGAATGTGCATGTTATTAGCGTTAATAATAGATTTAAGCTGTTCCGCTCGGTAATCACATTTAAGAAGACATGTGTTGAAGTCACCCATGATAATGACATGCTGAAATGAGGGAGCAAGGTCTTCTATAAGTTTTTCAAAAGAGGAAAAGTAATTAACGCGCAAAGAAGGACCCCTAAGAGGATTTTGGTATGACAAAGAGAAACTTCAAGAAAAAGATGTTTCGCAGTATTTATAGGAGGGGGCTGTGGCTGCTAACCACGGAATAGGGTATATGACTACGGAGATACATGGCCACACCGCCGTGACTACTGGAGATGCGATCATTACGAACTAACTGAAAACCAGGCAAGGAATAGGAGGAAGAGATAAGTGACGGATGAAGGAACGACTCAGAAACCAAGAGAGCATAAATGTTTTATTGTCGAAAGAGGAAACGAGGTCAGGATAGTGGGCTGGGATACTTTGTGTATTAATATGTAGGACATGAAAGTTTTTAGGAACATCAGAAAGGGAAGACTCAATATACTCCTCCAAAGAAGGTGAATTCGCACTTTGAAAACTATCATCACATGAGACAAATGATAAATCAGAATCATTGTCACTAAAATAAATATAAATACAAAATTAAAAACTAAAACGTATAAACTGACTTTTTAAAAAAAAAGTTAATTATATGTCAAACACGTGTTCATCTCCATTAGCAGCGTTGTTTAGAAGATGGAACAAAACACTGAATAAAATAATGGCTAAACATTATTAAAAAACAAAAAAGAAATGAAATAAACAATCAAACGGAACAATCAAATTACACAAAAAGCAGGCTAAATCGGGGCCTAAACAAAAATAGTGGAAAAAAAAACGTAACTAAAAACAGCGACGGACTTCTTGGCGGGAAAGTGAAGCGTCATGTCTGCAGTTTTGTTTTATTTTCTAAAATTTGTGATATTTCTAACATTAATGTGTAATAACGGTGAATTATTAACCGTTAAGTGTTTGTGAATATACATGAGTGTAAATCAAACAAAGCAGTGCAACATCACTCCTCAAATTCTCTCAAGGAGTCCATGTGAGATCTCAGTATAGTCCCACATCTTTACTGAGTAAGAGTATTATAAAAGAACAATTATAATTTTATAATATAAGTAGGTAGTTTATGTATTAAGTGCGGTGCAATCAATCATCTACTTAGCAATGTTCTGTTCCGTTTCGTAGCACAAATTGCCCAACCCTCAGTGCACCATTGCAAACTAACTTTGCATTAAACTCGCCCAAAACATTAATAGGCTTAATACAAAACAAGATCTAATGATAATCCAGGTTTAAGACTAGTGCTGTCACTTTTAATTGATAATATAGAGACAGTGATAGAACTAGTTTTAAAGTTGGTTTAACTTTAGATCTTGTTTTGTAATAAGCCCCTAATTAGATAGTGTACGATGGATTTATTTGAGTTGCTCTGAAAATCAATACCTACAGTAACATCAGCCTCAACCTCAACATTAAGGAGTGTCGAAAACAGAGCATAAAATTCAAAACAATAATTACGTAGGTAGTTAATTGATTGAGGCATCATAACATAACCAAACTTAATATTATAGAAAACACAGCTTTTCCCGATGTTGTTCACTTACAGCTAAAATAAATCTGGATCAAGTAACCTTACAACGAAAAACAATTAAGGAGGTTTAATGCTATACATAGATTTACAGATCCAAACTTATAACACCACTCCGTTTGCAACGGGGGATAAAGAGTTATTGATCATTACCTCTTTGTTCATATCAACTTCTGTTTCCATGCCAGCCTGTGAGGTGCTTGGGCCGCCTTGCTGCGCCGAGGAATGGCTCTGACGTAGTGTCATAGTTTTCTGAAATAATTCCAATTTATTACTACTAGGATAACACGCATCATCATCATTGTAGCATATTCCGCTTGTGACCAGAGCTTAAAGCCCTTAGTCTGTTTACTGATCTTGGCTGAATTACCGTTATTACATGGAGCTTTCTATACAGAGGGTAACATCATTCAATGATGAAATCAGCTCTCAGAATATTAGAAGGCACTGATTTCCTAATTACTACTGTCAAAGATGTTCTTGACAGCCGGGACCAACGGCTTAACGTGCTTTTCGAGGCAACGAGCAAGCGATAATTATGAACATAAATTAGAAAAGTCGTAACCAGGTTGCTACCTAAGTTCAGTGTTAGATGCCCAAGCACCATATATGTATATAATAGGAACACGCTCTTATTCTCTTGACAATAGAGACGTGTTTTTATCTTTATGACGCTTTGGATGTTACCAACTTTAAAACGTTGACTTTAAGTTAATAACATAGGATATAGTAGTATTTATTTTTAAAAGAAAAATACAACGAAGTTCAAGTAAGCAAGTGTTAGAATATGATGTGAAAGGCCCCTTTTTAAAACTTTCCTATATTTGCTTACCTTGATCTTATTCGGCTTACTAGATTTCGGCATATCATCAGTTATTGGGGCGAATTCCTTGATAGAAAAATAACAATACATTACTTCCAATACTAAATAAATAAGTAAAAATCACTAAATATTACATAAAAGTGAAATACATGACATGTTGGAATAGTATTAAAAAATTGTATGTAAAAGGTAATATTTTTTCATATTACTAATTTTAGCACTAAGCATTACTTTTATTGTGTATATGAAAAATACAATACTTTCTTTATTTTTTGTTGAATTAGGTACTTTTTGATCGGACATACAATTTTGTACGTAATTATTTATTTAATATTTTTTTTCTGCTCCAATTGCTTACGAGTGATTGAGTGAGTGTACACCACGTGAACACGTTAGAACTTGTAATTATTTCTTAATAATACAAACATGTCATGTTCCTTAATAATAATATATACAAAATTGACGTACAAACTAAACTTTGTAGATTTTATAATGAAAATTAAAAATTACATTTTAGTTAAGCAAATTGCTAACTTGTCCAGAAAAAAGAAAAAAAAAGTACTTGGAAAAGAACAATACCTTAAATAATAAATATGCTAAACGTGCGAAGCCATTATTAAAAAGAAAAAAAAGAATAAAACGTTTGATGTTTTTTATTATTTTAAGCTTATGGCTGGTTGAATAGATTCTAAAAAAATCAACTACATTAGTTTATGGCTGAAAGTGAAAATGGAATATCTTGTAATTAGTAGTACTGTATGTTGCAAACATTTCGTATTGTTTTAATCTTCATACTATTTTTATACGCATTGCAGTTCTCGGTTGATATTTTTAAAAGTGATAATAGTAACATAGACCCATTTAAATCTAATAGGTACAAACAAATAGCGACATGAATCAAATGGTTTTACTCGTCTCAGAGTAGACTCGCGTTTTAAAATGTGACTTCTAATGTGACTGTCTCTAAGAAAGTAGTTCCACTGTTCTTTTAGCCAACAACTTGAAGCTTCGCTAAGTTTGATAAGTTATTCAAATTCTCTAAATACAATAATAGACATATTGTATGATTCTTACCTGCTCCCCCAACCATTTGACAGTAATTTTTAGGTAATGTTTCGCATTGCTTTGGGGCCCCTGTGATAACGAATAAATGTATTCATATTTTTGTTACGAAAAAATATAAGATTAATAGAATAGCAATACATTCAAAACTTTATGTGAGAACTAGTAAATTTTTTCTTTAATTAGTAATTTTACTTTAATTAGTAAGTTGTTTTGGGATAGATAACTAAAGCGATTATTGTAGAGCTTCTCTATAAACAACATTTGACGTTAAATTATTTTTAGGTAACAAAATAAACTGATGATCGGGAGCCCCGACCCGTGATAGGGCGCCATGCAGCAGAAATCGTAATAATTAAATTTCGCCATAACTTTAAAACCAAACGTCCAATTTTGATCATTCTATAACCGAATATTATCTACATAAACTGCACTTAGTGACGAAATAATTTATTTTGAGAAGGATTAATAGCATAAGTAAAATAAATGCGTTTAAATGTAGTCCAAAATAATTCAAGATTTTTAAATAAAAAAATGGTTGTTGTGCCTTACTCGACATAGATAGGTATATTGTGTCGCGGACTTTTTAGTAGATATAAATAAGATCTACAATTAATTCGTACATTTTGTGGTTCTATCTTTTATAGTTTAGGCAGCGTACGCAAAATGAGTAACTGTTCTGGTTGATTTTTTACACTTTGTGTCCGAAAAACCCAAATATCTTACAGAACCCTATTTTTTTCTAAATTAAAATTTTGCCTTTGTTACTCAGTGATAATGTAGCTTACTAAAGAATTATTAAAATCGGTCCAGTACTTTTCGAGTTTATTCGTTACATACAAAAATACAAATCAGCTTACGACATTATAATAAAATAAAACAATGTTTTATTTTTGTGAATGATTTACATGTTTCTCTTTCCTTTCCGTTCTTATACGATCAAGCTCCCGCCCGCAGTGAATGGGCGCGTTTGTTTGTTTATAAGTATGACATTCATAATAGCTCTATTGAGCCAAACTTGAATAAATTACTGTTGAATTTGAATTTTGAATTTTTATGTTCACTTCTTCAATGAGAGATGTGAGCGTGACCGTTATCTCTTCATTGTCTTTTAATTGTTTTAAATCGCATATTTAGTCACTATTCTTTTAGTTCTATCGAAGGCGCGTGCTCGATGCAAGCATTAATACATTAACAGTATCGTACAACTACATTTGTGTAAAATCTAACATATGATAAGATTTTGATTCCTTGATTCAAGACGAGACTTTTTGACTAGTAGTAACGCGTTATGCATCGTACAATCAGACCTGTATTAAATTATCTCTAATGGTATAAGTATAATTGTATCATTGATTGCTTACCTGAATTCCTTGAGGAACAAGCTCGTGCTGCAAATTATGAGCAAAACGCTCCCTTTTGGCGCTTTTCTTGGTCACCTGAAATTTATACATTCGTTATTTACGAAATAGCAAAACGATGTTCTTTACAATACATTCCCGATACAACAACGTTTAGCTTACACTAAAAGAACGAAAATTATTACATTACCTCGTTTAGCCTCACTATATATAAAAGTATTAAGTACCTACTTATACTTATTTATATATTAATGTACCGCCAATTAAATGTATAGATTGCAATTTTTTAGCAGACACTACATTAATATAGGTTTGAGTTAAAACTTATTTATTTAAAAAAAAAAAGGGGACAAGTGCGAGTTGAACTCGCGTGAAGAGGGTTCCGTACGATGTTACCTATCATGTTTTTTTTAAATCTGACCCAAATTTGTTTGTGGTAACTAAAAATTTATTAATATCTCCTAAAATATTGGTCGTAAATGCTCATTGTGGGCTTATTTTTTTCATTAAATATTCATCTACAAACCAATTCAACAAAACTTAACATTGGAGTTAAAAAATATGTTCTCCCACACATTCCACCTGCAAATGTAAGTTGGTACGCACAATATTGAGTGATTTACCATGTTACTTTAATATCATGGACTTCTTATAGGTTTTCCTATAATCTATAAGGAGAAAACTAATTTCTGTATTTTTTTCAAAATTTTAGGTTCAGTAGTTTCGGAGATAAGGGGGGGGGGGGGAACGGTTAATTTTCGTCTATTTTCTTGAATAACTTGGAAACTATTAATTTTAAAATTACAAAAAAATACATTTAAGATCTTCTCAACAAGACCTTTCATTTGATATGCCACACGATGCAGTTTTCAGATATTATTTTTTAATTTTCACTTCCCCCCCAAAAATGACCCCCCATATACAGATTTCATCTGCTCACGTCACACCTCTGTGTTTGGGTTACAGGAATTGATATGTGTACCAAATTTCAACTTAATCGGTTTAATAGATTCGGAGATAATTGACTGTAAGCGACGGACGGACAGACACACGAGTGATCCTATAAGGCTAAGGGTTCCGTTTTTGTATTCAGACGTACGGAACCCTTAAAATTAACAATATTTAAGAATAGTTCTATTTCTGGGCGACAAAGGCCTTACTTTAAAGGCTTTAACTCGTAACAAATACTATAATTTGAATTTTAGTATTGCTTATTAGATACACTTTATTGGTAATACAAATTAGGAGAAAGCTCGCTCGATAGTTGAAGCTTCGCCCACCACGCGATCTAAGCAAGCGGTCGCCACTCCTGTCGATTTTCGACACGTAGGTATGCATAGGAATCTTAAATGTATTTTATTTAGATTTTTCTGGGGATAAGCCATTCCCGCATTGTCTGAACAAATAAGGTCGGCGTGTGGACTGCTGGATGCCTGCTAACTGTTGCCCGAGAAACCTCCGCCTCGTGGCTTACGAGCAGTTGCCTTAAGCGGGTCACTCACTTGCCTGCTGCAGGGTCAATCTAGGGTGCAATGGTTGGGATGACACTAAATTTCCTCCTAAGTTGTGTATGTAGACAAGCAGGAGCAGTTTTCTAAATTGGTAGGAAGGCAGGGGCTCCGTCCGCTTCCTAGCTCTTTAGATTGCCTCTGCGTTGGGCTGAGTGTATAATATGTGATTGGGGTAATTTCGCCGTCAGTGCGTGACCCACTGTCGTGCGGAGTGGATGTACATTCGTGTTCGTCCAAACAAATTACCAAAACTTCAAAATCACAAAACTCTGTAACCATTTTTTTTTCTTTTAAATTATGGCTTCGTTCGTCTAGCACATCTAGCCAGTGTCAAGTAAGTGATATATTAATAATATATAATTCATAGTAAATGAGAATGAGACATGATAAAGATGATAAATGGTAAATGAGATACCCTCCCCTAAGCCCCTTGAGTCCTCAGTAAAGATGTGGGACTATACTGAGATCTCACAAGAACTCCTTGAGAGAATTTAAAAAGTGATGTTGCACTGCTTTGTTTGATTTACCAACACTCATGTATATTCACAAACACTTAACGGTTAATAATCCACCGTTATTTATTACACATTATTGTTAGAAATATCAAACATTTTTGAAAATAAAACAAAACTGCAGACATGACGCTTCACTTTCCCGCCAAGAAGCCCTGTAACCATTTCTTCACCCATTGTTTCCTTCTTCTTTTTTTTGGGCTGTCACCATGGAAACAACCAAGGTCATGCCGACTTTTTCGGGATTAGATAATGCGGTAGCCATCTTCAAAAATTCACCACACCGCATCTATTCCGCGACACAATCACTCTCGCACTCAACGGCAGGCACGTCTGTAGAGAAGCTAATAGGTTGGTCCAACCACCCTGCACACTAGATTGACCTTGCAGCAGGCAAGTGAATGGCCTGCATTAGTTCAGGGCGGTGTAGGATCAAAGACGTGTACGTGTTTCATGACCTTTAACCTTACAATAAGATCTGTAATAACTTGAATCTATAGTATACTTTTTAAGTCGAATTGCTTACCTTCTCCACGGAAGGCACAGTCTCGTATTCCGCAACATGAGAAAACCGCACCTTACTAATGGTTTGTGGCATGTCCTGAAATGTTTTTAGAAATTTTACCAAACAGCTAAACTGGATGAATTACAAGTAACAACATATAGCAAACACCAAAAGCATAAGAAGCAGTACATTGTGTTTGTCCACTTTACTTCTAAAATTCTAAAAAGTTTTGTAGTGCACTTATCAAATTAGTTGTAATTAGATTAAATTTTGTAATGCTGCATGCAGACGAAATATAAGTATGTTTATAATGTAAAGAAATATAGAAATACTAACTACAAATCGAATAAAATACAATAAAGGTACGGATGGAGCACAGAAATCAATGATTGTGTGATTATAATAAGTATGTTATTTGTATTGACAACATATTAATTAAATTTAAAAACTCTATGGGAAACTCCGTGACACATCACGCTTATTAGGCATAGGCTTTTAATAAATTATCGTATTAATTTTTCAGTTTTGGTTTCGTTTTCTGGAAATAATTTGAAAGAGCTTTGTCGTTTAATGACTTTCCATTTTAATAGATCGCAATTAAAATTTGCTAGAAAAAATACAATTTATTGACTGTACCTAAACATCGCTCGGGCACTCCAAAATGTTCTAAAGTCAAGTCTATGTGCCTATTTCAATACTTTGCTTAATTGTTAATTTGGCTGATTTTAATAATTTTTAAGTTTACTCGGATACTCCGCTGCGGATCTACAAAATAATACCTTAATCACAGTTTTCCGTCGATCTGGGTACCATAAAATACGATAATACATAAGTTAAATTGAATACAGCATTATTTACAAGAAAAAAAAATTAATTCATATTTTAATTATTAGAGTAGAATAGAATAGAATACTTTATTTGCACTTGATTGAGGTACATTACAGTTCTTGTACAATAAAATAAAGCTCCTCTCATTTAGCCAACAACGGTGGCATGCAAATTATAATTAAATTACACATAAATTTTTAAAAGAAAACTATACTTATAAATCGTATTAAATTTTAAATGTGAAAAATTGCGAATTAGTAACTAAACATTATTGATGTCAAAATACGGATACTCACAAGTCATTCATAAGTACAATTATATTTTACTGAGCACACAAAGAAGTACAATAATTCGATATAACTTTAATTTTGTAGATTTCTTTCTCACCAAATGTTTACCGGGTACTTGTGTTGTTAGTGTCCGTATTCTGTATATTTTCTTGAAATAACACTGTCACTAAGAAAGAATACTGTAAACTATCGTCTGTAATACAATTTGAATGAATTCGACGTTGTATTATTTTTTAATTGATAAAAATATACGAAGCTTATTGTTATCAAGACGAGCAGCGCCATCTGTCCATCGGTATATAATGGTTTTACCAGAGAGTCCTTTAGTCTGTCAGGAAAAATGCCAATAGACATCGATGTGTTTATCAAAAAAGCTAGAACAGGTGCTATTTCCTCATTACAAGCCTTGAGGACCTTAGTGCATATATGGTCATAACCCTCAGAATTTGTGTTCTTTAGGGATTTAATTATTATTATTATACTATAATATTCATCTATGGGAGTCAAATAAATAGAATTGCTTAAAATGTTTTTGGTGGTTCATAAATTAAATAATTATTATATTTATTTGTCAGATTAATAAATTGGTCATTGAATATGCAATTTTATCAGGGCTATTTATTATTATATTCAATACTTTCAATACAACTGTTCTCCGATTTGGTGTTTGTCTCTGTATGTATTATACTCCAAGTGGCTTTACATTTATTTTTATTTTTAAATATATATTTGTCATTTGATATTTTTTTTGCATGCAATATACATTTTTTGAATAACTTAGAATAAGTTTGATATTTCTAGTGTAAGTCTTGTTTTTGTTAATAGTTTAACCAATGGGCTCTATTTGTTGCACAGCTAGTAAAATTAAAATAGTATCGTTCTATATGTGTATAAAAATAAGTCATAAATAAATAAAAGTGTTCGGCTGGCAATTCTGTGTTTAAAGGGTTTACAAACGTAAAGAAGAAATTAGTCAAGGTTTTATAAAATAATCTAACACAGTACTTGACTTATGCTGGGTTCATTGTTTTCAATCTATTAACACAAATGGTTACCTATTAATTTCTCTTTTACTCATGAAATATGCTTTACGCGAAAGACCCTTTCTTCTTCTTCCTCGTGATAAAATACTTGTATTATTTCTACTTAAGCAGAATCTTTTGACTTACGTACGTACCTTACATTTTGACGGCAGCCGATCACGTTTTAAAATGCTGTTACAGAATTAGGTTAGGAAATGGAACATGTCAAAAGAATTTTAACAAGACTGAAATAGTTCTTTACCTAGTTTTCTGTTTACGTTTTATTTTGAGTCGCTCAGTTAGTCGAATACGTAGGCTTATCGTTTGCGTTGTATGTTTGAAGCGAAGTAGGAGTAATATAAAAATTAAGTGTTGATTTTGCTCTACACTTCTTGCTTTAATAGTTCTCAAATTTGACCACTTTTACTGTATTACATATTAAAAACAGATCAGCTGGCATCCGAAAAAAAATCACGTAGAATCTATTTTCTTACATCCTACACATTTTTTAATAACAATAAAATAGATTCTGTAAGTATAGTAGTACTTACATGTGAATCAGCGAAATACATTTCATTCAACTGTTTCAATTTCAGGGCGCGCTAAAATAAGTATAAAAATTATTAATTTAATATACATGATGTCCCAGAGATGAGTGTCAACTTGGGGTACCCCATGTATGTTCCACGATGTTTTATAGTTTTCAAGTTATGATTGTTTTTCTTAATTTTTTGAACTTCAAAATATGTGACGACCAATATGGCTTGATGGCGAGTATACCCGCACTCCGCTCCTGAGGTCGTGGATTCGATTCCCACACAGAACAAATCTTTGTGGGCTGAATGAATGAATATTTGTTCTGGTCTGGGAGTTCTCCTATGTCTACTAAGTATGTATTTACAAAAAACAGTATTTATATATGTTTATTCGTTACTCAGTGTCCATAACACAAGTTCTTGATAATACTTATCTTGGAACTTAATAATTGGTGTGACAATTGTCAAAAAATATTTATTTACTTATATTTTTATTATTTTGCAACTGAATCGTCATAAGAGGTAATCTGTCTCTGAACCTCCGCATAACACTCATTTCTGGGACACCTTTATAACAATAGAATTTTCTTACTTTACCTAAGTCATTCATTCATTCTTTGAAGCTATGTCGATAATGCTAAGTTTAAGTTATTTTATAGTTAGTTATTTATTATTCTTTATTAAAAATTTAATAAAACGTGTACAGCCTAACATGCTCGTTCCTTAAACCCTTAAAGTCATACCGTGACGGCGTCTTCTTTGCGCTTCCTCTTGATATGAGTGGTCTTTCGCGACACCTAAAATTAAACCATTGTTTATTCAGTTGCAGTTATTATGTGATTTAGTACTAGCAAGTATTTGGTAGGTAATTTGTATTTACAAGTAATTTACAATAAAACTTCTTAAAGATATTCACTCGCGAGCAACCAAATCGACTCATCGACTACATCTCCAAATTTTTAAAAGTAAAAGCATACAACATAGAAATATAAACAATGTGTCATTTAAAAGCTTAGCAGTTAAGTGGATTTGGTTGCTAGTGAGTGTATTTGACGACCGAGATGACGTGAAGGTATATATAGTAGTCCTGAGGTCGTGAGTTCGATTCCCACACAGGACAAATGATTGTGTCCGTGTACGTAAATGTAGTGTTCCCTATTAATATTAAATAAGTATGTACAAAAAAGTATTCAAGTGTGTCTATCCGCTGTTTTATAGCACATCCTAGTACAAGTTCTTAATGATACTTACCTTAGAACTAAATAATTGTGTAATTATAAAATAATTATTATATTATTATACAACTTATCGATATAGCAGTTCAGCTTCCAGAATTGGTTTTAATCCTCATCGATAACAGGAATTACAGGGCTTTTCTTCTATATGCGACTGGATAACGATTGTTTTTTTGAATTTATGAAGACTATATAAAACTCGGGCTAGTAGTATACTTGGTACTATTCTCACTCGTAATATACTTGATACTCCTTACAGACAGACGTGTTCATTGAAAGTACTAACCTTTTTCCTGGCTACCCTCTCTTCAGAATCGTCGTCACGAGAAGCCTCAGCGTTCTGAAAGAAATAAACTATGTAGTAACCTTCATTAATTTAAAAAAAAAAAATTGGTTGCCTGTAAAGTCGGTATACGGGCGAAAGTTTTACGTGACAACGACTTTGAGTGGTAAAATAATTTTAATGTGAATATTCTTTCGTATAGTAGGAAGAAGGATGAAAAAATGGTTGCCTGTAAAGTCGTTTTTACGGGCGAAGATTTTACGTGACAACGTCTTTTTCTCGGTAGAATATTTATTGATATGAATATAATTAAATTGCACAATAGGAACAAGGAATTGAATGAAAATAAGAATTGCACAAATTTTAACTATAGAAATATATTTTGTTTACTAAAACATTGTACACTAGTGCTGCGCGCGCGGCAGACCGATCATAGTTGAGTGGGAGAGAGACGCAAGGCATTCGCCGGGCCTCTCTCTCGTTCGGTGACTCATCGTAACGTTACCGAGCGTTACACTTTTTCATAAGTGACTCCCAGCCGCAACCTAATTTAAGACGTTGTCACGTCAATAATAGTAACAATTTAAAACATTTATTTATACAAAGAATTATATTTGAGAATTATAACCATGCCCGAGTGGAAGGGACGCGTGCCTCTCACTCGCTCTCATTGTGAGCGCATAACGTTACGCTCCGTAACGCAGTTTCTTGAAGTGTCACCCGGCAAACCAATTTATAAGACGTTGTCACGTCAAAACAAAAAGAGACCCGACAAAATCATATCGAAAAAAACCGTACTTAAATTATAAAACTTGACCATAAATATAGTTACTGCTGAATGGGAGACCTGATCGCCTTCTGGGAACTAGAGGGCTGGCTGGAGTAAGGCAAAAGGATACAAAGTTTCACTACTAACTTAGTCCCTACCAAGTAGGAAACCACACTTAGATACTATTATATATCTAAGTTACCGCCAGAGATGTACAAAATACTTTTAATAAGTATTTAAGTACCAAATGCAAACACTTTTCTAAATTACTATTTCTTATGTGATTTAGTACTAGCAAGTATTTGGTAGGTAATTTGTATTTACAAGTAATTTACAATAAACCTTCTTAAAGATATTCATTCGCGAGCAACCAAATCGACTCATCGACTACATCTCCAAATTTTTAAAAGTAAAAGCATACAACATAGAAATATAAACAATGTGTCATTTAAAAGCTTAGCAGTTAAGTGGATTTGGTTGCTAGTGAGTGTATTTGACGACCGAGATGACGTGAAGGTATATATAGTAGTCCTAAGGTCGTAAGTTCGATTCCCACACAGGACAAATGATTGTGTCCGTGTACGTAAATGTAGTGTTCCCTATTAATATTAAATAAGTATGTACAAAAAAGTATTCAAGTGTGTCTATCCGCTGTTTTGTAACACATCCTAGTACAAGTTCTTAATGATACTTACCTTAGAACTAAATAATTGTGTAATTATAAAATAATTATTATATTATTATACAACTTATCGATATAGCAGTTCAGCTTCCAGAATTGGTTTTAATCCTCATCGATAACAGGAATTACAGGGCTTTTCTTCTATATGCGACTGGATAACGATTGTTTTTTTGAATTTATGAAGACTATATAAAACTCGGGCTAGTAGTATACTTGGTACTATTCTCACACGTAATATACTTGATACTCCTTACAGACAGACGTGTTCATTGAAAGCACTAACCTTTTCCTTGGCTACCCTCTCTTCAGAATCGTCGTCACGAGAAGCCCCAGCGTTCTGAAAGAAATAAACTATGTAGTAAGCTTCATTAATTTAAAAAAAACAAAGAGAGACCCGACAAAATCATTTCGAAAAAAACCGTACTTTAATTATAATACTTGACCATAAATATAGTTACTGCTGAATGGGAGACCTGATCGCCTTCTGGGAAATAGTGGGCTGGCTGGAGTAAGGCAAAAGGATACAAAGTTTCACTACTAACTTAGTCCCTACCAAGTAGGAAACCACACTTAGATACTATTGTATATCTAAGTTACCGCCAGAGATGTACAAAATACTTTTAATAAGTATTTAAGTACCAAATGCAAACACTTTTCTAAATTACTATTTCTTATGTGATTTAGTACTAGCAAGTATTTGGTAGGTAATTTGTATTTACAAGTAATTTACAATAAAACTTCTTAAAGATATTCACTCGCGAGCAACCAAATCGACTCATCGACTACATCTCCAAATTTTTAAAAGTAAAAGCATACAACATAGAAATATAAACAATGTGTCATTTAAAAGCTTAGCAGTTAAGTGGATTTGGTTGCTAGTGAGTGTATTTGACGACCGAGATGACGTGAAGGTATATATAGTAGTCCTGAGGTCGTGAGTTCGATTCCCACACAGGACAAATGATTGTGTCCATGTACATAAATGTAGTGTTCCCTATTAATATTAAATAAGTATGTACAAAAAAGTATTCAAGTGTGTCTATCCGCTGTTTTATAACACATCCTAGTACTTGTTCTAAGGTAAGTATCATTAGGAACTTGTTCCTAATGATACTTACCTTAGAACTAAATAATTGTGTAATTATAAAATATTTATTATATTATTATACAACTTATCGATATAGCTGTTCAGCTTCCAGATTTGGTTTTAATCCTCATCGATAACAGGAATTAATAATAATAATTCTTTATTGATAAAATGTTTAGTTACAACTTGAATACCTACTTTGACAAAAGAGAAAAACAGATGTGATTTTTACAATTTGCGATGCGGGTAACAAAACAAAATACGAAGAGGATTTTTTGCTTGCTACCGTCAACAACGAACAGATATTACTCGTGCGAGTGACCAACGGGTAGCGTGTCGTGGGAAAACGGGCCTTCACTGTAAAGACAAAGGAGTCACAATAAAATGTATCGGTGTTAACGGTGAGCGATGCACTAACCACTAAAACTGTGAACCTAAGACATTGATCTTATCCTTTTCCTCCTTTCATTTACTCATATAATTATACATATCCACACCACACATTTATTGTATGTACATATGCACACACATATGTGCTATAATTTTATTATTTGTTTACATGTATGTGGTACACATATACTAGTACCTAAACTAGGCCGAGCCTGTATTATAGGTACCAGTTCCTTCCCGATGTCTTATATCAAGTAAATCAAATATTATAATAATACAAGTGTTTAAAATATGCAGGTATTAGCTTTCTTGTTTTTATTCTAAGTATGACTATATTTAGTATTATATTTTTTTTTTTTTTTCGTTTTAAATATTGATATACTGTATCTTAACTTATTATATAGTATGTGTGTCTGCACGTGTGTGTGTGTGTGTGCGTGCGTTTGCGTGTGTGTGCGCGTGCGTGCGTGTGTGTGTGTATGCGTGTGTGTGTATGCGTGTGTGTTTGTGTGTGCTTTTGCGTTCATGTGTGTATGTAAAAGTGTGTATATTAATATATATGTAATTTGTTCGTGTGTAATTAATTCTTTTTTTTGCAAACGAATAGAGTAGAAATAGCTCTTTTATTTATTTTAGGACTTTAAAGAGATTTTCAACTTCATCATACTTATGCGACTTAAGCCACATAGTTAATTTATTTTTGCAAGCGTACTTATTCAGAGCATAAATATTCAAAAATTTATTAAGTTTGTTGTATAGAAATGATCCATTAAAACAATGGAACCTACGAATAAATACTGTTTTGGAACTTAACGAAGGACATATATTTTTGTTTCTTCGCGATGTGGTCTGTGCGTCACCAAAAGTCAGTTTTTTATGCTGGTCTAGGACAGTTTGGAGAACATACAGCTGTCGTACACTAAGTACATCAGATTGCGCATATAAATCACGAGTAGAAAATAAGTATGGCTTAAAGTATATTACTTTTAAGAGAGCGCGTTGTGACCTTTCAACTAACAGCATATTCGTTTTGTTTGCTCCACCCCATGCCATTAGACAATATCCTATAATCGACTGTGCTAAGGCATAATACACGATCTTAATAACTTTGGTGTCTGCCACATGTCGCAGTGTTTTAAAAATGTAAATTAATTTACGTGTTCGCTCAGAAATTAGTTCGATATGAGGTTTCCACGTCAGGGATTGGTCTAAGAGCACGCCAAGGTACTTAACGGTACTTAGCCTTTCCAATTCAGTACATTGACAAACATGAGTAGGATCTTGACATGTATGAAATTTTATTTTTATACTGTTATTATTAGGTAATGTTCTTTTAGATATCGCAAATGTTATAAAATTGGTTTTTGTTTCATTTAATGTCAATATGTTTCTTTGGAGCCAAAGGTTAGCAGTGCGTAGTCCTTCTTCCGCTTTATTCTTAACCTCGTCCCATGTTTTGCCGTAGAAAATCATCGCGGTATCGTCAGCAAAAGTGAAAATTCTACAGTTGGTAAGTTTCAAATTGCAAAGTGAGTTAATGTAAATTAAAAATAGGGTGGGACCTATCACACTCCCTTGTGGCACGCCGTATGTTACTTCTGCGTCCTTTGAAGTGTGGTCACCTATTTTAACTTTTTGAACTCTATGAGAGAGGTAGCTAGTGAAAAGTTGGAGGACTTTGCCACGAATGCCTATTTTTTCCATTTTATGCAGAAGTAGTTTAGTTGAGACTGTATCAAACGCCTTTGCGAGGTCCAAAAATATGCCAATACATTTATCTTTCTTGTCAAGATGCTGGACAATATGATTTGTCATTTGAGTTACAGCATCAGTAGTTGATTTTCCACCTCTGAATCCGTATTGATTTTGAGAAAGTAGTTTTTCATTTTCAAGAAAGTGCAGCAGCCTTTTGTTCATAATTTTTTCTACTATTTTCGATAAGGCGGGTAAAACTGATATAGGGCGGTAATTATGGACGCAATCTTTTCTTCCCGACTTGTGTATCGGGTGAATTATTGATATTTTGAATGTGTCGGGAAATTCTCCTGAACCAAAGCATAAGTTGATTATATGCGTAATGGATGGAACAATATATTTGATTGCTCGTTTGAGGAGGATGTTGGAAATTCCATCCCAACCTATTGCACTGTCGGTTTTAAGATTTCGAATAATTGCCGACACCTCCTCTTCAGTGGTCAAAAATAGAGCGATAGAATTAGGTGGGTTCGGCGTGTTAAAGTAGTCAAAGTGATCCTCTGAATCAAAATGATGATTTAAAAGTATTTTTTCTGCTAAATTTTTACCCACTTGAGAGAAGTAGTTGTTTACATTATCAGTAGAATTTTGCGGGGTATCAGCTACTCTCAACAGTTCGCTTGACAATGACCTTTTTTTGTTAATGTGAACAATATCTTTAACAGTGTTCCACAGTCTTTTTGGATTTTTTGAGTGTTTCTTCAGTTCAGTCTGTTCATAAACTCGTTTAAGCCGCTTTAATAAATCATTGCAGTAGTTCCTGTAGCGTTTATATGTTATGTTCAATACTTCGTTGTTAGGGCTACACTTGCACTTAAGGTGCATGCGGTCTCGATTTTGTATATAACGAACGAGTCCTGGAGTTATCCATGGTTTAAAGCACTGATACTTTTTCGAAATCATTACTTTGATAGTATGTCTCGTAAGGTAAGTGGAGAGTATGTTTATGAGTTGTTCTGCGGCAAAGTTAGCATTATAAGATTTTAAAATGGGTTCAAAGTTGGCGTTTTTAATGTCGTCTATTAATGATTCGTAGTCAATTCTATATTTAGTAGTGATTTCTTTCATATTAAATTTGCAATTAAAGTTTAAACATATCAGAACCGCAGAGTGATCAGTCAAAGGAGATTTTAATACGAGAGTGATATTGGGTATCTTTGTCTTGATCATTGAATGGTCAAGGCAATTCTCACCCCTCGTAGGATATGAATGACTTTTTAAAATGCAATGAGAGCTAAGTAAGTTTAAATATTCAGCTGAATTACAGTCTCCGTTATTAATCTTAATATCGATGTTCATATCTCCAATAATAACGATGTTATGAAAAGATTTATTTTGCGTTAGTAATTTGTCCATGGATTCAACAAATCCTAAAATATTACGGCACGAAGGGGATCGATATACTGCTACGATAAGAGTATTACGGTTTAGCTTTATACAAAGAACAGTAGCATCCTCAAAAACCGGCTCATCCACTGACAAGTCCAAACCATCCTTTGAATATACCACAAGACCATCATTTTGATTTTTATTGTTTCTTGTATAGTAGGTATTGAAGTTCGTTAGGCTGGGATATGATAAGGTCTTGCTATTCCATGTTTCTGTAAGAATATAAATGTCACAAGTAACATCAATTCTAGTAAGTAGTACCCTGAAGTTCTCAAAATTACGATTAATGCTCCTAATATTTTGAGTTAAAATTTTTAATGATTTGGCGTATGCATTTTGAGCAATCAGCTCTTTACATTCCTCCGGTGGGCATAGATAAGATTTGCCAACGGACAGTTCGTCAATTTCACTTGTAGTTATCGTACTGTTATTATTGTTCGCCATTTTTAGATTTAGTTAACCATGAACGTCCCATTGATCGACGACTGAAAGCTTGATAATGTAAATACAGGAATATAGTAGCACATTGATTGGGTGTTTGCAAATATAATGTTGAGTGTGTTAGTGTATTAGATGTTGTGTGACAAGGTGTTTCTAAGTGTAGTATAAGTAAAAAATTTAAAAATAAGTTAAACAGTACAAGAAAAACAATTGAATTTACCATTGGAGAGTTTAGAGCAAACACAGTAGATAGTCATTGAGGGTTACGCAGTTTTGAGAGGTCTGCTTCATTCTTAATTTCTATGTAAGGTGAATTGTCAGCCTTACGCACGAAAACTCTTCCATTAGTTGTCCAGCAATATTTGTAACCGGCGGAAGAGGCCAAGTCACGCGCCAGGAAAAACAGTCTTCGACCCTTAGCAGTCAGAGCCTCGGAGATATACACGGGGGTAGGAGCACCCCGAAAACCCAAGTGGGTGGAATCAAGTCGCTGATTAGGATGGTTTTTGTTGAACTGTTTGGCCATTTTAACTAAGTCCAGCTTAGTGGTAGTTCTTGTAAAGTCCACTACTATAGTAGATTTGCCTGTTTTGCCTTTAATGTCGAAAACGGTCTTAATATCGCTGTCATGGATGTTTAAATCCAGAGCGTTACAAGTATCCTTAACTATCTTCCTCAAGTCTGGCTTTAAGTCACTTTTATTGTGTAAGGGTTAATTCCTGATTTCAATGGATGTAGACTTTAGATTTCTTTCTATGTCCTCTAGTCTTTTTTCAAGGTCCGCGACTTGTAGAATATGTTGTTTTCGTTCTTTTTCCAGAGAATCAATTCTTTTATTCGTGTTCTCATATTGAACAGAGATCAGTTCCATGGACTTTTCAATCTCTAAATTAGTTTGCTGGATTTTAAAATTTTGTTCTTTAATTTCTGCGATATCCGAAACTAGTTTGTTAAGTATAAGATTTTGACTCTCTTTCATATCCGACAGCAACTGCCTAATTTCGTCTTTAAAAGAACTTGAATGCTCGTCAGAAGATCCCCTGCGTCTCTTCTGCCGCTGGCTCGCAAAGGATACCGAGGGCCCCTGTTCTTCTAGTTTGGAGACATCAGAATCTGATTGGGTATGGAGTGACCCTTTGTTACTAGGTGGGCTTCTTTGAACACGTTGCATTTTTCTTAGGTTCACAGTATACGTTGTCGTTATCAGTATTAGTTAAGGGACCAGGTTACCTTGAGCTCTCGAAGCACGTTGTCAGGTGGCACAGAGAGGTCTTGTTTCGTTTGACACACGGCGATAGTGCAAATAGTTGATGTGGCTCCTGATGTTTATGTGCGCCTGGTACTTGTTGAAGTTTATTGAGTTTATTAAATCACTTCTTATTTTAATTATTTTTAGAAATTCGCGCACAGTGAACACGTCTAGACTCTTTCGAGATCCGAGGGGAAGGGACAAGTTCTTAATGATACTTACCTTAGAACTAAATAATTGTGTAATTATAAAATAATTATTATATTATTATACAACTTATCGATATAGCAGTTCAGCTTCCAGAATTGGTTTTAATCCTCATCGATAACAGGAATTACAGGGCTTTTCTTCTATATGCGACTGGATAACGATTGTTTTTTTGAATTTATGAAGACTATATAAAACTCGGGCTAGTAGTATACTTGGTACTATTCTCACACGTAATATACTTGATACTCCTTACAGACAGACGTGTTCATTGAAAGCACTAACCTTTTCCTTGGCTACCCTCTCTTCAGAATCGTCGTCACGAGAAGCCCCAGCGTTCTGAAAGAAATAAACTATGTAGTAAGCTTCATTAATTTAAAAAAAACAAAGAGAGACCCGACAAAATCATTTCGAAAAAAACCGTACTTTAATTATAATACTTGACCATAAATATAGTTACTGCTGAATGGGAGACCTGATCGCCTTCTGGGAAATAGTGGGCTGGCTGGAGTAAGGCAAAAGGATACAAAGTTTCACTACTAACTTAGTCCCTACCAAGTAGGAAACCACACTTAGATACTATTGTATATCTAAGTTACCGCCAGAGATGTACAAAATACTTTTAATAAGTATTTAAGTACCAAATGCAAACACTTTTCTAAATTACTATTTCTTATGTGATTTAGTACTAGCAAGTATTTGGTAGGTAATTTGTATTTACAAGTAATTTACAATAAAACTTCTTAAAGATATTCACTCGCGAGCAACCAAATCGACTCATCGACTACATCTCCAAATTTTTAAAAGTAAAAGCATACAACATAGAAATATAAACAATGTGTCATTTAAAAGCTTAGCAGTTAAGTGGATTTGGTTGCTAGTGAGTGTATTTGACGACCGAGATGACGTGAAGGTATATATAGTAGTCCTGAGGTCGTGAGTTCGATTCCCACACAGGACAAATGATTGTGTCCATGTACATAAATGTAGTGTGCCCTATTAATATTAAATAAATATGTACAAAAAAGTATTCAAGTGTGTCTATCCGCTGTTTTATAACACATCCTAGTACTTGGTAAGTATCATTAGGAACTTGTTCCTAATGATACTTACCTTAGAACTAAATAATTGTGTAATTATAAAATATTTATTATATTATTATACAACTTATCGATATAGCTGTTCAGCTTCCAGATTTGGTTTTAATCCTCATCGATAACAGGAATTACAGGGCTTTTCTTCTATATGCGACTGGATAACGATTGTTTTTTTGAATTTATGAAGACTTTATAAAACTCGGGCTAGGAGTATACTTGGTACTATTCTCACTCATAATATACTTGATACTCCTTACAGACAGACGTGTTCATTGAAAGTACTAACCTTTTTCCTGGCTACCCTCTCTTTAGAATCGTCGTCACGAGAAGCCCCAGCGTTCTGAAAGAAATAAACTATGTAGTAAGCTTCATTAATTTTAAAAAAACAAAGAGAGACCCGACAAAATTATTCGAAAAAAACCGTACTTAAATTATAATACTTGACCGTAAATATAGTTACGGGTGCTCTTTGGTTCGCCTAAAATTGTTTGTCCTAATATGGTTTGGCCAAACCGTTTTGGCCTAAACTTAAAACGTACAATTATCGTTTCGCCTAAAAATAGTTTTGCCACCATTATAGTTTGGCCTAAGAATTGAAAGGCCTAATTTTAGAATGTCTTATGTAAAATAGCCTAAACTATATTGGCATATCTTTATTTTGGCATAACGATTATTTCGCTCTAATTTTAGCATATCTAAAATGAAATGTGCCAATAATGTATGGGAATAAAAGCATAGAATTGTATTGAGAAAATAAATTGACGGAAGCGAATCGCTGCTAACCCGACTCCACGTAGTCTTGTCTGCCCTACCCTAGAGTGCAATATAAGCCCGCGTAGGCGCGGAGGGGCGAGGCGGGCCGCGAGCTAAGGAGCAGGTGGGTTGAGCTCGCCGCCGGGGCTGAGGCTAGCCGAAGACTCGGTGGTGAGCGAAAACCATATGCGACGAAAAGCTCGCGTGGGACCGCCGGAGTCCCGCAGCGCCGAAGCCGTGACGGAAACTATGCATGCTGCATGCCTGCATGCACGCTGCATGCCTGCTTGCACGCTTACATGCTGCATGACTGCACGCATGTTGCATGTCTGCATGCATGATGCATGCCTGCTTGCATGCTGCATGTTTGCATAAAAATGAGTAGGCGTTTTGTACTTTATGATTTTTAATTTTGTGCGAATTAATATTTAGGAATTGTAAACTTTAGGGATTACGAATTGTTCTGCCAAATGACGCATTTGGTAAATGACAATGTGGCGATAAAAAGTTAGGCGAAGTGAAATTAGGGCAAACACGATTCTGAAGAGTGAAATTAGGAGAAAAAATTTTAGGCTTTTCGTTTGGGTGCCATTACAAATTAGGCGTACAAAAAATTTTGCGATCCGATAGGGACCCATAGTTACTGCTGAATGGGAGACCTGATCGCCTTCTGGGAACTAGTGGGCTGGCTGGAGTTAGGCAAAAGGATACAAATTTTCACTACTAACTTAGTCCCTACCAAGTAGGAAACCACACTTAGATACTATTATATATCTAAGTTACCGCCAGAGATGTACAAAATACTTTTAATAAGTATTTAAGTACCAAATGCAAACACTTTTCTAAATTACTATTTCTTATGTGATTTATTACTAGCAAGTATTTGGTAGGTAATTTGTATTTACAAGTAATTTACAATAAACCTTCTTAAAGATATTCACTCGCGAGCAACCAAATCGACTCATCGACTACATCTCCAAATTTTTAAAAGTAAAAGCATACAACATAGAAATATCTCAGATCAAGTAAAAAAAGGTAGATACCTTACGACTAATAACAAAGTGAAGCCATATTTTTAACTATGTGTGAGTTACTGAAGTGTTGCCACTTTTTGAAAATCTTCCCAGATATTACAAGTATAATTAATTAATAATAAATATAAGCGATTTACGTTAGTAAATTTACAAGAATCTATTTACCCGGTGATATACTAAATTCAAATTTTCTAACCATTTTTGCAAATTTCAGCTCTGTACGAAGTAGAATTTTAATTCAATTAAAACACTTATTGTAAATATTATTACAATTATAGTATAATTTGACATAATGACAAACAGACGCAAGGCAATAAGAAATATTTGCGGCATATTTTAATTATTTTTTTAAACTTTATAGTAATGTGTAATAAAAACAGACAGCTTTTGTAAAGTATTTTTATTACACAAAGTAATATATTTGGGAGGGGCAAAAACTAAACAATAATCTAAAACACGTTATGCTGTATAAGTTTTTTAAAATGTTTGGGGCTTAGAGCTCAGTGTAATCGTCAGTGTATTTATTTTAGAAATATGATGCAGTCTTATGTCCAAATATTTTTTTATTACCAATCGGATTAAATTTACTTTATGCCCATGACCAGCACTGTAATGGTCATTTTCTAGGTTCTTAAAAGTTTTATTATTACCTGTAAAATAACCTTAAATTTTAGTGACTTTTGAGTAATTGTCTCTTTCATCATTGCATCTCTCAGTAATTTCTACCGGAACTACTATGATAGTGTTCTGAGGAGCTTTTCGATCTCATCCCGCCCTCTCCTTTCCTCTCCCGAACAACACGTGCTGGTCTTAGAAACCATCTTCATACTGTGCAGACTATCAGCACTTGAACCCAGAAATTTGGGAAGTCGTTTCTGAGCAAGTGGAATTCACTGCCGGCTCATGTGTTTCCTATTTCCTATAATCCCGGATCTTGTAAGCGGGGCGTGAATCGGCATTTTAGCAGGCCGTCATGAGTAGATGCGCTTTGTACCATGCTTACTTCACGGTATGAAGCGCTTTCATTTTTTATTAGACTGAATCGACTACTTACCATCAGGCAAGATGTAGTCATTATGACGTGTATATTATTACTTGGATGCGGTAGACAAGTATTAAAAGTTTGCCTCACGTATTCATATGCCTTTGGTGAATAATAGTTAAGTGTTAGATAAAATCTCTTTAGTACTGGAGTGTACCTACTTAATAAAAATTACGCCTTTTTTCTGTTCTTAATATTAAATAAATTTATAATTGTAATATTTTCACTTAATGAATTAAATAAATCTGGGTCTATTAAATTTAGTTTTTTTATATTAGTAAAAATATCTTTCCTCCGGACCTCCGGACAAAAACAAACAAAATTAAAAATGATTATGGCGAATTTATTTATGCGTGCCAAAGCACCCGATTTTAGTACCCATATTTTTGTTGAGTATTAGAAATACCAACTACTGGCAACACTGTCTGGTTGCGTCAACTCGGGTTATTTTGTCAATATGTTTTCCGAATAACCTACAAATTATTTTGAAACATAAAAAAAGATAGTTTTGTGTTAACTTATGTGTGAAACGATATTTCTTCAGACTTTTTGTTCGCTTTAGTGTTGTTTTAGCACCATTTAATCACACAGGACGGCATTTTATTGACAAAGTTACTACTCGGTGTCTCGGGAGATACTAACGTAAAATGAGCTTAGTTTTACGTATGTGTGTGCGTAAGCGCGTGTATTTACACAAATGAGCTTAGTTTTGTGACTTCAGTACTATCGATGGCCATGCGCTATCTACCTTTTTTTACTTGATCTGAGAGAAATATAAACAATGTGTCATTTAAAAGCTTAACAGTTAAGTGGATTTGGTTGCTAGTGAGTGTATTTGACGACCGAGATGACGTGAAGGTATATATAGTAGTCCTGAGGTCGTGAGTTCGATTCCCACACAGGACAAATGATTGTGTCCGTGTACGTAAATGTAGTGTTCCCTATTAATATTAAATAAGTATGTACAAAAAAGTATTCAAGTGTGTCTATCCGCTGTTTTATAGCACATCCTAGTACAAGTTCTTAATGATACTTACCTTAGAACTAAATAATTGTGTAATTATAAAATAATTATTATATTATTATACAACTTATCGATATAGCAGTTCAGCTTCCAGAATTGGTTTTAATCCTCATCGATAACAGGAATTACAGGGCTTTCCTTCTATATGCGACTGGATAACGATTGTTTTTTTGAATTTATGAAGACTATATAAAACTCGGGCTAGTAGTATACTTGGTACTATTCTCACTCGTAATATACTTGATACTCCTTATAGACAGACGTGTTCATTGAAAGTACTAACCTTTTTCCTGGCTACCCTCTTTTTAGAATCGTCGTCACGAGAAGCCCCAGCGTTCTGAAAGAAATAAACTATGTAGTAAGCTTCATTAATTTTAAAAAAGCAAAGAGAGACCCGACTAAATCATTTCGAAAAAAACCGTTCTTAAATTATAATACTTGACCATAAATATAGTTACTGCTGAATGGGAGACCTGATCGCCTTCTGGGAACTAGTGGGCTGGCTAGAGTAAGGCAAAAGGATACAAAGTTTCACTACTAACTTAGTCCCTACCAAGTAGGAAACTACACTTAGATACTATTATATATCTAAGTTACCGCCAGAGATGTACAAAATACTTTTAATAAGTATTTAAATACCAAATGCAAACACTTTTCTAAATTACTATTTCAAATGCAAAATACAAAATACAAAATATTTTTTGCATATATGTGAGTACTAAATGCAAAATAAATATTTAAAAAAAATACTTTATTCAAATAAATTACTATGAGGTAACATTACTAATGTACTTTTTATTAAAGATTTTAACATTTTGAGCTCTTCAAAAAGCGCATCAAAAATGTTGCGCTTTATTATACCACCATGTGAAAATAATCGTTCCGCTGGTGCCAAACTAAAGAGGCAGATGTTGTATTTTAAAAACACTTTAACTGTTGGTTGTGTGGAGAATGGTCGGACTTGTCTTCTTCTATTAAATATTTGACCCATTGAAGGGTCTCCAAATCAATGCAGGTGCGGCTATTACGGTCAGTTGAGGTTGCTGAGAAGTCTGAATCGTTAAACATAGTAAGAGTGACTTTTATGCTTCAATCCCAAGCATTTTTATCTGCCATATAGTATGTGATAAAATAGTATACCTTTAAATACAGCTTCTGTTTTAATGTTAATTTAAATTTATTTAGTTGCAACTGTTGTATGGGTAATAGAAAATCTTGAACATAGACTTTTCATTTGTTTTTAATGAATTACCTACACCTGTGTATCGTGAACCGAAACTGAGTAAGATTGGTAATAACTGTCCTTTAATTTTGAACTACATAGAACTGCCTTTGGCTAGTGCTAGTTAGGCATGAAATCGAAATATACACATTAATAAATTCTACTTATGACTAGGTCATATCAGAAATGGGTCCAGTACAACCTTTTTTTTAATAATGTAAACGCGTAATAACTAAGATATTTTTTTAAATAACATAATTTGGCTTTATGTGGCTTGTTCATTGAACTGATAGCAAATATTTACATCACATAAAAACAAATAGTGTTAACTTTACGTGACCACAAATAGTTTTTATTATGTTAATCTACATATTCTATCTACATATTCAATCTACATATAAGACTAAATCAATTAATATATACAACTCGACAAAATTGGTGCGGCGTTATTAACACTACTATCGTTCGTGGGTACAATCAATATGTGTATAAGTTTGTACATAAAATATTTGCAGAACATGATATTTGTGAAGTTTTGGGTAAAATGACAGTAGTTATAAATATATTGAGTATAAATAAGTATACGGGCGTAGTCTAAAAAGCCCTCCAGTTAGGTGGAGCGATGGCATACGTACACCGGTTGGCAGAGGTTAGAGGCGAAGAGCGGTGGCGTGTCATTGGGGGGGCCTATGTCCAGCAGAGGACGATCTCATTTATCAAACGCTCCTATTTAACACAACTTTACAGTTTTTTACATATTAGGTCGGGGAAAAAGTCTTTTCGCATAACGTAGGTATAAACTTATTATAAAATTTTTTTTACTATACTCTTTGTGTCTGACTGGTTTTATGTAACATTAAAAAGGTTCCATTATAAAGAAAAGAAAAAAATAAAAAAAAGTTGTTTCGCGCTATTTTTCATTTGTTTTTCTCTCCGTAAAAATGAGTGAATCTAATGAAGAAATTCGATACATTTTAAAATTTTATTATAAAAAAGGCAAAAATGCAACTCAAGCAGTGAAAAAAATTTGTGATGTTTATGGACCTGATGCAGTGTCAGTAAGAGTAGCACAAATTTGGTTCAAACGTTTTCAGTCCGGAAATTTTGATGTTAAAGATGCACCTCGCTCTGGTCGCCCTGTTACGAATAAAATGGACGCCATTTTTGAAAGAGTGGAGCAAGATCGGCATATTAGTAGTTACGATGTAGCTGAAGAACTGGGAATTGACCACAAAACAGTTTTGACCCATTTGAAGAAAGCTGGTTATACAAAAAAGCTCGATATTTGGATGCCACACGAGCTCACTTAAAGAAACTTAATGAACCGTGTACTCATTTGCGATTCATTATTGAGACGTAATGAAACCGAGCCGTTTTTGAAGAGATTGATAACTGGCGATAAAAAGTGGATCACGTACGACAAGAACGTGCGAAAAAGGTCGTGGTCGAAAGTTGGCCAGGCTTCACAGACTGTGGCCAAACCTGGCCTAACACGAAATAAGGTGATGCTGTGTGTATGGTGGGATTGGAAGGGCATTGTTTATTATGAGCTTTTACCGCCCTGCAAAACCATCGATTCTGATCTTTACTGCCAGCAACTGATGAGATTAAAGGAAGCAGTCGAGAGAAAACGGCCGGAATTGATCAACAGGAAGGGTGTGGTCTTTCATCACGATAACGCTAGACCACACACATCTTTAGGCACTCAGCAAAAATTAAGAGAGTTCGACTGGGAGGTCCTAGTGCATCCACTGACCTGACCTTGCGCCTTCAGATTTTCACCTGTTTCGGTCTCTGCAGAATTCTTTAGGTTCTGTAAGGTTGACCTCAAGAGAGGACTGCCAAAACTATTTGTCCCGTTTTTTTGATCAGAAGTCCCAAAGTTTCTACAGTAACGGGATAATGTCTCTGCCCACAAAATGGCAGAAAGTTATTCAACAAAACGGTACATATATATTGTAAATAAACTTTGAAAAAAATGTCTTGACTTTTCATACAAAAATACGAAAAGACTTTTTCCCCAACCTATTATATACAGTGTGGGGTCAAATTGCTAAAACTTATCGTAACGTAAGATACCCTAATGATTATGATTTGACTTAAAAGAGAGAGATTAAAAAAGTTATACAAACGTTTGCTGCATATGATTCTCAAAATAAATGCTTAATATAGATTATGGTTCTAAACAATGACCTCAAATTCTTTTTTTAAAAAGTTGTGTATTACCTTTTCAAATTTCAAGTAATAAAATATTTATTACTTCATTTTAGTTTTTAACCGTCAAATCATATGATACGTTGACTTTATAGTAGGCGATGCATATATTTACATAACTTTACCGAATCACTACGTACCAAAATTATTTATAAAATGACATTTTATTGATTCAGTGATTCTATCAGAAAGCGAACATTTTAAAGTGCTTTTAACACGCGCCGCATTGCGTAAACTGCTTCACACAAAATTTCGATGGGTTTAAATACGTGCCTCTGTAGCACCTTATACAACTCGAGACTGCCTGTCTTAAATTATTATTGAATATTGCTGCTCATTACGCCGCCCACAGTGTTTCAACTACTGAAGGACTAAAGCTTTAAGGATTATATTCTATTTTTAACCTCGTTTTGCTTATGTTTTATCCTTAGTAAAGTAGCAATCATTGAAGGTAAACATTTTAAATTTATAAAAATGAGACATAAATTATTTAAAAAGGACAGAATACATGGCTCAATTTTTGTCAGATTTTCTGAACTATTAGATTAAGTATTCAGAAGTGAAAAAAATCAAATGTGTATATAAAGCTACATTACTATGCAAAAACTTTTAAAATGATGCACTTGAATCCTAAATAACATTAACTCTACTCGTACCAATATTCAATATCCTGATCCTTAAGACTGCTTGATGTAGTGCCTAATAAAAGTAATTATATATAATAGTTATTATTAAATATTAACTGAAAGAAAATGATAGGAACAACAAACACAAAACATTTATTGACAATAATATGTGCATGACAGCCACTCACGGAAGTCGAAGGTTTCGCTTTTTTGGTTACTTTCCTGCATTTCATGAAGTCCATGCAGTTCACCTGGGATCAAATAAAAATATTCGTTACGATTATAAACTAACAGATAGACCAGTCACTTTATGCGCATGTTGGAACGCTCAGTACAAGGGCTATGTACCGTGCTTATTCCACAGTATGAAGCGCCTTCATTTCTTTGGACTGCATCGACTGCTTACCATCAGGCAGGATGTAGTCATTATGGCGTGTTACATTAAAAGGTCGTATAAATTTTTTATTTACCTGTAGATTATCATCTTCGTCACTAGACGTGATATTGTCCATTAACACTTTAAACTGCCCGTGGTTCCCGCTCTGAAATAAACAATACTCTGTTCATATTTCTATAAAGTAGGTCAACTGATGATTTGGGGGATGATGACGTAATAATATGTTAAGGCTTCACGAATTTTCACGACCTATAAATTGTCACGTGGTATCTATATAATCGATAATTCGCTATATCTAAATCGCCTATATATAAATGTACCTGACTAATAAAGACACTACAGGTGCTTTTTTTTTAAATCTTGTTTTTATGAGTGTGCAAAGTCATACAAAGATTCTCACCTTATTTTTAGTACGCTATGGTGCGAAGTAGTTTTTTAACACAATATTTTTTTTCATTAGCAATTAAAAAAAACTTTAATATTTGGAATTGACACAGATTCTACGCTAGTATTATTAGTTATCGATACAAGCATATTCAAAAAGTAAATTTAATTAAAACACAATCATAGCCACTACTCATACCCTTATTTTCTTAAAGGTGGTACCGCTCATATCTCTTTCATTATTGTTAAGAAAAAAATATCGAAGTTCCATTTTGTGTGTAAAAATTTGACGAATCTAAATAATCTTGTTGATCTTAAAGACATTTAAGTACATTTTATTCTATTTTTATTTTTTATTTTATCCCGGTTGCCCTAGACTTAATCTTAGGGCCCAGTGTCTGATCACTAGTCTAACCAGATTTGTCGGAATTTTGGTTATTACATGGAGCGACTGCCGTCTGACCTCCACACCCCAGAAGAAAACCAGTTGTCAGGATATTAGATGGCACTGATTTTCCAATAAGGACTGCCATAATAGATGTTCATGACAGCCGTGCCCAATAATTATTGCTTGACTACGCTCATAACTTCGAAAAGTCATAGGTGCAACCAGGGTTGGAACCTGAGACCCTTTGAATTAAAAGTCTATGGGTCTCGCCACTGGGCTATCGCCGCTCTATCTATTAATAGAAAAACGTGCTGTTCAAAATGTATTTATTTAATTTTGCACAGATGAATCGATGGACGTTGACATCCATTGCGAGGTACCACATTGCATCGCTGGCGTAGACACCAGATCCTGGCGAGCATCAGCTAATGACGTCAGCCCTTTGAGAATGAGGGACCTCGTCCGAGCCCCGTCGTGTCCAGGGTAAGAATTTTTATAACTTGAATATTTGTAGAGTAATTAGAGTGTAAACTCCTTAGTCAAGGAAGACAGAAATTCTGAAAGGTACAGGCATCACCGGCGACCATGGCCTCTAAATGCTAAGTATAGCTGAATATGTTATAGGTAACATGCCAGTTCAATCCCACCTTGCTTTACTTTGCCAGAAACAATAAGTAGATGAGATAATTCAATATTAACTAAGAATATCTAAATCAGACTTACAATATAATAGTACTCTTAAATTATAACTACTTACAAACATATTTTCCAAAAATAATACTGATTTCTAACATATACAAGAATCCCATGCACTATTAATACTCAATACTTTATTGCATTCCATAATGTTACATAAATAATATGGTATCAATTACGGACCCTGTCGGGCCTAGCACTATTATTACTACGGAACTAAAGCTATGAACAGAATAAGCGGCTTTATTTTTAAGAAGTTTCTCAAAGAATACCTTAACAACTACATAAACTATTAGGACTCACTTTGTCACTACTACACCAAATATTTACGAGTATTAAATACTATTTGTTTCTAAAATTAGCCACAATTAGCAAAAAATCCAAAGGAAAAGCTGTAAAGGCTAATGCAACACCCAACAATTTGTTTAATATATTTTAATTACATATATTTTATTGTTATTACATATGAAAATTCCAAACCCATAAATATTTAATGTTCTAGTTTTGTAATGTTATATTTCGACTTAATAACATAAATATGAAATTTGTAAAATTTGCTAACAACCTAACACATATGCATTCACTAATTTGTTTTTGTTACATACATACATACATTCTCGCCTGTTTCCTCGAAGGGGTAGGCAGAGGCATATTATAAGCCCACACTTCGCCAATTATATAGTTGGTCCCATGTAATAGGTGGCGAGCCTATTGCCGCTTACCGGGCACAGTTATGTTTGCCAGAGCTAAATCACGGCAGAGCTAAACCACGAATAGCGGACTAAAACACAAAGCATGATAATTTATATATACTTCTAGTATTTCATGTTTAGACTGTTCAGAAAAAGAAATAAATAATAATTTGCATCTTGAACTGAAATATACTAAAAGAAATTACATGAAATGATGTCTGTAATTGTTGCAATATGTGATTAATTCGCCTTATTACATTATGTTTACTTCGCAATTATTCTCAATAACAACCTATTGGACTTAAATATTTTTTTTAACCCTTAAAATAATAATACTCAAAAACTTCAAGCAATAACTGAATTCACAATCGCAATTTGCAGTCAATTCAGTTTCAGTTTGTATTTTTTATTCTTGTAATATTGTTGCTTTTAGTGTTTATAAGAAAGCAAGCTTATATTTTTTTAAAGTGTAAAAAAATATTAAAGAAATATATATCCTCTTACTATCACACAAATAAAAACTTTTTTTTTTTTTGTAAATACATACTTTGGATTCATATAGGAAACACCCAGACCAAACCAAATAGTCATGTTCATGCACTCAAAGATTTGTTCTGAGTGGGAATCAAACCCACGACATCTGGAGTGAAGTGCAGGTATGACCTCCACGCCATATCGGTCGTATGTTTGATTTGATTTTAATTAATGGATTTGGCGTTATGCGATGAGATTAAAGTATTGGTAAAATTTGCCCATATGTTTGAGTCTAAAAGAGTCAAAATCTTACGCGACAGAGGAATAATTCAAAAACGAGCAAAATATAACAGTACAAATTAGTAAAGTAAGTAAATAAATAATATTTTTTAATTGCAAATGATATTTTTAAAGGCATTTACTGAGATAGATATTCTGACAGTTATTATCAGGTGAGAAGTTATCTTTACTTTATTTAATTTCGACATCAACAAAAGAAAACAGTTGTTGTCTAGTACAACATTATGGACTACAACAATTAACTTGCATTTCAGCACTAACAAAGTTTCAAAAAGTTACCCGCTCATGCATCCAGCTGTGTTCCATTTTTGGACAAAATAAATCACTTTTTGTACTTTTTATTCACAAATATTAACTTTCACGTAGTTTACTTTACGGTATCAATTTATTATATTTTATTACGTTGAGTTATAAAATAAGAAATCCCAAACTCGAATATATTTCACGGCGGAAAGTGCGTCACATCTGCGCGCGACTGTATTTGACAGACGACTGGTCTGAGTTTGGTTGTTATCAACCCACGACCCCTAAAGGCTATTTATAGTTTCAAATCAGTCTTTGCAATCAATAAGGTTTTATAGTAATTAATTTTATTTTAACTGTATATACTACTAAGATAATAGAGAAATAATCTTATGTGTCATTAACAAATATTAATCTTGCAAAAAAACAACCTGGGCAAAAATTCTTTAATATTAAAAGCAGTTTCCCGAGTTCCACAGACAGCCTAAAATCTATGAGAGTTGTTTTCCAATGGCTGTAATATGCGATGGGTTACGTATATGGCTCGTACGTCATCATTTAATCAGACTGCATTAAAGTCTTGCAAAAAAAAATTTCGTCTTGTTTGTTTATACAAAGATAAAAATCTACGATTTTTTTATCGACTAGTGTATGAAGTTTAATAAATGTTAAAAAAGTCAAAGTTTTTAATTAGTGCCTATAAGCAAAGTCTAGATGGGGTAGGTCCAGAAATAGGTCAGGGGCGCGCGGGGCGAGCGCGCAGGCGTCAAGCGGTCAAAGCCGAGCCTGCGCGGAGCCGCCGAGGCCGCGTATCGCTCGAAGTCGCACCTGCAATACAGTCGCATATCTTCGCAGTTTATTTGTTCACCACATTCCTGGCTCCATCGTGTGATCAGTTCGTAGATTCTTCTTTGTTTTTAGGTGAGTGTCTCAAATTATAACCGCTCGTGCTAAAATTATTTCACGTTTGATATCTTTGTTACTCTATCGTGTCTAGACTTCGGTGCATAGATGTAATGTAACAGTGTGATTTACCGGATTCTCTAGGTCTAGATGTTAGCGTTAGGGCATGCATGCTTCTCTATGTTTACCTATCCTTGAGTGTTTGAAAAGTGGAAGATATCAGGATGGCGGTGACGGTTTCATAGCAGCTGAGATGTTCATAGGGAGTTAAGATGCCGTTGCTAAGCGTAGGAGCGTCATGAAGCGTCAGGAGATGCAGTTCGGCGGCAGGGAGTGCTCGCACTCTCAGCTGTCCCGCAGCGAGTCGACGGCGAGTCGCTGCACGCCGCACACGCCGCTGGGCCCGCCGGACAGCGCCAGCGTCGACTCCACCCCAATGCCCACCATATATCGGTAACCAGCTCGCGGTCGGTCGCTCCACGGATCATGCGAGCCGCTCGGCGCTGTGCACCTAACACTTAGCGCATACTTAGACAATTATGTACCTAGTATCTGCCACTATTGCTTTGTATCTCAGCTACGCGCAAGAAGAGAATATCGAATCACTCTGTCATACCTTATTATCAGCTCTTTACATAGGCATTAGTAGTACTATTACTACTACTAGGGTGGCTATTTGTTATTGCGCAATCTTCCGTTTTATATATGTAATTGTAATTGTACAATTGCAATGAAGAATATAAGAAGGATGGTTTATCCGCGATATTGATATTGCCTTGTTTTATTGTTGCGCTGGCTCGACCATGACCCTAAACAAGCAATACAAAATACACCCACTGTACCAAGGGCACGAAGTATGTGGTTAAATATTACAAGTACAAGATAATATTGTTACGTGACTATTTTTACTTCAGTCCTACGTTACGTTAAATACAACTGAGTAACAAGAATTTTTTATTTTACGTATCAAAAAAATCTATGAACCGTTTAGCCTCAACCGTATAAACTTGTTAAAAAGACACTTTTCATCTAGAAAAAGGGCGCTAACCCTTTTAGTAAAATAATTTAAGCAATAATTAACAATAGATAACACGGTAGTGCTTTTGTTGTTGTTCTATATCCAAAAAAATGGGATCATTCACCGAGGAAAAGTAGGTAGGTGGCAGAGCTTTAGGTTAAAGTAGGTCTAAGTAGGCGCTAAGCTGCTATGTAGACACTTCAGGCAACATCAGTGATCATTAGCGACCATCGCCGTTACGTCTCCTTTAGAAGACAAAGCTGAGCACACCACGCCCGCATCGCGCACCAAAACGTCGCATGCGTGTAGGTACTTACTATCACAAAATGATGCATATTTTCTTTGTATTCACTTTCAAATTTCCATGCACATGGAGTTGAATGTTATTGGAAGGTTTCATTGCAACTGCAGGCTTACATGTAAATGACAGCCGCTCTTAGACCAAGCTGTAGAATAACATGACTTGCCTTTGTGTGAGTGATACTTCATTCGGATAATATTATTTACACATAAAACGAGACCTATTCTTAAGTAATGTGAAATAACCACAAATAACAATTATTTTATACGCCACCGAGAAAATATGCTGATAGTTTGTCAGGAATGCTTGGCTTATGTTACGCTGATACTGCAGAGGTGAGAGAACACAGGTATGTAATTACCCACTAACCCTGTCGCTTCGTCCAGCACTACTCTCAATGTACTGATGTCCCTTTTCCACACTTGTAGCTGCTTTCTGTTCACCCTCTTGCTTATTACCGAGTAGATTATAATATTCAAAAAACTATATAAATTATTACTACACATTAGGTAGCTTTTTAAGTCAAAGTAATGTATTTTCACCGAGTTCAAATTCACAAAACAATTCTTATAGAACAGTGTTGCTTATTAAATATTAGTTGTAATTATCACATTTTAATCAGAACATAGTTTGAAATAGGACACATCATAAGTAAGATGTAAGATAATATTAGAAACTATAGAAGTCATTATCATTAAGCAAGTAGCCAACAGTGTAGCGAAACATCAGTAGCATTAGAGAATTAAGTAGATTTTAAATTTAAGCGTTATTATTTATTTAAGGAATATAATAAAAAAATCTTTTTTTAATCATCAAAAAACTGTTTGAGCATCTCATAGGGGTTTCAAACATCAAACATAAATTAATTAAAACATAAGAATTTTTCTCATTATATAAACTTACTAAATTAATATAACACTAATCACATTGTAGTTTTAATATACAACTAATAATTTCTTTCGTAAAGTAAAAGAAAACCATAATCAATGTGTTTTGCAATGAAACTTACAATATACATACATTACATAATTCTAAGCTATCTGCAGTAATATCTGAAGTTTGTTTTAAATAAATTATAATATTTTTTTATCGCTTGTGATTTTTGTGGGTATAGTACCCAATGAATGGTGGGTAGGAATGGAAACAATATCAAAAGAAATCAGTTCAATATCTGTACTAACAATTGGATATTAAACTACAAAAATCTGACACTTTAGTTGTTATTTTGTTAAAATTACTAATCAAGATACAATGTGATTAAGCATAACAACAGATATCACAATTTTAAATGCGTTTTTACATACATCCATACACATATATACAATCACGCCTGTTTTCCCGAAGGAGTACGCAGAGGCATATTATACGCCCACATTTCTCCAAATCCATTGTTGGTCCCACGTAATAGGTGGCAAACTTATTGCCGCTTGCCGGGAACTTATATGTTATCCAGAGCCTCGTCCCTTGCAGGTGAGGTTGGCTTGATCTCCTCTGGCCTTGGTAGTAATACACCGTAAATGCGTTTTAAGTTTCTTAGTATTTCAATTGTAAGTAATAAACTTGTGATAAAAAAGTCCAAAAATTATAAGCAAATGAGGCTGCTGAAAAACTGAGATGCAAGGAGTGACGTCCAACATTAATTGAGACTCTAAACATTTATTCACTGCAGTCGTAACATATTATAACATAAGACAATCACACAAAATTGTTACAACTACATATAAGAAATGTACCACTACTTCACCAAAAGGGTTCTACGAGTAGTTCAGCATTAAGTGGTTTCAAATAAGATCTCCTTTTTGAAATGTTATATAATAAATAAAATATCATTATTGTGCTGGCGCTGAGTGGTATTGCGCAATTAAATTGAAGATAATATTGTTAATTAAAGACAGGTTTGCTATTTTTTCATCTCTAGGCAGACAGTATCCCTTATTTTACACTTCAATTGGTAAATAATAACCTTTTAAAGTGTAAACTAGGCATTGATAACATGAATGATTATATATTTTAGGACGACATAGTTTTAAATTAGATAGGTCGTTCGCTCACTATTTAAAAAAAACTTAAATATTATTTATTATAAAATCACAAAAAAACACACAGACGACAGACCCCACCGACGAGTGATCTTATAAGTTCTGTTTTATTATTTAGATATTCAGAACCCTAAAAAATATTTATATTTCAATATTTGTTACCGTTTATACCAATTAGCGATTACTTAAAAAGCCTTCTCGGAAATTTGTTATTATTAATGGGAATAATAAATATAAACACGACGACACGAATATAAACAAGAAAAATTATTTTATTATTTATTTAACTGTAATGTTTCACTACAAGTTACTGTTACGAAATAATTTAATTCTCTTGTTACAGTCTTGGTCTTACTGAGGAGAACTAATTAAATACGGATTTCGGAAAAGTGATACAGTTCTTAAATAGTAAAACATTTTTCTTCTTTCTCAAATGTTGTTTTAATAAAGTAACATATTATTTTTATTGTTCTTTAGATGTCGTGCCCCAATCGCGTCTCTCGATTGTATGGACGATTTCAGTGCTAACTCCCAGCAAATGCTAGATCAAGGTACGTTTCATTATTTTTGTTGATATTTGTTCTCCATACTACCCATTTCTTTATTGACTCATTAACAGGAAGCAAGGGGCATCTCTACTCAAGTTATTAACTCTAGTTTTTTTTTTTGCTTAGTGATATGTCGTGGTCTGGTCGTTAAATTGGCCAAACTGTGATAGGCTTGGGCGTTTCATAAAATGTTGCTTTTTATAGATCGATTCTTGATATAAGTTATAGGGTAAAATAACAATGTTACAACTTATTAATTATTTCTTATATTATAAATAATAAAAATAACAGTTTTCACATAGTATGTGCTTATATTATAAGGTGACTTGAAAAAAAAAATTTGGCATGTTAATACCTAATTTTATTATGTTATTCATAAAATCTTCTGTAGGCGTTTTTCATTCATTATCTCTCTTTAATTTATCAGTATCTATTTACTAAGTTTTGTGGCTAACTCAACATAGTCGGACAAATTCTCACCGAATGGATTTCTTTCATAACATTTTAAGAAAACTTTTACGGATTTTCATTATAAATTTTTGGTTTTTTGAATTTTATCCCTATTATGAATCTATGAAGTGCTACGGATTTTTAACGTAACATTTTGGTACAAGAATTTTTGTTTTGAGTTTGAGTTTTTGTTTTGAATTATATGCCTAAAATAACAAAGCTAATAACGAGGGAACATTTTGGTAAAAGAATTTTTGTTTTGAATTATATGCCTAATAACAAAGGGATTATGTAATCCGGAATTTAAACTTATTTCTTCAATTAATAGTTTATCATTCATAAATCAAAAAAATAAATAAAAAAATAAAATTAATAGTATCAGTAAGGCGCAGCGAAGACGACACACTTTTTGTGCGATCGAGTCTGCGGCACATGCTTTACTGCATATATTTACATACTTAAAACTTTCACAGACTTAAAAGTGCATCACGGATAGTCTGTCGTCTGCGCTGCACCTAAGAGTAGCACAAGATTTCGCTTGAATTGCAGTTTAATGACAAAGGTACTATTTAAATATAGTATGCGATTTCTGACGCATTGAATAAGGCCTGCGTGTTATTACGTTTAGATTTTTATGACAACATTGGGTTTAAAAACAAAGCATTGGATTCATCAATTTTGTATATAGTTCTTATGTAATGTTCTTATATGTTCCACAGCAAAGAGGGTACGCTTCTAACACCCATGTAATACTAACCTTTGAAAGACAATAATGATTTGTTATTATTATTGTTATTATATAGATGTTAAATAAAATTACATTTGTACAATAAGCGTTATTATTGTTATGCAAATTTGTTCCTCTATCCTTAGATAATGATAAGTCAAATAAAACATTATTTAATAAAATATTTTCAATATAATTAAAACTATTTGGCTCATATGCCTAGTAACATTATTTGAATTTACTATGGCAAAGTATACTAATAAAATATTTACCGATGAATACTTGAAAATAAAAAAACATGCGAAAAAAGTGGTCCCTATATTTTCTATAACATGTAATAATTTAAAATGGGGATTTAATGCCCCACAGACCGCTACGAAATGCTGTGTACAAAATACATATGCTGTAAGCTTATTACTCAGTAACTAACAAAACTAAAGATTTAATACTAACCAACCAACTAACCTGATGGACTACGCTGTAAAAGTTAAATTTTCAATATAAGAAAATTAAAACTTGACAAATATTTAAAAAAAACGCAGTCACCATGTCATATTTTATTCAAAATTTATATTGTGATTTTTGAATAAAAAAATAATTTATAAATTGTCGGTAATATAATATAAAACATATATTATTTATTTAAAAAACAGAAACCCATATTGGTTCGACTTTGTGCATCCTCATATTCATAACACAACTACGATCTCGTAGCATTTGCTACGAAATCGATTCGGTGCTACGACACTACGACTGGCAGATTTCGTTAATTTAATAAAAAATATGACTATATAAATAAAATGTGACTATAATTAAAACCTATAGCCTTTTTTCTATGAGGAATATTAGTTCAAAATTTCTTAGTAGCACGGCGGAAGATCTTGCCGAGTTCCCAGTCAACGCAGCAAGCTCTCGCCCTAGTTATGTGGCGCTTATAGTTCATAATTGCGTTCACAAGTGTTTTGGAAAGAAGCCTTGCTGAAATAATAATAATATATTACTTAATTCTAGTATATTAATATTGAGATCGCAGCGATAAGTTTAAAATTAACTAGAGTTATAAAAAAAATTCAAAAGAATTTGTTACTCTTAAGAACTACCCTGTTATCAGATCGCACAGCTTTTATAAGTTTGCGAACATTTATTATCTAAAGCTGTTTTTTTAGTAATTTATCAATTTTAGTGATTTACTGTATAAAACATAGAATAGATGGAATTATAATCGTAAATTTGGAGATGACCTCAGTGTTTTTATATATTTGCTACTGATATTTTAATGCTTACACACAGGCAAATAGAGAAGTGTAAAATTAAGTCAATGGCTTGAAGTAGAAAGACCATCAAAATGTCATTTCTAAGACAGGCTGTGTCCACCATATTTGCCGAAAAGATGAAAGCCTCTATGAAAATCAGTAACGATCCCGGTACAAAGAAACTGATAACATATTTTCTATGTTTGATTATTTTTATTGGCGCCAAGCAATTTATGTGTGCAATTATTTAATGTTATATGTTATTATCATTATATTTCGTAGACCGATTGTATACGCCGCCGTTTTATAAAACCGCTAGGTGAATTTATAAGTTCACATTGCCTGTGGGCTCGAAATAAACGGGCAATATTTCCCATCTTAGCTGAGTATCTGACTTCGATATAAAGCTGAGCATAAACCTAAAGACTGACCTTCTGTGAACTCTGCTTGAATTCGGTAATCGTTTCAGCTCACTCAGTCTGCTGCTTTAAATAGAACGTATTTTTTTCTAGGATCATAAAACAACATAATCAAAAGTTAGCTTAAAAAACCTGTCTTCAACACAAGTACATAGAATTTTTATCAACAAACTTTTACAATATGTCTAGCGGCTAAGTAAAACGGCGTTTTCAACAATATGCCTGCGACATTGATGAATATTAGCATGAAGATAATTTACAGCATGCGCGCTATAGCCAAATTTTGTGCTTTTCTACAATTCAAGAAAAATTGCTAAAATTATATCACAATCAAAGCTTTGTCTGGAACTAATATCAGTTATTTTTTTTGATTTATATGAATACTAACATTTACTATGTCATTTCAGAAACTCCAATAAGTTTGATAACCACTGTAGAGTTAACTAATAATGCTATTAGGAATAAGCAGAGATTGTTCACTTCCAGCGGATTCTACTGTAAACAATATTTTACTTGTTATCTAAATCTTTTTTCTTCAACAAGGGGAGTTATGTGTAACAACGTAGAATAAAAATCAATTTTGTTGTAACTGTAGAAATAAAACCATTTCTTCGAGAAGGTTCTACAGTCCTATTAGCGTTGAGAGGGTTTCATCTACGCTGCTACACTATATATGTCTGTCACACATGTATCCGTACACGACACTCAAGCAAATATGTTTTCTAAAACCATTTTACATTCTATTTTGTTCAGACATATGAGAGAAATTGCTGATTCGATATAAATTTTGCGCAATATATGAGTGTCGAGCGGATATGAGTTGGATAGAAAAGACATAATTAAATTAAAACACCTCCTTGAGTGACGTTCTGGAATTTTGTGTCTTAATTTTGTCTTTATTGTACCGATGTAACCTTACGTTTATGAATGTTAAGTGTTGATATGTCTGAGAAAGCACACCTTGTCCAAACTTAAAACCAGCATGACCCCTCATGTCTTCAACTACTTCCTTCCCATTTGTTATAGACCCTCACAAGTCACAATTATTTTTTTGTGTTTAGTTTTATTTTTCTCTTATAGGTGAGCGTTATTCCATTAATCTTCCAAAACTTAGTCATTGTCTCCCTGAATGTTTGATGTTAATTGTTTATGACTGCATCGTCATAACCTCAAATACCTATTAGTTATTCTAATATAGTTAAAGATGGTAACAGTTAAAAAAGATTTTTAAACATTATTTAGTTAGAAATGTTATGTTCACATTCTTTACATCATCATCAGTCATTAACAAGAAATCTTCAAGTTACTCTTGTATTATTGAAAATGTAAAATATTTATAAAATAATTTTATTGAGTTAGGACTTAAAACATATGGCTATATGTTAACTAGTACCAAGTTTAACCCTGTAATAGAACAAATAATATAAGCAAGTGATGGATTAAAAATATCTTTGTAATATCCATCACATGCTTACAATGGATTTCCGCAAAGTAACGCCTGATTCAATATATTACAAAAAATATAGTTAAACTCATAGCATCTTTGAGTTCTCGCTATGAAATGATAGGTGTTAGGGCGAATAGTTTCTTCAGTGGCGACCACGCTTCAAACAACTAAGCGTTATTGGGCAAACACATGGTAGACAGGCGACTTAATAAAATATGCGCGAAGGAGATTACGGATAAGTAAATGTGTAGAAATTGGAGCGACGCTTCTGTCAAGCGTAGGTGTAATTTGACTGCAATGATGATTGACAACACTTCTTAAAGTACGACTTAACACTATCTTAACTAAATAATGGATACATGGCGTAGAAAAGGACAATTTTTTTAAATAATTTGTGGGAAATGAGGTTGGGACGTAAGGCATGATACAACTCAGTGTTGTTATGGGCCTTTAAGAACAGATTAAATGTGTTTTAAATTTTTTAGCTGGGGAGGTAACTATTACTCGTCATATGTCAAGTTATCTTGGAAATCACACCGCAATGCCGTCTAGTGTGACCCCTGGTCTTCGCTACAAGAATCTGGGAAAGTCCGGGCTTCGCGTACCCAATATCGGGTTGGGCATGTGGACGATGCTCAACGAAGAGAGCGCTGAAGATATTATAATGACAGCGCTAGATAATGGAATCAACTTGTTTGACCTTTCAGAAGCGCACTGCGGTTAGTTCAATTGCTGTCTATATTAGTTCAACCTAGACACTGTAATTTAAACGCTGAAATCATTGTTTTAACTTTATTCGCAAACATTACTCAAACTATATATTTAATCCATTACATGAGATATCAAATTTATAATTTTATATACACAATTATGCTGTAAATAATTTCATAGTAAAATCATTATATAACAATATGTATGCAAATAACAAAAAAATATATGTATTTTACGTAATATTTTATTGAAATTTAACACATTTATCTATTAGCACTGCTTAATAATGCCATGTATAATCACCGACTGTTTTATTCATTGCATATTCATAACGCCATAGTTTTAAAAAAGCGCCAATTAAAATCAAATGATCGTGGCATGATCACAGCTAAAGGTGAAGCTGAACTGGGGCGCATTCTCAAGAAGAGGAATTTGAGGCGAACTAGCTTAATTATTACTACAAAAATTTATTGGAGCACCAAGTAAGTACATATTTGTAATTATCTATACCACCGTTTTACTACACTTAAAAGAAACACTAACTAGTAAAGACCAAGCGAATCTCAGTTTAGAGAAATCTTTGCTTTGAAAAATAATGCAGCCATTACACGAAATAGGAACCGTGGTTAAAGTATTTTTTATCTTTTTTTTCTGATGTAAAATCATCTAATGACCTTCTCCCGCTGTGGGTGGAGCGGAAGGGTGTGTCAGTCTTTTACTGACTAAAAACCACCCATGGTCCTTCTTGACCCTGCCACGTCTCTTAGCCGCGGTAACCGTGGCTAAACCCTTGCACTCTTCTTATAAAATTTGAATGCACGCAATTGCAGTACGTACTCAGCAAGAAATTCTCCTTCCTTTAGGGACCTTTTTCCTATTAAGCTGGTTTGCGTCCGCACGTAGGTGAAACCTGCCAGCTGGTTACACGGGTCCCATCGTTTCATAGAATATTTTCCTTTTACGCGTAGCACCTGCGTTGGGGGTGCAGAAATATTGTATGTACCGATGGGACCCATGTGATACGCATGTGGCCAAAGCCGCGTGCTGACCGATACCCGCTTGATAGAGAAAATGGCTCATAATCGGCCAACTGAGACCGCAATGGGCGGGCCAGGTAAGGGTAATTGTATTCTGCGCTGGACTGCTTTTCTATTAGTTGTTCTGTGGTATCTTACATTTTAGAAACATTTGATTGTAAAGGTTGGTTTTTGGTGACTCATATGTTTATAACCGATTTAAAAATAAACAGGATCTACGTGAGCAGATGTTTATGAAGCCATAAATTTTTCAACTGAATTTAAATTTTTCCTGTAAACCTTTAAATTACAAGTCTTATAAACTTTCATCGACAGCTCCAGTTTCCACATATAGCCAACTTTATTCAATGTTTTCGACAGAACAACTACGTAAATTACTTCTTTTAAATTCAAGTTTATGTTAGAACTCGGGTTTTAATTTTGTGTTAAGTTTTATTTTATAACATTAGAGTTTAATGGCTGCATATATAAAGTATTTAACCATTTCAACGCCGTAATAAGAGCGTTCAAGTTATTAATTATTAACACAGTTTCCCTATTAAGTACAATTACAATACAATTTTCTTGGGACTATATTTAAAAATTATGAACGTTAACAACCTGAGGGCTATTTTCACTTATTTACTTAAGCTATAAATCTTTAATCATAAAAGTTTGAATGTTGTGGATCAACCAAGTCCCAAAATTATTATTTTTTTCTGGTAAAATTCTAACCTTAAAACAAATGTTAAATATTTAGTAAATATTAATACAAACAATAATATTAGTAAGTTTAAGTATACATTCCGAAGTAACAAAGGAAAATGTTGGGACTCGGTGTCCCTAATACGTTAGAACCGTCTTTTGAATAAAAACACAAATAGATCCATGATGTTCCTTTGTTAGAATCTAGTATTAATATTTTCAATTCTGTCATCTTTAATTAGAACTTGTGAATAATTCAACATCATGTCCTACCATTAACCTGGTCTATTAGAATCTGGTTTAGTAGATTTGGCTGAATTCAGAACTTGTAAATGAAAAATTAACTTAAATCTTACGCTAGTGTTTTAAAGTATTGAAACAATACTAACTACTTTCCTTACTGAGAGAATTACTAATTTTAAGATGACAGATTTTAAAATATTTTTTAAATGCACGTGACTGACTTTTTAGTGAAGCTAATGTGTTTACGTTTTGAATGTAGCTACCACGGATACAAAGAGTTAATATAATTATTACACAAGTACAAGATGAGTGGAAACGCTTATTGCTACTTAGAACTTTGCTATAAATACTTCTCAGGCTTTTGATGTTCGCTTGTCGCTAGTTCATTGTTCACGTTGCGAACATTACTTACTAGGATTACTCATGCCAATCACAGGTCGGATGAAAGAGGACTCTCTAGAAAGCACATCGTTGAAAGCGTCAAAGCCTCTCTAGCTCGACTCCAAGTGGATTATATTGACGTCGTCCTTTTGCATAAAGTTGATCCTGTATGCCCAATGGAAGGTTTGTGTAAAATTTCTTTTTAAATTATTGCGTCGCACGTAGAATACGAAATTTCGGCAATACAGAAATCTTTTTTGATATATTTTCTACAGAGTTGGTACGAGCTATGAATTTCGTTATAAATCAAGGATGGGTCATGTATTGGGGCACAGCACGCTGGTCACCTGCAGAGGTTTGTAAACAGATTTCTTTGTTAACTTAACCAGGTAACGCACTTGTTCATGGAAGCTTTTTAAATGAACCCTACTTTTTAATATACTTTGTGGTTCACATATTTTTTTTACTATTTGTGACTATTTATTGCCATCACGTTACACAACGAACATATACCTTGTACTACAGACGTGGATAAACTTTTACACTCGTAACATAATATCTCCCATCCAAATCTAAATAACGTGCATCAACAATGTGTAACGCAAATTATATGTCAATATTATGTGCATAACACATTGCCAATAAATTAAGCACTATGCTAAGAAATTATGCTTTGTACTTCCATTTATATTTGCGTTAGCTCCATCATATCCAATACAGTTTAGAATTATTACAATAAATTTTATAAATTTTCCAGATAATGGATGCTTATTCCAACTGTAGACAGTTCAATTGCATAACTCCTATAGTGGAACAAACGGAGTACCACATGTTCTGTAGGGAGAAACCAGAATTGTATATGCCTGAACTCTATCACAAGATAGGCGTCGGTAAGGAATTAATTCTAATGTTGTAATAATACATTTTAATAAATGTAATCATTTAATATTTTATTTATCTTCATCGTACAAGTTGACTTTCATATCCTAAAACTTTATTAGGAAAATACTTAATAGCAATGATAATGTTTAATGTGCATGCAGGTAATGCTCCCTCTTATATATGAAACTATAATATCTCATAAATATATCTGGATTTTTCTTAGGAATGATGGCATGGTCAGCTATAACCACCGGCAAGGGTGTAGGCCGTGAGGAAATCACGGGCCTATTCGCGAAGTCCAGATTTAACAGAAAGTACAGCACGTTCAGTTGGTGCGAAGAAGATCTCGCTGTGCCAGAAGTAATTAATATATTCTTTAATATACTAAAATAATTTTAATTAATAGCACACAAATTCGACGCTCAAGATATAACTTAAAAACTTTTGATGTTTATGCGACATTTATTTATAATAAACGTATGAACAAAACCGTTTTAAGTTGAAGCTCATGTTAAGTGAGAACGAATTAGGGCCAGTTAAAAAATGGCGTTAGGTTAAAGTAATTCATCCAGCATCAAATTTAAGTTCCTAAAGTGCACTGTGATCTCTGTTGTCATGACCAAAGTAATTAGGTATATTTGTCTGTAAAATTTACTCTTCTTATGCTTCTTCAGTAAGTATATCAATATTTAGACGAAATCTGTCTCTTCACAAGTATGTTTTATATAAGTGTGAACTTACTTTGATTTAGTTAATAGCTTTTTTTATACTTACACTATTTCCAAAGTTAATAACCATGAGTCGTTATTTTTAGATGAGAAGCTCTGGAAGTAAGGAAGCAGTTACCGGAGAAGAACCTCGTACTTATGGCGATAAACTTCGTGATCTTTCTAACCTGGCAAACTCTCTCAGTTAGTATATATTGCTCCTAATTTAATGTTTTAATATTTGGGTCTTGAACTACAATACAATTTTTTTTTCAGATTGCTCTTTAAGCCAGTTAGCTGTAGCGTGGTGCCTGAAAAATGAATCAGTAAATTGTCTTTTACTGGGCGCTAGTAGCGTTGAACAATTCAAGGAAAACATTCATGCATTACAGGTAATTTTAGATAGGTTTTCTTTGTTG
>OX421413.1:18832661-18870757 GCA_949126915.1 Musotima nitidalis
GATCGATTCTTTGCCGTCTGCATCCACCGGCTCCCCGCCGCCCTGACCAGATCATCGGTCCATCGCGTCGGGAGCCGTCCTCTACTACGTATGCTGATTCGTGGTCGCCATTCAAGAACCTTAACGCCCCATCGGTCGTCGGTTCTTCGAGCTATGTGCTCCGCCCACTGCCACTTTAGCTTGCAAACGCGCTTCGTTATGTCGGTCACTCTAGTTCTCCTACGGATTTCCTCATTTCTGATTCTATCACGTAGGGACACTCCGAGCACAGCTCTCTCCATTGCACGTTGAGCGACTTTGAGCTTTCTTATGAGGCCCATAGTCAGGCACCACGTCTCAGTCCCATACGTCATCGCTGGCAACACACACTGGTCGAAGACTTTCGTCTTGAGACACTGAGGTACTTTGGACGAGAAGATTTTGCGTAGTTTCCCGAACGCAGCCCAACCGAGCTGGATTCGACGATTGACCTCTTTCTCGAAGTTGGACTTACCTAATTGGACTTTTTGTCCCAGGTATACGTACTCGTCGACAACTTCGAGGGCCGAGCATCCCACTATTACTCGGGTAGGCACAACATGGATATTTGACATGATTTTCGTCTTATCCATTTATAGCAAAACGATTATTGAGGAGGTTGATGGAATTATTACATTTATATCAGATTACACTTGATATCATATTACTCATTTATGAATTAGCAGCTTAATTATCACATAATATTTACCTCGTCTGTCGGCGCGAGGGGGGGCGATATGAGGGTATAAAAGGGACCCTCCTAGTACATAATGTATAGGAGTTTGCGTATTCCTATAAATGCGTAGTCTATTATTGTATTGTATGTGATGGTTATCGTAAGAGCCTATTTAAAAACGGCAGTATTTTTTTTGCATTAGTTTATTTATTTTATTTAGGATCACCAGTATCTGTTTACACTATTACTTAAAAATAATTACACAAATATTATTCATAAAAAAAAAAAAAAAATTCAAAATTCATATTCATTTATTCAAGTTTGGCTCAAAAGAGCTCTTATGAACGTCAAAACTTAAAAACTAGCGCGCCCATTCACTGCGGGCGGGAGCTTGATCGTAAAAGAACGGGCAAGAAAATCGTCAAGGTTAGTTTTTTCTCCCGCCAGTTACAATGGAATAATATTATTAGTCAATGGAAAAGCTTGCTATTATTAAGGCTGCGCATACCGTAAAAAATATTATTTCTCTCTTTGAACATATTGATATTCTTTAGATTTAAAAATATATTCATTAAAGATATGAAAATATATTTGTAAGACTGATTTAAATTATGTCTTCTTTATTTTTCCCCCATAAATCTCCGCGCGAGATCTATCGGCCCGGGTGGCATGCCTATATGTTTTCACATAAATATGTATCTTTTTTTTCCGATGTCCTTCCAATAAACTCACGATATTACTAGGGAAACACGTGTCTCGACTCAGCAAGACTTGTTTAATTTTCTAGCAATATGGCTTCTACAAATCTAAAAGGTTATAATTAGTGCCTTTGCTGTATTACGCCGTTATACAGCAGTATGAAAAAATTGCTGCACCTTGCTTCACAGGAATAATACCAAATAGCAACAGGTTGATAGCGACTGTTGATATCATCTTTATAGATTTCGAATATTTTTTTAAGGAATAATATGCTTTATTTTTCACAGGAATCCCTTAAGGACAATAAACCGAAATTCTTTTTAAATAATGCCGGAGAAGTCATCAAGCGAACAGGTAACCATTCTAGATTTTATGGTTACACTTGTCTAATTTAAGTAAATATATTGGTAGAATTACACGTATGTACTATGTATTTTTTTTCCGAGAATCTTGTAATATTCAATTTTTAGTTTTCTTAAGGGCATAAATTTTTTTTATTAATATTTTTGGAATAAAATTTAAGTGTTCGCGTTCTTGAAAAATTCTTATCACTGCTATCTTCTTTTCCAATAATGTTTTACCTGTCTTTATTTTTGCCAAAAGTGGCAGCTACAATATTTTATCCCTTTGATTGGTCAGAATAATAGTATCGGGTACTTTTAACTCTGATCTTATTAAGAGATTAAATACTCAATATTTTTCAACAGAGCAAGACGGAGTGTCGACCGACGTGGTGATCTCGGTGTCCTCGTTGAAAGGTAAGCAGCCTGCAAACGGCGGCAGCAAGGTAAAGAAATCCAAGTCCGACACTGCCAGGCCTAGGTCTTCCTCCCTCCAGCGGTCCTCTTCTGGACAGCTCTCTGTGGCCCGGGACCGGCGACGTTCTCGGCTCGATCTCGCATCACCTGCTGACTTGTAAAGAACTGGCAATTCCAAAAATAACATATGTATATGTTTTGTCGATTTTCCAAAAAAAATTATCGAAAACACACTGGACTGCAACACTAAGTTTCACACTATGAAAACGTCATAAATTTTTAGTTTTGCAATAATATCCCATCGAAGCAAAGAGAACTCTAAAAGATTTCAATTTGATGCGCTCTATTAATATTTTATAATTATTATTACGAAAATTGTGTTTTGCAGGCCAGTGTAGATTATATTTATGACTTTTTTCACATCTAGATTGTAGTGCTGAGTGTAATTTAAATTTTTAAACTAATGGTTTGTATTGCGAAATGACCACTTATTGTGGTCACATATTGAAAGTTTAAAGCGATTTTGTCGTAGTGTATGAATCTTGTTAGATTATAATTTATAGAACACTCCGCACTTAGATCTTGATAAAAAATAATTGAAATGTAATATCTATTGTATAATGAAAAGCACAAACCTATACATATACACGGCGTCTAAGTTCATATCGTTGCCGCTGTAGTGGCGAAACTTTTAAACAGAACTCTTGTAAGTCGGAATTTAAACAACTAGAACTCACATGTTTCGTGTAGATATTTATCAAAAGGTTATTTAATTTGAAGAAGGGGATTCAAACATATAAGTCACTTAATAAAAGTACGAACCAAATGTGCTAAGCATGAGTTTTGTTTTGAAAGACCAATGCTTGATAGCATGATCTTAATAAAAGTGGCATGAGAAGAGAGACCGACTACATTTTGGAGTATCGTGAAACCTGTTTCTTTAAAACGATATGTGTATACACTTAGATTGTATTATTAACTTAGTAGATAAACTCACAATAAATTTAAAACTTAGTGCAATTAGTAAAAGTACACTTCTATCAAAACACTATAAACTCCACTTCAATATATTCAAGAAACATATTTCACGATTCGTCTCCGACAAGACACCTCTTTTACTACTAAGTATCGAGGCGATCTAAATTTGCTATAAAAAATTAAATTTCAAGAAATTATGTATATTTCAATTATTAGGACTAATATAGATATAAAAAGTTATGTCGGCGTTCGGAGTTTGAATACAGATTTTCGGAAATCATCCACCATTTCCACAAATCTGTTTTGAAACTGTTAGAAGTTATGGAAAGCGAAATCAAATCGAATTACAGATCGCGTTAAATGGATAAATATAATATAAATAAGAAATATAGAAAAGAAATGAAAAGAAAGAATAAAAAATGTAAAGTAAAGGTGTGATTTACTGATTGTTGAATAAAATTCAATGGTTATGTAAAAATAAATTAGACAATATCGGGATATCGAAAAATGTTATACTTAAATTAATCTCGAAGATTAAATGAAATGGAAATATTATTACGAATGAGCGAAGTAGATATCAGGTCAAGTAGATTATTTTAAAGTATTAAGTAAGGTATGCTCTAGTTCTAATTCTCTTAGCAAATGAGACTTGTTCTTGATTCTAGTAGTAGGTAGTTCGGTTGGAATAATCAACCTGGTTTAAAATGGTGTAATTGGATATTCTGAAGTAACACTTTGACCTCTAGGATCTTCTATCAACGTACCTTGGACTGGAACGTATTTTAAAAAATTAAGTCGAGTTTCTTAACTGATTCCTATAAATTTTCGATCGAAGAAGCAGAGTCTTTCATTTGAAAAAAATCGTTTTCCCTTATAATAATTCCACTCATCCGCTTTTTCTCACCAATCTTAAAGACTGGCTTAAACATAAATATGTCTTAAACGAAGTACCTTTTCAATTATGAGATTTCTCTTTCGATGCATGCCGACTGAGAATATTTTGAAACAAAATACCTATACCATTGACTTACTGCTATAATGCTTCCTCGAATTCTTGACTCAAATAACCTAGTTTCAACATAATTGGTACCTATTGTCATCCTTTTGTCGTCGAGTAGCACTCAATAGAGGGGCTAGTGGTCTCTGTTGGTTCTTTTGATGATTATGCTTGTCTATACTTTTTTTTATTGGCTTTGAATATTATTATTTTTAAGTTTATTTAAAAAATAAGTTACACGAATGCCACAGTTTCGAAAATAGATTATTGAATTGAAGAATTCGTGACATAATCGTACTTCAAGTTAAGAGTTGGTAATTCACGGGAGGATAAAATAGATAGATAAAAAATATTTAATGTAAGTGATTAACTTTTAATCATAATAATTTGACGACCGATATGGCGTGGAGGTCAGTATAACTGCACTTCACTCCAGAGGTCGTGGGTTCGATTCCCACACTGGACAAATCTTTGTGTGCATGGATATGAATATTGGTTCTGTTCTGGGTGTTTCCTATGTATATTTAAGTATGTTTGTCCGTTATTAATTATCCATAACACAAGTTCTTCATGATACTTATCTTAGAACTAAATAATTGGTGTAATAATTGGTTTTGGTAAAAAATCTACGATTGGATTGTGACAATGTATAAAGATAATGTGTTTACTGTAAAAATATTTTTTGTATAAGATAATTTTATATAATTGTAATATCAAATCTAAAGCGGTCGTAGCCTATCGGTGGAGGGTTCGGTAAAGATCCAGTCAGTACCGTGTTCAAACCGATACGCTACGGACGATAACCTTTCGTAACACAAGAGCTTGTATGAAAGGTTGACGGGACTATTAATAATGTATTTCTTACATTGTTAATAATCGTTTTGAAAAATCTTGTACTTTTGTTGTATTCATTAGATATAGTTAGTTAGATAATCGCGCGGAGTCCAGTACCTGTTTCAATATTTTAATCATAGTTATTATTTTAATTATAATTCATTTTCTATGTGTATGATTTATAGTAGTAGTTATACGTATTAATTGTGCTAATTATATGTGTTAATAATGTTGTAGTAGTTAATTGTGATTGTCGTTTTAGAAGATTTTCAAATTTGTTGAAGTTTGAACGATTTTAGTGAAAACTATGTTTTTAAATAGTTGAAATTAATTAATTAATTTATTAGAATCGAAATGTTCACAAAGTTTATAAATAGGTTTCGGGTGATGACAGTGCTAAGTTCTGTGTGTAAATGAAAGTAAAACCGTATATTCTCTAAGTGTTGTTAAACTGAAATAATATACATGTTACACTTTTTTTTGTACACAGCTCAAGTACTAGTCATACTAATAAGTAACCTGTGTTAAACATTAGTAAGGCTCTTGTTTCTTTCACGCAAACGGTTTGGCTACTGTCTTGAAATCATGTTAAAAAATAAATGTGAAGTGAAATAAAATCTATCTACTTCTTATTTATTTAACGGCTGATCGCCTATAATCAATCAGCCGTTTTATTTAATTAGGGGGGTGCGATTGCAATTTGCAACATTTTATAAGCATTTTTACGTTTATTGTTCCTAAAATACAATAAATGTGTGTTTATCAGTAAAATTTTATTTCTTTTTTGTATAAGAAGGTGTAATATTAAGTTTAGAAATGTTATTTTAGTTCGTAACATCAGTAGGTACCTCTAATATGTGTTCTCATCTCTCGTTATCGCATTCTATAATCAGTCACTAGGTTACACTAACCAACTGAGTTAAAGGGCGCGTGCACGGCTTAGGTTTAGATTAGTTATATTCACATTTTAATGTTTAAGCCAGAAATAATTGTATTAACATAAAGTGAAATAAATCATTTAATCAATGTTATATGCGTTTTTATTGACCTAGCGAACAGCTGCTTCGGCTGTTTTCAAGTTACATGAGATGCACCACAAACTCGTACAAGAGTACAGTGAATACATAGATACGTTCGTGTGAGTAGTGGCGACGACACCGGTAACTAGTCAATTAGCCAAACTCATCCCTCCAATGGGCCAGTCCGAGATCCTTCCAATGATAAATATAGCACGGCTCAGCCTGGAAGTTCCGCTCGGTAAATGTCTATTGTACACTGAGATAAAGTTTAAGTGCCACGCTGTGCGGACGCGAGCAGACTTCAGTGCCCCTCGCCGAAATGGCGGTGGTCTACTTTGACTGGCTGGACTATCTTGTCTTCGGGGGAATGCTTCTCCTGTCTGCCCTCATTGGTGTTTACTTTGCGTTCTTCGCCAGCCGGAAGCAAAACACAACCGCTGAGTACCTCATGGGCGGCAAAACTATGGGCATGTTTCCAATATCGATGTCCCTCATTGCCAGGTATATAAAATGTAATAGACTGCATGCTATATGTCTTAGGCATAGTTTACACACCAATTTTCAAAAATGATTTAACTATGGCATGAATTACGGATAACCTATCGTATAATAGTAGTGATTGATTCAGAGATAAAGATATCGAGCCTTTTTCTATGGTTATGCTTTTAACTTGGTTTACCAAGTTTTTGAAAACGTGTGTAGGCTTTACATATTTTTGAGGCGAATACTTATCTAATTTTGCAGTTACGTTTCCGGTATTTCATTACTAGGACTACCAGCCGAAATGTATACCTACGGAACGCAACTATGGACCATCGTACTGTCTGAGTGGGCGGTTTCGTGGACAATTGCTATAGTTTACCTACCTGTGTTCTATAATTTACAAATAACGTCCACCTATGAGGTAAGTCTATCGTAACTACTCTTATCACATATCCTCTTTGATGACATTAGCGTTATTTTTTTTATAAAATGCTATAAGTAAATTTATATTCAGAATTATGCTATCACAAATGTAGCCAATTAATTTTCATACAATGTCGTCGCTTAATGAATTTAAAAATATCAAAAGAAATGAAAATCTTTATGTCTAATTTGTATAATCTATCTATCTATATATCTATCAGTGAATAAGGTTTTTATTTGGTGTCGCTAAAAAGTTTCAAATGTCAGTATAGGACTATACCGAGACCTCACACGGACTTCTTGAGAGAATTGAAAAGTGATGTTGCACTGTTTTGTTTCATTTACCAACACTCGTGTATGTTCACAAACACTTAACGGTTAATAATCCACCGTTATTACATATTAAATAATAATTCGACATATCACAAATTTAAGTAAATAAAACAAATCTACGTGCAGAAGTAATGGAGTCCTGTCAATTCACACAAAACAAATGGGTGTTATTTAACGTGTCTTCAAAATTAATAAATTGCCAACCTAACCTAACCTTTTTGTACATCAAAAATACTGATTGAGCACCTAATCACCTATTAGATGCTCAATCAAATCAAAAAAGCTTTTTTTAGAGGTTTAGTTTATTATATTCCAAAACAAATAAATCATTTTAAAATAAACTTTTTACTGGGTTATTTGACGCACCTAAATTTTTCTTTGTACTATTGTACCTTAATTGTAATTGTAAGAAAGGGCTATATTTGAAACTTAACGACTAATTTACACACAGAAGAGGTGGAAAAAAAAGAATTCACTTTACAATTTCTTGGCTTTAAATAATTTATGTGACAAAATAATTCAACGGACAAACTTCATTATATGCAAATATAATTTGACAAACAAATCTTTTTATGATTACGTCAATCAGTAAAACAATGCAAAATATTGCGGAGTTTTATAATTACTAACCTAATTTAATTGACAAACGAATTAATTGGTCAATGGAATATTTTTTATTATGATATTTTTTATGTATTTCAAATATTTGCGAAGTATAACAATTGTGAAATCTGTAAAGTGATATATCTGTAAGGTGATTTGATTTTTATAAGAATCTAAAGTAATCATTTGTCCTTCGTTTCTTGTCAAATATTAGTGAAATACAAACTATACATTACTTTTAAGAATAGTATTTCAAACTATTGTTACCTTTTGCATCATAAACCTTCCAATAACTATACGTTTCCTATCATCATCATGGGAACTTTTAACCGGGGGGACCAGTTAAGGTACGGGCCTCGAGCTTAAGCTCTCGCTCAAGCGTCATCTCTGCTGACGTTTCAGCAGGGTCTTGATTCACCTCATGTGCTAGCCTTTCAAAGGCTTGTGGTCAGCTTGAGGTTGAGGTATGGCGCCTCCTCCGTCGATAACACCGGCGCGGTCGGACTCCTTGGGCTTGGTCAGCCCAGTGGTCGCCAGCGGGCTCAGCGTCCACGTGTGAGGGGGGGGGGTCCAGGTTTAGGTACCTGATAATATATTTATTCTGATTCTGGGCGCTGGAGAGGGCTCAGGCTCAGAATCAGACGGCCTCCCGTCTGAAGGCTGTGGGGGAGGGGAAAACGCCAGGCTGAGGGGCAGGGCTCTTTTCCTCCTTTTGTGCGGCTGGTGCATGTCAGGGAAAGCATTTTGCTGCGTTTGTAGGCGTCTTCTCTGTTGTTTGGAGCAAAGCGCGTACCAAGCCGGCGCTGCGTACGTCAGCCTAGACCTCAAGTACAGCTTATAGATGGTTTATTTATTTATTTACAAAAAGTACAATTTAAAAAATACATTTTGTTCTTATTACTAATATCCGCCGCCAAACATTACGTTTAAAGGCGAGAAGCGCTCTTCTATCTTTCTTATTAACTTCTAAATTAAAAAAAAAAACTAAAATCAAAAACAAAAATAAAAAAGTACACATTTTTAGGCTAAAAAATTAGAGATTGCTATGCCTATGCTCTCTTTAGCAATTCTCCCCTTAACTTCTTCTTCAACATATACATACTTATCTTATTTTCGTCTCTTAACATATCTATTTTATTAAATATTTTTGGCACTATATATTTATTGGTTCTCTCACCATAGTAGTTAATTATCTAGGTTTTTTTAACATCTGTTCTCTAGCCCTTCTGGTGTTATATTTATTCTCTATTACACTTTCAAATTCATTGGTATAGTAATACTCTAATCCTATTAAATACTCAACTTTCTTATCTATCGGCAGTATTTTACACAGTGGAAATAGTTTATCATAATCATTACTACAATTTTTTTTCTCTTTCTTAGTCACTAAGTATTTTATTAGTCTTAATTGTAAATTTTTAATATCAATTAAGTAAGTTTGGAAAGTACGCCCGTATACGAATAGACCGTAACTGATCAGTGAGTCGGCAAGCGCGTGGTAAACCATCCTCATTGTATCTGAGTTGACTATTCTGTGTAAATGGTAGAACTTGCCTAGCACTGATCGTAACCTATTACAGACATCATTTACATGAGTTGAAAAGTTGAAGTTCTTATCTATTCTTAAGCCTAAATATTTGAAATTGTCGACATATTGAATGACATCACATTTACAATCGTGTTTGTTATTATTATTATTATTAAACACGGTACATAATGACTGATATAATAATATGGGACATTTTAGTTCATCCAATTAAGTCCAATCATATTCCTTTAGCTTTTGTTGCACTAATTTATCGCTTAAAACTGCACTTTGTTATTATTATTGTCCGACACTGCACTATCACTATCACACAATTTCAAGGTCAAACCGACCGCAAAAGGGTCTGATAAACAAGTCTGGAGTACGAATGACATCGCTTCGTTCTCGTTCCGTCCCACTCGCAACCACGGTCTAAGCATTTTATCTCGCTCCGTCCCTCGACAATCGCTTCGCGCGTTATCTCTGTGCACGGTACTCCGCAGGCCGTATTCACACAAGGTGTTTTTGTATCTAGTCGTGGTAGGATTTGTTATGCCATTCAAGATGTTAATATTAGTGTCACCAATCACAATAATATTTTCGGAACTAGGAGTTTTTTTTACAATTGTCTCTAAATCTTATATGAAAAAAATTATGTTTTTATTAGGTGGTCTATATATAGCTATAATATGTGTTTTAATCCCTTTTCCATGTCTTAGTTGCCCGTGTATTATCTCCAATGAACCTGTGTTATTTCTTGGCGATTCAAAATTCAGTTTATCTTTTGCATATATCAAAATACCTCCTCCTCTTTTTGTTTCTCTTGTTAGTATATGTATATTGTAACCTTGTATTGTGTAGAAGTTAAGTTCGTCCTTTTTTATATTTATTTCACCTAATATTATTTTATCTAATTTATACCGGTTTTCTTCCAATATTACTAATAACTCATTAAAATGCTTTCTTAATGATATTATGTTGATATGCATAATATGAATATAAGTTGGTTTTAATGTATCGCTTATATACGATACTATTAAATATAGTATCATCTTCCTGTAAGCAATCGAATTTTAACAATTTATTATTTTCACCTAGTGTGTCCAGATGCACTAGCTGCGCCATATAATTCGGCATTATTATTCTTTTGTATTTCGTGGAATTTGTCGAGGTTTTTCTCGGAACTTATATTATAAATTCGTTTGTCTTCGTTGTTCTTTTTTACCAAAATATTGCTGTTTTGTACCCAGATATATTGATAATGTAATTAATGGCTTTAGCTTATTTCGTACCGTCTAAAGGAGTTGGCGTTTGAATTTTGGCAATCCTTCATTTATAAATACCTGATTTAGTGATCTTCCTTTCTTTTTTGGCTATTAGCCAGTTTTTACGACAACCTTTTGATCGGAGGGTGGCTACAATAACTTTGGGCTTCGCATCTTCCAACTTCTGCCTTCTGCCTTCTTGAATCTTCTTCTCGACATTATAATTAATTTTTTGTTTACTTCCATCAAAACTTTCTCAGCTGATGCCTCTGTCATGTTTGTATTTAATTTTGATGATGGTGATAATAGTTGTGCAGGACTGCCTTTGTTCTTCTGGCAATCATCACATACAGATGTTTTAATAAATTGCTTGTTATTTTGAACACATTTCTTGTGATAAATTGTTTCACACACACCTTTACACTTTACGCCATCATCTTTAGTAATAGATAAGAATAATTTGCATTTATTGCACTGCATCATTATTACTTATAATTTAGTACTAGAGTGTAAGTACAAAATAAAAATGCGCGGCAAATCGCAAGTATACACGTCCGCACGCCGCGGCAACTGGTAATTCTAGTTTTTAGTGGTAATCTTGAGGTCAGCACTGGACGTAGCATGCCCCGCGCTCGCTTGGTCTACGCAACCGCATGGTCCACCTGCCTCACCATCTGTAGTCTGGCGTCTATGTGGCACCCCAGGTATTTGACGCTGCGCTGCCATGTGATGGGCTCGGAGTTTAGCTCCAATTGCTGAGCTTTACCCTTTTGCCCGATGGTGATGGCGACCGTCTTGGCAACGTTCACAGCCATTCGCCATTTGTTGAGCCAGGGAGGGAGCAGGTCTAGGGCCCGCTGCATTCCAGCGGCCGCTATGCGCCCCGTTCGTGCGGACGCGATGAAGGCGCTGTCGTCCGCGTACAGTGCTAAGGAGATGGCTGCTTCGCGATCCTCTGGAGGATGGGAATGTCATCTGTATAGAGGGAGTAGAGCGCAGGCGACAGGCAGCTACCCTGCGGTACTCCTGCTGTGATGGGCTGCGGCGATGATTCTGCGTTCTCCACTGCCACCGTGAAGGAGCGACCATCAAGGGCCACCACCCGGCAGAGCGCTGGGACGTTTCCTATTTGACTGCGAGTAATTTATTGATTCAGGCGTTACTTTGCGGAAATCCATTGTAAGCAAGTGATTGTAACGAGTCTCATTTCGGCGTTTGTTGTTAAGACATTATTGTTCTGAGGCTGTCTGAAGATTTTACCTGAAGATGCCCTGTGTAAGGGCGTAACACGTCGTGTTGAATTGATTCTCTATAATTTGGAGAACTATAGTTGCGCGGGAATTGTTACATAGCTATTATTAATCCATCACTTGCGATTAAAAATCTTAACTTTGCACAGACATTGTATTCTATATGAAGACAATAAAATAGATGTATTGACAACAATTTTCATCAAGATGTTTTCTATAAATGCTTTGAATTCACTCCATTTGAGAAGATAGAATACCAAAAGCTTGTATTTGTATCTGAATTCTCGCGGTCTGAAAGTAGATATGACTTCAATAATTTGAGGCGTATTGATAAACTACTAAGCACTCTTAAAGAAAATAAATATCACTACATATAAATATCTCTCCCTGATAGCTATCAAACTGTACTGATAGCCTTAAAAATAAAATTTTTATTCTTCTTTCAGTACCTGCGGTTACGGTTTAACCAAAATGTGCGCCTTTTAGGCTCCATAATATTCATTATAAAAATGCTGCTTTACATACCCATAGTGATTTATGTACCTGCTCTTGCTTTAAGCCAAGGTAATAAAACATTTAATATGAAAATATGCGTAATATATTATTACTTTTAACCAACTCTGGCCTGCAAAACTAATTATCACACTTTTAAATTTTTATAGTTTGTATTATTATTTTGTTGTATATTATATTTGTTTTAATTTATAAGATTTACTAATGTAAATGTATATAATATATCAAAGACTGCCGTATAATATTTTGCTATAAAAAACTTCTACAGAGTAAAAAAAAAGAATTTAAAAGTGTACTATATACTTAGTTGTGCAGGCCAGTGAAGAAACAATTAATAAAGCTTGTAAAATATTTTTCAGTGACCGGTATCAACATACATTTAATTACGCCGATAGTTTGTATTGTATGCATTTTCTACACAACACTAGTGAGTATCTTTTAAATTATCGTCATGTCGTCTATGAATAATTGACCTTATTTTCTCCCCCACTTCAATATAAACGAATAACTAGTGCCACGTAGAATCGAGGTCAAGTACTGTCTACGGAGCAGCCATGACATCAGTACAAGTAATACACGAGTAAAGAAGGGAAAATATGACGATTAAAATGACGTGGAGGTCGGTGTACGTGCATTACGCTCCTGAGGTTCGATTCCCCACAGGTCCAACCTTTGTGTGCACACATATGAACATTGCTTCCGTCGCATTAATCCGGTGCTTTCTATATATTTAAAGTAAGTTTATATTTTAAAAAAATGAGTATGATAATCTGTTATTTTGAATGGATAACAGAATTGATAACATAAGTTTCTAATGACACATATCTTGGAACCAAATAATTGGAGTTATTCTAAGATAATTACTATAGTTATTATAAAATTAGTTACTATGGTACCTAATCACTACAATTAGTTATACATTTTGCACAAAAATCTTTGTGCTTTGGACATTTTACGTAATATTTTTATTAGCAATTAAACTTTAAGATATTCTAAAATAATACCGAAAGTTAAAACAAACCTCTTTACAAATAGGAAAACATACCCCTATTACCAAATTCTGTTGCTAATGTCCAATAACTGAACCAAATAAGTTATATTTTGCATAATTTATTTAATTACTGACTTAATTTTAATAATTGTTTTACGTATAAACAACTCTATCTTTGATTAATATATAAATTACTATTGTAAAAATATAAAAATGATAAGTCTGAGTCATAGAACGCAGTCAGCCCTCTTAGTGTATCACCATTTCAAACTCTTTTAGAAGTCAAATTCGACCTCGTTGGTAGGGATTGACCGAAAACTGTCTCTTTCTAATTATTGTTATCGTTGTATTACTAAAAACGACTGATACAAGTTGGGGGTCAATATACCTGCACACCGCTCTTAGGGTCGTGGGTTCGATTTCTACTCAGGGCAAATATTTGAAGTTATGGTACCCGCACACCGCTCCTTGCCGGGATCGATTTCTACACAGAGCAGTTATTTGTGTTCACAAAAATTAATAATATATTTGTCTCGGTGTTTCCTTATTTACACAAGCAAGTATGTTTATCAGTTGTCTGTCTAAAATCTCCTAAAATTATAATTTATAACCTACGAACTAAAATGTTCAAGTCGTTTTCACAGTGGTTCCAAGGCCTTGATATGTCATAGTATGTAATAATTAAAATAGACGCCGTGTGGTATCGGCCTGGAATAACTCCTCTCACTATCATCGCATGGGGAGTCGTAAGAGTACACAAAGCAAAACATTACCGGTTTGATGGGTAGCAGCGTCATCCTGCATACTGGCTTGAATCGCGATCACCAACCCACCCTGCCTAGCGTGATGTTTTTGGGCAAATATAATAATAGAATATAATCTATTGGGGAGGCTAATGTTTAGCAGTGGACTTTAAAAGACTGATATGATGATTAAAATAGAAACTTACTGAATATCAACCAAATAATCAAAAACAAACAATTATAGTCAATAAATTATGCATAAATTAAAATGCACGTTATCCAGTTGCTCTCTAGATTACAACGAGTTAAAGCAGCATTACGTTATTAACAAAGGTATTTATTTTTTATTATATAGTGTTTATCGTGGCAACTCCTACTTAATTCGCGTTAGCAAGCTTTTTAATTCAACTCATAATAATCATCCTGATACCCTCGATATCTACTGCAGCAATATATCTATAATTAATAATATTTTGTCTGCAGACTACTTCACTTAATATAGGTTAGTAAATTTTTATGTTAACTGTGTAAATTGATTATTAGTCTAAATTAAAATGTACATTTCTAGTTAATGTTAGCCAACTGTTATATGTGGAGGCTTTTTATTGGCTTTTAGAATATATGTTTTAAAATAATATAGCAGTGTTAGCTGTAAGCCCCCCCAAATAAAATAAAATAAATAAATAAAATTATGTTTTTGTGTGTGTGATATTGTTAGGTAATATTTTTGGGAAATGTATTTTTTGTCAATAAAAATATTCTTATTCATATAGAGATACATTACATTTGTACTGTTTTCAATAATTCTGTTATTTTGCCGTCTGAGGCTGAGGTCAGTATATCTATACTTTGCTTTCGTCGCTGGGTGAACAGGACAAATCTCTGTGTATATGAGTATGAATATTTTTGTCTTGATCGGCGTGATTTCCTAAGCTGGCAGGCATTTGAAAGCACATATAAGTATGTATATAAAAAAATGTATCTAAATATACTTAAACGTTGTCTAGTTTGTAAGCGCTGAGTAAGATGAACAAAAATATATTTTTATTTAATGAATTAACTTGTCAGGGAGGGCTGAAGGCAGTCGTATGGACCGATACTCTACAAACGGTGCTTATGTACTTTGGCGTGATATTTGTACTGGCCTACGGTACATGGCGACTGGGAGGGATCGGCAATGTATTTTCCATTAATCAGAAAGGTGACCGGCTTGACTTTTTCGAGTGAGTAAATATTTAAGGGATATTGATAGCCAGTAGTACTTACCACATTTATTCATGTTTAAACTAATATAAAAAGTATCATAGTTCTTATAGGGTTTTGTGTCGATATCAATTTTAAACTGAACTATTTGTTTATTTTTTTAATAATTAGGTAGACGTAGAGTTATTAATACAAAGATTAAATTAAAATATTTATTTTTTATTTTGCATTTAATTGTAAGTGTTAAAGCAAACAGCATAACATTATTTTGGTGGGTACCTGTTTTCTATAAATCTTATTGTTAATATTTGTTTTCTGCCTTTAAATACCCAAGAAGGTGTCTTTGGCTCATAGTATACGGTTTGCTACTGCTTTGCTGTGTTAAATATTTAGAAATCTACAATTTTATATTAATATTCACTATTTTAAATGTGAAACTACAAGAAATAGTTTTGAAACATAACAATTCCAAATTATATGTTAGCCTTATGCTATCTTTTATGTATTAATACACAGAAATATGAGTTTTTGTACTTTCAGCATGAACCCAGACCCCACCATAAGACACACCTTCTGGACGACGGTATTCGGGAACTACTTCGGCTGGCTGGCGTCTTGCAGCGTCAACCAAGCCATGGTACAACGCTGCCTGGCGCTCTCCTCCCTTAAGAGAGCACGAATGTTAGTAATAACTCAGACTTGGGGTGGTCAACACATACGTAACTTACAGTACTGTACACTACGACTATGGGACACATAAGAATCAATTTAGTTCAGCATGCACTGAAAGAGCTATGCTCGGAGTTTGCAAACGTACCTTGCGCTTTTATTTCTCCAGAGACCACGAATGTTAGTAATAACTCAGATTTCGGCTCGTACACATATATAAGTTAAAGTATTGATATGACCAGTCAGGCACCGACCGATAAGAAAACCCAATTTCGCTCAGCGTAAAATGGAGATAGCTTTGATCGGAGTGTACAATACGTGTTAGAATCAGGAATGGAGGAATCCGCAGCAGAACTGGACTGACCGAAACAGGAAAACGTATTTGCAGGCTAAAGTTATTGTGGGTGGGGCACATAGCTCGAACGACAACTGATGGGGCTTTAAAGTTCTCTAAAGTACAAACTAACAGCAGTACTGCTTTGGCCAATCAGCACGGGATCTTTCCCTCACTATTATTGTTAGAGAAGGCCCGCCCCCAGTAGTGGATCATTATTATTTTCGCGTAGTAATGATTTAATATGGCACCACTGTAAAACCACAGCTTCTCAGAATAATATGGTAAATCACCCGTCATCTTACTGATACGAGTATATGACAAATAAATATCTCTTGACACGGTGTTTGTGGTTGCATTCTTACGAAACGGCTCAACCATTTTTACCGATATGTTTTTGTATATTTGGTGGCTATGAGAACAGGTGATATATAATTTTTTACCCTCCTCGCTGCACCTTTAATCTCATAATAACAGATTTATAAAAAAGAATGTAAGAAGTAATGTTGTGTTTTATTTCAGCACAATAATTATAATGGCGGTTGGAATCTTTACAATAGTATCAATGTGCTGCTACACCGGACTCGTTATATACGCCACCTTTGCTGACTGCGACCCACTCTCCACGGGGGCTATACGGAAAAGCGACCAGCTATTGCCTTATTTCGTGATGAAAATCACTGGCTCTATACCAGCCTTACCTGGTATTTTTATGAGTGGAGTTTTCAGTGCTGCTTTAAGGTATTGTATTTGTCACGATTCTTTACTCCGCAATATATTCAATACAGAAAACTGAGTACACTTTACTGAAACTAATTTCTGTAATGGTTCATTTTTTCAAAATTGTTATCGTTTTCATAACACATTACCTGTAAATGATTTCATTGTTCTCCGTTGTTTGTTTGAGCTATGGATGTCTAAATATAAACACATGAAAATTTATTTTCGTTAAACACCTTACGGATACAAAGTTTTAATTATAGCTAATATAAGAAGCAATGTATATATTACAAAAATTTCCCGATCTCGTAAATTCAGCTTTTGTGTGGCTGGATTACAAGACAGAGTCTTAACGGAGCGTATTCGAATCGACTACAAAAGGAATTAGTAAATCGATGAAAGAATCGACACCTGTCATCGTGGTCGTGGTGGTGGTACTGATATATCAATTTTCAATAACAAATCTTACTTTATAATACAATAAAAACTCAAATCACTGTCATCTACATCATTGTGTTATTTTAATTTACAAAACAAAGGTCTTGTAAAATACATATACTGTGTTCATAAATTCAGCGAATTTTTAAATACGAATTTCTACTTATGTAATTTAAATTTAATTTCGAGAGCTCAATAATAATGCAATACTTGCAATACCCTTTTAAGTTGGTCCCTGTAAATGCTACGAAACTTTATTTTATACCATATGAAGAATAGCTTGAGTTTCTGCACAGCGTCATTTAGTAAGAATACGTTGACACTAAGATATTTTTTTAAATAATATTAATCTTTACTTAGTAATAAATGAAACAATTGTACATACCTAAACAAATCAACTAACTTGTTTTCAGTGTAACATCTGGCTACATAGATATGAAACGCCGTAATTTTTCTTTTAATAAGCCACTCTATATCAATTGCATGTGTAAATTTTATAACATTTATCTTACATCGCCAAACAACATATGTAAAATTTTATGTTTGTAGTTACATTATGCATATCGATGCTTGCTTTGCAGTTCAATGTCAACAGGGTTAAACTCGATGTGCGGAGTTATATTTGAGGACCTTATCAGACCTGCGTACAACAAACCAATCTCTGAAAAAACAGCGAGTTTCATAATGAAAATCATCGTTGTTGTTATAGGTCAGTATTTTCTAAATCCCACTTTATAGACAGGCTTAGATATATTATGAGATAAACCAAAGACGAGAAACCACTCATAACACAAGCCAAAATATACAGTTAAGAAGTATTTTTAAAGAAGGCCTTCATAAATATATATCGAATAATAAACGGTTTTAAAGGGTCGGTCGGTTAGTGATGCCCCTGAATCTGCAAGCTCCATAGAAAGTGGTGACCACTTTCCATCAGGTGGGCTTCATACTTGAGTAGCATTGCAGTATAAAAAAACCCTGGAGCGGTTGAATCTAGGAATAGTTCCTTTTATCATTCAATTCAATCAATGTAACATTTTTGAAACTCAATAAGCTCTTCACGCCAGCGAGCGGAGCTATAAAGATTAATCTATATAGAAATATAATATAAAACAGTTCACTGCTGTGCATAAGTATATAGAACCAAATTAAACATTTTCTCTAAAGCCGGCTCCCCGCTACTTTAAGTCTAGTGAATAAATTGCGTCTATGCAAAATATTTCACAACAGGCGGAGCCCCAATTCATGCAGCTGTGGTTTTACAGTGGTAATAAATCATGTCACTAGAGCATACTCTAGAACCGTCCAATTTTAAAATGGACAGGATATTAACATCAGAATAAATGATAAGGGGGCGGGACTAGAACACGTCTGAGCCTGAGTGTGTGAGAAACGCACGACTCATAGATTTAAATGTTAGCGTTTCTCAACCAGGTTATGAATGAGTCGCCAGTAATACCTTGAGCACGCATCGATCCCGATTGGAACAAATTGATTACTTGACCAAGTAAGGTGAGGTTCGCCCCTTTATAATAATGGCGGCATATTCTTGTAAAGTAGAGCCCTCAGTGACTGGAAAAATATCGATATTCATGTCTGTGGTCGCCATGTATTTATTTATTAAACTAGACTAATAAAAATTTCAAAATATTTACATAGAAAGTGTAAAATGTTGAACTGTCCTTTTAGGAGCCACGTGTGTCGCCTTGGTATTTTTGGTTGAACATATGGGTGCCTTAATACAAGCAGGGAAAAGCCTTGCTGGAATCACAGCGGGAAGTCTTCTAGGGATGTTTTCAATGGGACTTTTTTTGCCATGGGTGAATTCGACGGTAAGAAAATTTGTTTAAGTCAGTGATTGTAGCCTTAATATAGTGTCTATAGAACTCATATATATTTCTTGTAGATTAAAATTCTAACTGTTTTAATATTAAGCCTTTAACTGTTTTAATTATAGCCACAGTACATAAGCCACAAATAATAAAGTTGTCTTCCATAGGATCTTAATTTAACAATTGTCTTAAACTGTTTAGACTTTCTAATAAAAATATGAACATGTGTAACAATTTGAGTTACGTAGGGGGCCCTTGTTGGTGGTCTTTTATCAACACTTCTCATCGGTTGGATATCACTGGGGACTCAAGCTGCAATGATACGTGGAGAAATTGTCGTGGTGCCGAAACCAATATCCGTGTCTGGATGTGAAGGAAATTGGAGCAGCTTTACAACTCCTGTGCCTTCCTCGTATCAATACACTGTGGAATTTGATAGGTAAACTACTTACCTTTTTAAAAGAACAAGGAAATTTTGTTGTGAAATTGTGATGTCCGAAAATTACATTAGGAACAATGATGATAATGATGAATGAAATATGTTACGAAAGTTGTTAGATAATGCTAGTTTAGTAATAGTAATTATAACTCAACGCTTATATTAATGTAGTCATAACTTGTAACTGTTATTTTGTAGCTTGCTTTTTTAATTTACCTAATATCGCATATAAATTTATTTCTCTACTTGGACATAATGCACATATTTATATGAATGGAGATCATCAATACACATATTTATATGAATAATACACGCTTTCCATATAGTAATCAATAAAAAAATGCAGTAGAAGAGTTCCATTTAGACAAAAGACTATCGTCAATCTAGTTAGCCGCGACGCTTTCAAACTTGTAAACTAAGCTGATTAATTAAACAGAACAGCTTTAACAAAACCTTAGATGGCTCATATTGGAAAATATATTTATGAATTATACGGCGCTATCAAACTCTAAACATAACAGAGGCAATAAAAGTATATAACGACATCCGCTAGTAAACTACTCGGACGCATCATCTCAGCCCATTAATGTCGTATAGTACTAATGAGCACGGACCTCCTCATTTGAACATTTCAAGGTGAGAGGAATCAAGGCGAGAGACCACGAGGACCCAGATCCTCCATCATCCGCTCCTGAGGTCGTGGGTTCGATTCCCACACAGGAAAAAACTTTGTGTGCATGAACTTGAATATTTGTTTTAGTCTGGGGGTCAGAGGGTGTTGTTCTATATATATAACGTACATTAAAAAATTTATGTTTAGCCGTTATTATCAATAATATAATATCAATGTTAGTATCAATGATACTTATCATGGAACTAAAATATTTGGTGTGATTGTAAAGGATAATTATTTATGTATATCTACCGTAGTCTATTAGTCTTAATAAGTTTGGGACTAGTTAACGCTGAATAAGATGGCCTAAAATACTTATTTTATTTTTGGAACCGTCCATAAACATGGAAATAATTGTCCACTTTACAGATTAATGACCTAATGTCTATATTTTCATGGCTATCAGATCTGGCACCTTCTTCCTGTACCGCCTGAGCTACTTGTACTACACCGTGGTCGGGATGATTGTGTGCATTATCATCGGCACCATCGTTTCCTATTTCACCCAACCCAACGAACCAGCTATGGTAAGAACTTATTTAATTTAAGCATGCTTGCTACCTACTTCACTAGTTGTTTCTATTTAATATTGTTTTTATAATCGCGCGGCGATAGCCCAGTGGCGAGACCCCTTACCTTCAAATTCAGAGGGTCTCGGGTTCAAACTCTGGGCGCACCTATGACTTTTCGAAGTTATCGCTTGCTCCGTGCTTTGGAAAGCACGTTAAGCCGTTGGTCCCGGCTGTCATAAACGCAATGAATGATATCTATAGCAGTCGTTATTAGGAAGTCAGTGCCTTCTAACAGACTAAAAGCTGGTTTAACCATAGAATGATGTTTCCTTTGGGTTGCGGAGATCAGACGGCAGTCGCTCCACGTAATAACTGAAATTGAGTCAAATCTTTTTTTTTATACCTCGGTAACAAAATGCCTTTACACACTGCCTCTCGGCCAAAGGGGGACCGAGAGAGGAGTGTAGGGCTCACTGCGGCAGACGTGACCGCCAGCAGTCCTACCCACTAAATATCTTCCGACGACGCCCACCGCTGTTGAAAAAAGGGCGGGGGGAAATTTAGTCAAATCTGGTTGAACCAACCAGTGAGCAGACCCTGGGCCCTATGCGTAAGTCTGTGGCAACCGGGATAATACTAGGATATGATATGATTGTTATTATAAACGCAAAAGTGCCGTGTGGTACCGGCCTAGAATAGTGCCACCCTCTCTCATCTCATGGGGTAAGAGTCGACGAAAAGAAACCTTACCGGATGATGGGCAGCAGCGTCATCCTGCGTAGTGGCTGGAACAGCGATCACCAACCCGCCTGCCGAGCGTGGTGATTATTGGCAAATACCCCCAATAGAATGTGATCTATTAGGAAGGCCAATGTTCAGCAGCGGACTTCATAAGGCTGATATGATAAACACGAAAGTATCTGCATATGGTGTACTTTTCCAGGCGAAATTTACTGAGTGAATTAGGATAGTGAATAATAGTGGTTTTATGCTACCTTTATATTAGACATCACATTAAGCCAAACAATCATAGACTAGTAAAAATTTTGATGTAATTTGCAAAAGGGATAGATGGGACCTCGAAGTAGAACGTAGGTACGATCCTAAAAAGATTGTGTTCCGAAAATTGCATCCATAAATTAGGTTGGCCTGGTAAATTCATCTGAGGCTGACCAGCAGTAGTTTTATAAGTATTTTCAAACTATAGTTCTGATTTTCCGTACCTAAATCTGCGTCACCTTCTATGGTTTTAAAAAAAAATTTTTTTTTAAATTACGTAGGCCTGGTAAGTTCTTTTGAGACTGACCAGCAGTAGTTTTGTAAATGTAAATATTTTTTTGTAATTTTGATCTATTTTCTGTGTGTCCTATTACTTTTACGTGCTAAAAAAAACCATAGTTTGATACATTTGAATTACTTGATGATATCAATATCACCTAACTCACCTTCATATTTTGTTAAGTACTAAACAGTCAGCATCAAGATACTATAGAGATTAAAAAAAAAAAGATCTAAATTTAAACTTGGCTTAACAGATCTGGTAGCCATCAAAATATAAACATTATTGGGTCATCAATGTGAAAAATGGGAAATGTCTGTCGGGAGACAATAACTCCATGTAGGTATATGGATTGTTTGAAAGATAATATTAATATAAAAATATGATCTTGTTTTGTAATAAACTCCTAATTGTTAAGGATTGGCACCTTCTGGCGACATGGCGTGTCAAGTCACTAACTGACTTAAACTTAACTTAAACTGGTTTTGAATCTTAATTAAAAAGTCTTAATAGATATCGTATTGTGGAAAAGTCCCGTGCTCCTAAATACACGCTAAAATCTCTTGTTGATGTTAAACGTTAAGGCATTCTATGTTACAGCTGAATATTTCACAGTAGCGTAAGTTAAACTACATGAAAATCTAGGCGTTGTCCCGGTGTTATCTGACAGGCCCGGGTTCCGCTGAAAGTTTAACTACTTACAATCAATGCTTAAATAATACAAAGACTTAGAAATACCGTTACTATCGGAACATATGATGACCACTCCCGCTATCGGTTTTTAGACATAGTTTAAACCTTATTGTGTCTTTTGTCACCCCGTGAATATATTAAAGAAATGTTTAGCAAAACAAAATGGCAGTTTACCACATCCGTATTAACTTTATTTCCCTTCATTCTAGATAATGTAGGTCGCGACAAACACGAGTAGTCTGGAATATAAAATGCCTTATTGTAATTTTAGATTTTTCGTCGCCAAAGCTGGCATACGAAATTTGTTTTGATGTGCTCCTTATCTGTTGTTATGCAAAATAACTTGGACGGGATGTGAAATTTATAATGTCTGAAACTTAGATTTCGCTGGTCAACTGCTGGAACGTATTAATAAATCACTAATCATTGCTAGTTGACTTTATTAAAATGTTACGTAATACAGTAACTCTAGAAATACGAGATGTAAATCGAAGTGTGGACATATGATATGCCTCTACTTACCCCCTTCGAGGAAACAGGCGTTGGCGTAAATGCATGTATTTTTAAGAGCTTAATAAAAACTGCATTTATTACAAACAAATGGCAAATCGCTACACCACCTAGCAAATTCGAACAGTATCCATTTTTAATATTTTTTTCTTTAACTGAGTTCTCTAGCTTGTAACATTAATAAAAATAATGTGCGCTGCTTATATAACTATATATAATATAATTTCTTAATAATTTTGGTGTCCATAATGTTCATCTTAAGACTTTCCTATATATATTGTAAAGCGCAGGCAGCTAAAATCATTATACATTGTGTTCATTAAACAAGCCATATGTTAAAAAACACGCAACCATGCAATTTTTGAAATATATTTATAAATGAATGAATGAATTACGGATTTCTGCGTCTTTGGTGCTACAGATGACTTAGGGTAAAAACCTTAAGTAATAATTTATAATAACATAAGAAGTACAAAAACAAACAATCTGATAGAAATCCATGTACTTTAAAGCAGAGCATAAAATATTTAAGACAAAACTGTCCTATTTAATAATATATAAAATAAAATTACTGTGATTAAGACAGACAATAATGTGCATCTAGATTGAGGGCTCATTTTTATCAACCTTGAGAAATGAAATAGGATTTTAAGAAAAAATTGTCAAAAATATAGTCACTAATTAACTGTGTCTGTCGTTTACTGACAGACATCTAAGTTTACTTGATTCGCGAATTTTAATGATCAATTCACGAACCACGAATTGTGTCAATACTAATAAATTCTAGCTTTTAAAGTAAAGTAAAAAGTTCTTTATTTCATAAACTATTACATAGCACTTGAAAACGTCAAAACAAAATATACATTTAAAAAAAAGACTGAAATCACGAAGCTTAGATTCACTTACATGCAAATAAATAAAAATTAGGTGCAAGTGAATCTAAGTGCCAGTTCCGAGCCCCCTGTAGGACGGGATAATTATTTAAGACAATGAAAATCTGCTAACAGATAATATAAAACAAAATTTCCCGACACGATCAAGATCCGTGCTGGAAACGAGCCATCGGGCACATGATATGCGCTCATTCGATTTTCGGGGAAATGATCTAACTGGCTAATAATTATTAGGCGAAACTGAATTTCCGACAACATATAAAACGTGACTTAGGAAACGAGCTTCTGGGAGTAGTGTTTTGATTTGGCGTATTTGCTGTGTAATACCGGCCTAGACTGTAAGAGTCGACGAAGAGAATGTTACCGGATGATGATCCGCAGAGTCATACTGCATACTGGCGTGAAGTGCGATCACCAACCCGCCTGTCCAGCGTGGTGATTATGGGCAAATACCCCCTATAGAATCTAATCTATTGGGGACACTCATAAGGCTGATATGATGATGGCGTAGGATACCGCCTGTTAGAAGAAGCCGTCAAAATATAGGGCCTAACAAGACTTTTCGAATAACACTAATAACGATATAGTGTTATTCGAAAAGTCTAACGGGTTTTACGCGTCTTCCGAAACACGTTATCACATACCACACAAACAGTGACCTACACACAAGTGTGTATTCTATGTAAACGCTGTTTAATTTAAGTTATCGTTTTCCATATCGCTACGTTGTGCATATGTTATTGAATGAAATATGCGTGCATATGTTTTTTTAATTCCACGGTTATTGCGTCGGGGTCTTATGAAATATGCTATGCTTTCTAGCTTCGTCAATAAAGAGATCTAATAGTATTTAAAAGACATAGACCTCGAAACTGATTACACTTCAGACTGAATGGATTCGACCGCGACTGGAGTGCTCACTTGATAAATTGCTGAGGACATTACAACCATTACGCTTTTGTAAAGTTTAAAGAGGGAAACTTGATTCATGCCTAGGTTTTCTTTGTCATTGCCTTTTCCGTAGTTTTACATAAATATCGGTGAAAGATTTCACTGAGATTATTTTTCATTTAGTTAATTTAGAATCCAAATTGTATTTAATGAAACGAGTATAACTTTTTTTAAATAAAGCAGTGCTGCTTTTGTGAATTTGCTGTTTGAAATATACCCCAAAGGTTTGAAAACTTCATAACTTATATAAATAACATCGTTTACTTTATTATACATGTAACTAGCTGACCCAGCAAACTTCATACCGCCTCAGAATCAATAAATGTTATTTTATTTCCAAACTTAAATCTATTTTTACAGGTTATTGGCCCAATACAATAGACAAGATATATAAATATTACATTTTTTATACACTATAACACATATAAAAGAGCGTAAATTTCGTGAATTCGCCCAGAGAACATTGAAATATATCTAACTGCTTTGCTATGTTAGGGTGTGAAGCGTACGCGTGAGAGGCGACTTTCTCAGCAGCTGCGTGCGCGCGCGCGGTACCGCCAGCAGGATTGGCCTCCGCCGCCGCTCCACGTACCTGTCCGGCACACAGAACCCCATCCTATCTAACATTACTGCATTAAACACCTTTCCCCTTATTATTTTAAATATGTACAATGCCAAAGCTATGACTTCTCACCAGTGCATTGTACAGCGCTACGATGGCTCTAATACTAGTGAAGCCATTAACCGTTATGTGGTCCTCAAACCTTAGTTCCTCTGTAAACCAAACCCCTAAGTCCCTCACTCCGTGGTACCCGGTCCACACTATACTCATACTGTATAGGATTCCTAGTTCTTGCAAAGGATATGGTGACACACTTCGACACATTAAATTGAATCCTGACACAGGCATTGGAACCCATATAAAGAGATTTCAACTCCCGTATCAGGACACCGCTTACTCCATTTTGAGACAATGACAATTCCTATGAACGCGCAATAGATCTTTTGGTGTTTCTCCAAGAACTTTTGGACTATCCACCGTAAGGAAAAGATCTGATCCATACATCCCATTCCCTTTCGAAATCCCGCTTGTACATCCCATATTTTATCATCTGTCACTTTCATCACTCTTTTGATCAAAACTTTTGCATATAGTTTTAATATTAACTTAAAAGGCTGATTCCCTGGTATTTTTTACAGTCTTGCTGCGACCCGACCGACGTAGAAATTAATTTATTATAATGTCTTTAAACGTCTCATATAACTTATACTGTTTACGCTACTTGATCATCTATTTCTAACGTGAAACATCGTAAGAACATTAGACTCGCAAATAGTTTTGTTAAAGTCATTATATAAAATTAAATAAAAGGTTAACTGGTAGAGAATGCCTTGCAGCATTAAGTTCGCCTTTTGTACATTTTAATTTTAATTTGTGCGATAAAGTTTAAATAAATAAAATAAAAATAAATATATACTGAGAACGGTGTAGGATTTCGATTTACCGGCTGTACCAACTACTAAACTAGTAAAGGAAGTAAATAAATAAATATTTCTGACACTTACACCAATTATTTAGTTCCTAAATAATATTAAATAACGTATAAACATACATAAATACTTTTTTTTTGTACTACTTTTAGATATAACTTCATCGACAACGTAAACACGGTTACGAAAACAGTCCAGTATCGTTAATTGTGATTTTCTATGTTGATTCCAAAACTTTATCCCAGGCTTGACTGTAACGTACTTTACTTGACTGTGACTAAATGACGAAAACGCTGCGTAATGTTGAATGCATAAGCAAATTATTTGATTTATCAAATTATCTAACACTTTTAAAAATTCTAAACGAGTGTCTAAAGTATTCCGTATCGTAAAAAAAACTAGCATTGAATTATGATGCAGGTACATCGAGACCTGCTGACGCCGGTAATTCACCGCTGGTTGCCGGCTCAGCATCCGCACTGCCGACGACCCCGCCTCACGCAGCACGACATCGAGCTACACGCTCTAGACCTGGATCAACTTCGTTTATCTGTCAGTCGTTAATGCTACCTAACACTTTTTCCTTATGAAGTTTTATCGGTTGACCTTGCTTTTCCGGTGAACCAACGACTAGACAGGTGCCTGGCACCGGATGGATGAGTGTTCAGCAGTGGACGGAAATTGGTTGATAAACTTTTTTTAACAGCTAAACAAAATTATTGTATATTATTTATATCTATACTCTCCTTGCAACTCAAATATTTAAAGAGGATTTAGGTTGTTTTCGGGCGTTTGTTTGTTTTATATAACATACATTTGATTTACAAAATATATTTTTTTTATACAAAATACAATGTTATATAAATCTTGTAAGATATTATCATTGTTTAATACAATTCTGTACATTTGGTCTTTAAAAACATGTAAATATAAATTTACTCGCCTGTCGGGCATCTTAAGTTCGTGCTAAGGTCAAAACAAGTACGAGCTAAGTTTAAAACTTTCTTTTAATTTCAGGAACTCAATAACAGAGGTAGTGCTGAGTTTCCTAACTGCAGAAACAACAATGACAGTAACAATAACAATATCAACAACAACTTCGCTACCTGAGGCATCACAATAACATCAAACAGCCATCAGATTTGAAACACTATTGATATAAATAAATATGGAATAAAAAAATATGCATTATTTTTATTTATACATCCGTTAATTACATGTGATTGGGATTAATACATATTTGTTTAACCATTTCACCTTGGAGAGAAGAGAGAGAGAGAGAAGGCCTCTGCTCAGTAATGGGCTGAGATGCTGGTGAAAACAACACATGTTTTTACGCCTGCGTGTGAGTTGTCTTTAATTGTCATTTTTATAGTTTTACTAGGTAATACCTAAATTTGCAAAAACAGAAATACTTAGAAAACGGTTCCCAGATATACTTGAATTGTGAGCGCCTAAAGCGGCTCGCCCGCCTAAAATAGTGCACAGGGAGTCGTAAGAGTTGACGAAGGGAAACCCAAAATTTGACCGGATGATGGGCAGCAGCGTAATTTTGTGTACCAATCCACCTGCCCGGCAATGTTATTATGGGCAAATAGAAAAATACGAATGTTACCTATTGGGGAGTCCAATGTTTAGCAGTGGACTCATAAGGCTGATAGGATGGAAGCGGATCGTTATGTTACGAAGTTACGTGAATTACAAAGTCGTAGAGCTGTAACTTCATTTGTCTTACGTTATCGTGACATAATTCAGTAGCGGCGAAGACCCAGTGGCGAGACCCATAGACTTAAAATTCAGACGGTCTCGAGTTCAAACCCAGGTCTATGATCCTGGTCTGACTATTCGAAATTATGTGAGTAATTATCGCTTGCTCCGTGTCTTGAAAAGCACATTAAGCCGTTTGTCCCGGCTGTCATGAACATCAATGCCAGTCATTATTAGGAAATCAGTGCCTTCTATCCTCTCAGCTAGCCTAAGCATAGAATGACGTTTCCCTCCGGTTTGCGGAGGTCAGACGGCAGTCGCTTCATGTAATAACTGAAATTCAGCCATAATCAAATTAGACCAGTGAGCACCTACCCTTGAAATATGTACGGCGTTCATGGGTAAAGTATCTGTATAAGTTGTCAAAAATTACGCTACAAATGCCGTACTATATTGCACTGACTTCAGGAACAACCACGCTGTTTTTCTTGCCGTTTTGTACGGCACTAGGTTTTTTGACATTTATATTTAATCATCTATGAACTATAACAAAGACATAGATAAATAATTAGTCGTAATTCCTCATTTGTACCTTGGAAATTATATTTACTCACGTACTCACCTGTAAAGCTCAAAAGTGACGATATAGTTCTGACAATTTTTTTTGTACAGTGAAAGCCTTCTAAGCCTTCCTTAGAAAATAAGTATGGCAGTTGCCATACTTGAAAACTTTGCAATTTTACAGCTTTCTTACTATGATTACCCCTTATTGGCTTCCATATTGTTTTAGTACCGGACTAGAACTATTCATTACCGAAATACAACTATTCATTACCGGAATACAACTATTAATTATGAGAGTGGTTGCTAGACAGTCAGACACAAAAAGAAGCTTACTACCAATAAGGACTGACTAGAGGACAAACTAAACGAGTTTTTTACCCGATTCTTCTCTACTCAAGTGAATAGGCTTAATTAAAATCGATATACATAACTGCTCGATCGGAGCTCAAATTAAATAAGGCATTTTTATTTAAAACGCCCCGTTCTTGTTTTGAAGAGCTAAAACTCGAAGCATTTTTGATAAAAAGCTATAAGAGCGCATCAGCAATGAAACAATAGTTAGAAATAAAAATCTATATATTTATTTATTCTTACATCTTTTGTTACATTACGTCGTATTTATGTACAACAACTCGTCGGACTTTAAAATTAAAGATCTGCAAACTTTAATATTAGGTTATTATTACTTAATTTATAGCGTATCCTGACATACCGATACAGAGATTCAATGATTCAATTGGCACTTTTATTACGTAAAAACCTAATTCACATTTGCAAAATCGATTCTTAAACTGTAGAAAGAACAAATATTAATGAAAATATAAAATTAAACATGTACCCACAAGTACAGTTCTACCCGCTAGCTAGCACACGAAATGGCACAATAGTTCGCCAGAGTCCACACTTTACAACTAGTCACTGTCCTAGGACTTGAGTTCGTTTCTCTTGCAAGTGCGCATGTTTACGGGGAAGAAAACGTTGAGTTCAATGAGGGTGGCCAGCACGAGGAACATTGCGTACATGGCGAGGCAGGCGCGCCCTACAGCCGCGTCCAGCTTGAACTTGTTGAACCAGAACGTCATGTACAGCAGCAGAAGGGTCGACAGCAGTGATATCGCCGAGTATTCCAAGCCCATAGAATTTATTTTCACCTGTTGATTTTCGAAGAGCTTATTGTTAACCGATATGGCGTAAAGTTCAGTATACCTGCACTCTGCTTCTAAGTTTCAATTATCAAACATGAAATATATTTTTGTGCATGAATATGAATGTGTTTCCTGTCAATAGATAAAATATTTACTTTATAGTTGCAATAATAAGTAAACACTTAAAATAAATATATTGAATAGTAATAAATATTTAAGCATGTTTATCCGTTCTTTTGTGCTCATAATATATATATTATCTGTGTAGTAATAGGATCTAGAAACGTTATGTGAGATGCTGAGATGTCCAAGAACAAATATAGATATATCATAGTAACATCATTAAGCAATCAGGAAATTTAATAAAACATTGAGAGATAATTTAATCGCTATGCAACATAAATTAACAATCGCTATTGCCAACATTCGCAAAAACAAATCCTTATGCTAGAAGAATTCTGTACAAAATATAATCCTGACCCAATAATGTCCAGGCTCTGCGGGGGTGAGGGAAGCCTTGATCAGCCACGGCAGCCCGAGACATAACAATATGTCGAAGGTGTTCGATCCAATCGAGTTGCTTATACCCATTGATCCATGTCCTGTAAATTTGGAATGTATTACACTTCGGTATTAGGGAAATATGTTATGTTGGTGTTATAGTACTCAAAACCAATCTAACCGATATGATAATGCTAGCAAACGCCTTCACCAAGAGGCTGATTGAAATATGACAAGATTGTTCACAAACGTTGGCAAAGCTAGGCCAATAAAAAATATTTTAACTGTTATTCAATATATTATTTTACACATGGCTAACGCGTCGTTTCTTTAAGTATCCAATTCATGAATAGAAGAATGCAAAATATTAAATTTTAAATGATAAACTGAAAATCTGATAAAATGGAAAATATATTACATACATAAATTCACGCCTGTTACCCCGAAGGGGTAGGCAGAGGCATTTTATAAGCCCACACTTCGCCAATTATATAGTTGGTCCCACTTGATAGGTGGCGAGCCTAAATATATTATACAATGGATATTTCCTTGCAAAATTGCACACTTCCGGAAATTGAAGCAGCCCCCGTGCGAATAAAAGGTAGTCTGTTAGTAATGAGTTTCCTCTGGGATATTACACAACATTCCGTAAACACTGTATATGAAAATTATTTAAATAATTTATAAGTTATGCAGTAAAGAATCAATCAATCAAATCGTTTATTTCATTAATCACCTGCTTGCTAGGAGCTAAGTTTTTATTATATGTATATCTGAACACGCCCTAACGCTCATGACAATAGGGACGTGTGTCGATCTTTATGACGCTTTGAATGTTACCAACTCTATGAAGCTGTACCCTATAATAAATAAATAAGTATATACTTACCCTGTTTAGCTACAATCACACTGGAAACCGCTTCCGGAACTGATGTACCAGCGGCAAGGAATGTAATACCCATAACGGAATCTGGTATCATAAGGGTATCTCCTGAAAATCAAAGATGGAAAAAGCTGTAAATATTTTCACACTAAGCATTACCATAGACCGAAAACACAAATATCGCAGTATTAACAGTCTATGGCTGCTATCAATAAATAACCATCATGTAAGCTGATTAAGCTCTCAACTGTAGAATAAACCCATCTTTCCGAAACCAAAAACCAAAAAATATTCAATCAGAGGCAGATGTGTGGCGTCTTTCTATTCCTATTTTGGAAGCTGCCCGATATCATGAGACTCATTTTTAGCTTAAGCGACCGTCGCTTTCTTGCGAATATTATAATGAGATATATATGCTAGTTTACACTTCCTAGGAGCACTTGCTTAACTTCGGAGTTCGATTCCAACAAGAAACTCCTCGACTATAGGTAATCGTATGTATGAATTTCTGTTCACGTGAATACCCGCAAATGGTAAAGAGTGAGTTATAAATTTTACGTAGTACCCTTTACAAGATAATATAACATTTACCTATAATTGTAATCATCCATGCTACAATGTACGACAGCGACCCAATCCATACTATGCACATCATGAACGTTAACGGGAACCAGTTCTTGAACCTCGGTTTTTCACAGTCTGGTATTGTGAATAAGAAAACCAAGTGTATTGGCCAGGTCACGATCCAAGTACTCTGAAACAGAAAATATATTTTTTATATGGTCTGCGAATTGATCATTAAGACCAATGATTTTAAGTAGATAGGTTACCAGCAGACCGAAAGAATAACAACAATCACCGATTGGTGCAATTTAGCGTCAGCTGATGCCTGACAAACAGATACGTGCTTGCGTTAGAAGTGCTCAAAATTCGCTAGTTGACTGACTAGTCAGCAGCCGCCGCAACCACAATTATAGCTTATACTGTATCTACCTATTTTATTTTAATTTATAATAACATTTTAATAAATCGAATTACCTTAGTAAGACAACTTCTACCACTAGGCCATTTCCACAATGAATGTACATATACGTCAGCAGTGTCTTTGTCACCTTCCGTGCTTATAGCTACAGCGTTTTCTTCAGCTCTGGTAATTTCTTCATTTTTATCTTCGATTTCAATAATGTTATTGTCTTTTTCATCTTCTACGAAATTGTCCGATCGTGATGCTTTTTCACCAATTTTCTCATTTACATCTGGGTAAAGAGGCAATGCACCTTTTATATTTCCGTTATGTTGATGATGATCCAAGGGTAGATCATTTTTATTGGTGAGTGAGGGAGTATTTACATCTTTAATTTCTGCAAATGAAGTAGTTAGCAATATCTTAGTCCCTAAGCCCCTAAGTATTACGTTTAACTTTACATTGAGAGAGTTTAAAAGAGACATTAAAGTACAAACCATTGTCAGCACTTAGAACATTGTCACGCTTCTCTTCACTGTCTGATTTATCGCAGACTCCAGAGAAATACTTCCAGCTTCCTAAAACGAAAAAGTATTTATTATAAGACCCTAGGACAAAAAATGCTAAAAGATGATAATCATTTTAACCACTCACCTCTAGCAAAGTTTTGAATTGATTTGTCGTAATACATAATGCAAATATAGACTCCATACAGCAGCACCAGGAGAAACGCTTCGTACCACTGAACATACTCGTCGTGCATGATGCAGATGAGAATAGAGACTGTGATTCCATATGCTAAGCAGTCTCTAGTGAGAGGCCACCAATCCAACGGGACCACCTAAAGATAAATAAACACACAGGCAGTTTCATTTGTATTCAGTCTACCACGTCCACTTACGATTTCAGCTATATCATAATATTGAAGTTCATTATTAGCCATATACTATTTTTTTTAAAGTCAGAAAATAGTACGGAATATTTACTTAATAATAACCAGTGAAATGTGTCTTCTTACCACGTGCCCATTATGTGCGCTAGTAATTTATAAAAGAAAAGATTGTATAAATTGAGAAAGCATTTTGTTTTTGCTTTATAGAAATCCGCATATCATCAATTAAATTGCATTTCGATGCTATTACATAATTTTCTGTCGTTCTTTGGTTTATTCATACAGGAATGATGCTAAAAATATCCATTCTGTGTGATTTTCATTAAATAAATTATATATAGAAAATATTGCTTAATTAGATACTCTAAACAAATCCGACTGATTGATGAAAAGATATGTGAAACAATTGTTTTCGTAAAGAAATACTAGTAATATGTTACTCAAAATAGAGCATAATATGCGGGTCCTTTATATTTGGGCTTAATACATAGTATATAGTTTCCTAAACTTGGAGCTAAACCCTAAAACAGGAGCGAAATAATTATTATTTTTTGTCTGTCTGTCTTGGTTTTAATGAAGATCATTTTGAACACTGCTTTCAAATGGATGATCATACAAACATCCTAAAACTACATACATGCCAACTCAGTATGGTACTCTTAACATCACTTTCAATAGACAATCATCCAGTTAAGCGGCCAAATGTAACGTCTGAAGTGTCTGCCGACAGTTTGTCGCTTGACTGACAGTCATTGCTGAGGAATCTTGATGCCCATAAACGTGTTATAAGACTTTCGTGGCTATGATAATATAGTAGACTATATTCTATTGTGACATTCCTTTAACATAATAACTTGTCAACTTATATTCTCTGTTAAGTATAGCAATATAATTGTAAATTTGACATTGATGATGAATACTTTGGGTAAGTAATAGAAGTGTGTTTTGTATGAATTAAAACCAAGACCTCCACTCATCTTAGGCGTTCCTAACTCATCCTCTTGACGCAGGTGTAACGATATTTCAAACTTTAAAGAAGAAACAAATATCAATAAATTCACAAATTCGTAACGAAATTTATTATAAAAAGTAATGCTACTGATGAAAATTGATAACTGCCTGCCCTTCTCTTCCACATTTCTGTGCCTCTCAATGTACACACGATAGTATCTACTTTTTCTCAGTGACGAAGTCGCACGTAATGAATATATCTAAATAGGTCGTATAAAACCGTATTAATAAATAAATTGGCATACCATTCCTGCACCTATACCGCAGCAAGCAGCCACAGCAAGGATATTAAACACAGCAGAACCCACTATAGTGCCGACGCCAATGTCTCCCTCGGTGATGAAAGTACCGATCACGTTCACGAACAACTCGGGTGCAGAAGTAGCGGCTGCCATAAACGTCGCACCAGCCACATCGTTGGTCATATTCAAAGCTAAAACATACAAAGGGGTTCTATACGGAATTTCGACACTACGTCACTAAGAAAGTCTCAATGTCTGAAAATAAAATACTGAATTTCGACTCTTAAAATTAAAAATAACAGATAACTTTTAAAGCTATTTTTGACTTAGTAAGTACTGATAGTATCGGAAAATGTAGTTGGTACTCAGACCACAATTAAAAAGGTACAAATACATAGCTAAGCGCTAAATCGAACTTTCGAAAAACACAAATCGTTCCTGACAAAAGAATTGTCTGTATAGACCTTTCCTATTAGGCATCTAAATATTATACACAATTTGACGACCGATTTGGCGTGGAGGTCAGTATACCTGCACTTCACTCCAGAGGTAGTGGGTTCGATTCCCACACATGACAAATCTTTGTGTGCATGAACATGAATATTTGTTCTGGTCTGGGTGTTTTCCTATGTATATTAAGTATGTATTTACAAAAAAAAAGTATTTAAGTATGTTTATCAGTTCTTTAGTATCCATAACACAAGTTCTTAGTGATACTTATCTTGGAACTAAAGAATTGGTGTGATTGTAAGAGAATATTTATTTATTTATTATTTTAACACTATCTGCTTTATTTGTCTCATATTGTTGTCTCGTCTCTATAATAAAGAGTGTAATCTTTCATCTCAAGTTATTCTTCCATTATTTAGAATATAAGCTTCAATGTTTAGTTACCAATATTACATTGAAATTAATCAGTTCAAACTAGTTTCAACCGTTTTTTTCGTAGAATTTTCTCTTCGTAACTAAGATTACGTTGTCATCGATCTTTATGTCATTGTTACGGGTGGGAAAAAATCGCAACAATAAGATGAGAACTCACTGCTACATAACACTTTTTGCAAGTTCATTCCAAAGGTGAACAATATGCTTTGTTCACTAGACAGATAGAAGTGATTTACTTGGATTACGACTTTTAAAATTGTACCTTAAATCTACTTTTTATGTGGGGAACAATTCACATGTTTTGAAAATCAACACTATTATTGTCATTTTAGTACGTCATTCCATATTTAAGAGTAGGTTTGAGAAATGATGCAGCCGCCACGCACCTGCCATTAAAATGCCACCAATCCGCACTGAGTCCGCGTGGTGGAGTATGACCATATTTCACCTTGGTTTGGTGAGAGGATGCCCATTCTCAGTAGTGGGCCGTGTATAGGCAGATGATAAAGTTTAAATTATATTGAATGTAATGCGCACCAGTACAGATCCTGTCAACAGCAGGTACAAAGAACTTGTCGCACACGACGGCGAGTGCGATGAAGAGGTAGAGGGAAATGAGAGCGTGCACTACGATGGCGCCATGCTGCCTCTGCAGCTCCGTGAAGAGCCCCGCCGGGAAGTCGTCGATGGCCGGCGGAGTGCAGTTGCGCTGGTGGACATCTGAAACAACACCAAATGGTTATACAAAGAACAAAAAGGACTTATTTTCAACACGGAAATAGGAACAAACGAGGCAGTATTTCGTTACCTACAACTGCTGTAAATTCGAGTCTGTCTGTGTGATTGTGTAAATATGGTGGATTGTTTAACAGTGTACAAAAGTGTAGGAAAGTGTTATATTATATGAATTTTGATTTTCCGTGTTGATTTTAAATTTACTTTAACGTAACTATGACGGAATTCACTTAACCTTGATATTGACTGTGACTACATGATAAAAACGTTGTAAGTAATGTTAAATTCAGCAAATAATCAGATTTATTTAATTTCTTGATACTGGCAAATACTGCTTGAGTAAGTCCTAAAAAAAGAGAAAAAGAAAAAAGGACACAAAGTCTCGATATGATTTTTACTGGTAACAATAATTGAGATCAGTTTATTAATCCGTAACAAATCCTTAAAAATTATACGCATTATACTGGTTATTATATTATTAACCGTCGGGAGATGTCGATCCTGAAATGAGAACAGTTGTACACATGGAGTAATGGTTTAAAAACCATAACATCATGTCAATCATGTCATTATTTATAATAAATTGATTCAGGCGTTACTTTGCAGAAATCCATTGTAAGCAAGTGATGGATTAAAAATATCTTTGTAACAACTCCTGAGCAACCCAATAATCTCCCGAAAAATCGAGAAACAATTCAACACGACACGTGTTTCGCCCTTTCGTCTTCAAGTAAAATAGGAGCCTCATAACAACGAAGTCTTTACGACCAACGCTGAAACGAGAGAGAACTCACGTAATTATAATTATAATTTGCGTTACATCGGTTGAATATCAATGCAGAATTGAAATCCTCTGGTCTCTTGGAAAGCACCAACTAGTCATGTAAGAATTAATAACCATAAAAGTTAAGGGACATATCGATGCTGAAATAAGATCGGCTAGACTCTGAAACAATATATAATAGATGACTTTATTACATGAGTAATGACAATAATATGAACTGACAGAAGATGCTGAACTTAAATAAATCTCGCTGCACAGGTCCAAACTGCAACAACAATACGGTTATCTTTAAAAACAACATATACTCACGTGCTATTTATACGAATGCAAAAGTTCAGTTCCTCTGTAAGAAATGATACTAGCAGTAATTACAAGTGGTCGTCGTGTGATAATTGTACAATAATCACGTATTGCAATATTTAGTTTAGAATACAAAACAAACAAACAATAATATATTCATTTGATACACATAAAACAAAAGAACCTTAACACTATAAATAAAAAAGAACCTTTACACAATATATATGAAGAGCTATAATATAATAGTTCAGCATTGTCAGCGTTCTAAGCTAACGTTGGTTTTTAACTAGACCCATTTTGTTATAAGTGAGACGTGGACATAGAACTATGATAAAAACAGAAAATAACAAATATGGAAAGTAACAAGCAGTGTTATTCTCTACACTTACAGAGAATATAAATACAGAAATTGATCAAGATCTGCTTTAAATTCAGTACAAATTAATGCAACTACTTTACCATCTATATAAACCAAAGCTTCGCTTGTGTTAGGCGTATTGATTTTGATGACATTGACCTTTACCCTTGATTCATCTCGTGGCAAGCTTCTTATTAAACCGGCGTCCTTGTTAATGAAACCCAACGTTTATATAGATTTTTTTGCTGAATACTACTAGATTTTTATCAACGGGGTGGAAAGAAAGAAAAATCATCTACTAGTTAAAAGTAAAGGAGAGACTCCCCTAAATAATATTACTGAACCATTTATACCCGTAATTCATTAAAAACAATATTAAA